>OZ035825.1:6233300-6745800 GCA_964034765.1 Knipowitschia caucasica
ACACTGGATATGTTGGAGTACTTTTCTCTCTCCTCTTTTTCTAATTGCTTTCAATAAGTTTTGCCTCATCCATCGCCACGTCCTCGATGCTTCAATATACCGTGCTTTGCACTGATCATAGCCACAGCTCATGCACATCACACACTGCTTCTTCTATTTAAAACAAAGCCTTCTATGGGGTGCTGATAAACGCACAGCCAGAGTTGCGCGCTGCTGAAGCCGGTTTGGCCACTATTCCGTTATACGGACGTCTGACGGGCAGCAGCCAACGCGCGTCCAGGAGTTATACCGCATCAAACACTAAATTTAGTCACTTTGCTCAGAGTCAGTGGTGAGAACAGTGTTTCTCAGAGTCAGTGCTGTCATTGGGAGGTTCGGAGACATGTTAGACTTGCGGAGAACAAGTGTGGAAGTTGCGTCGGGACTAGAGCTGCAGCTATCGAATATTTTGGTAATCGATTATTCTATCAAATACACTGATTGCTTAATCAAGTAATCGAGAGGAAAAAAATACTATATCACACCGTTTTAAATTGTATACAGTTTATTGAATTCATATTATCAAATGAAGACAAGGCATCGCGATGGCACCTGTACCACGGTTGATTTTTGAGTCCTTCCAGATTGAACAAAATCAGATGAGGCATGTCTCTGACCAGAATATTTCAAATATTATCCGTCAGAACAGCTGCTGGTGCAGGGAGAAGGAACTGGTCCTAAACAGGCTCTGATGGTTCACTGAAAGACCGGGAAACGCAGACCTTAAGGGTGTATTCAGACCTGCACATTTGCTCCTCTTTAAACGGACCAGGATTCGTTTGGAACTCTGATCCTAATCTTTTCTGCAGGTATGAATACACACAAACGAATCCTGGTCCGGACCAAAGAACCGAACCGAGACCCACTTTTTGAGGTGGTCTCGGTCCGCTTCCAAACGAATTCTGGTCCAAGTCGAATCAAGTCTGAATACATCCGGTGTCGATCCGACACAACTCCAAGATACGTGCGCATTTTTTGGGCTTAACAAGCCGCAGACAGAAACTGAGGAATTAGCCACGCAGCGGCTAACTATGCTGCTAACTATGCTGCTAACGCTACACAACAACAATGAGCCGTGTGCAGACCTGGAGCAGTGAGGAGACGCTGTGCAACAGGCTTATGGAGTTACAACTGTTCACAGTATACATTGATGTTAATGGCAGCATCTTCAAACCATTTGCATTATTAAAAGCCTGACACTGTTTAACTCACGTCTCAAAGAGCAATATTCCGCATCATGTAGTGAAATGTGTTCTTTGGTTCCTACCTGATCCTCAGCGTCTGTTTGTCCCGTGGTTATTATAGATCCATGGTTTATCCACAATGCTGAACAGGGCCGTTATTATCATAGATCCATGTGTGGGACAGGACAGGACACGGAGCGCACAGTCTCCTTCGGGTTTCTCCTCACGCATTCTCCGACGCTGTTCCAATATTTAAAACAACGTGTTTTGCCTGCGTCATATGAGCTGCTGTTGAAGGTGGTTTTGCTCTAAAAAGAGCAGACATAGGCAGAGCAGACATGCTGCACATACGAGCCCGCAATGTTTTCCTCCGGTTCCGCGTCTATCCTCCGTGAGTTCTTGCTGTCCAATAGGAGCGCCGATCGTCACACGTGTCAATATGTTTATATAAAAAAGTTCACTTGCAAAAATACAGTCTGAATACGAACCGGAGCAAAAGAAAAAAGTTTGGTCCGCTTTTGATTCGGATCAAGCAAGCGGAGCAAAGGACTTTTCAGGTCTGAATACACCCTAATTGTCAATCACACACCTCTTCCAGATTCAATATGTCCTACTTTACACTGCTGACCTCACATGTCGTGCATCTCTGCAATAATTATAATATGTAATATAGAACCACATGTGTCACATGTGTCTAACTCTATATTTCTGCACTATACAATACTACACTACAGCATTTTTTACTTGTTTTTATATTAGAAGTAAGAGCTTTTATTTAATTTTAGTATATTGTTATTGTCCACATATCTTGTGCTGTGTGCTCCTCATTCCTACAGTTCTGTAACTGCTGATGGATCTTGGTCCACAGTGTTCATACCATAGACTGTATATATTAATTACATATTGTTCATACAGGTATATTAATTATAAACAGAGTTCAGATAACTTGTGGAGTAGTATAATACCCGTTGGCACTAGGATTGTAGTGAATGTCAAATTAAGTAAAACATTCATAACACATGTCTTACGTAAACCTGCTTCTTCACTGCGCTAACAAATGAGAGGCTTAACGTAGGCTACAAGCGGCTACATTGATAGTTTTCAACCATGCTGCTTTGGCAGCGTGTGACTGTTCGCAGGAAAACCTCTCCGTGTTATTATCAACATTTTACTTTCACAACGCGTGCCTTACACCATAACATGAAAGTTGACATACCTCGTCTCGGGTCTTCCCTCGATGCCCCTCGTCAGGTGCTGCAGCATCAAACTGGTGTTATCATGAGATGCTAGCTCCACTTAGCAATGTGTGCAAACTTCTCCGGTTTAGCGTTCTGAGTGAAGTGCTCCCACACTTTAGACGCTTCTTATCAACTCTCCAGTCTTTGCCAGTGCCTTCTCCGTCGTCCTCCATTGATATAATAGATCAATGCATTGTCCGCGAAAAAGTTTTACAAACAGTGATGCATGCGGACCATGCAGACCGGTGCAGTGTAGAGCAGGACACTTGACGTAAACATGTTGGGCAACACGAAAAGAATCTGTGCGAAACGTGAGAAAAGTCTATGGAGCAAACAAGGCAAAATGGTGCAAATAAATTACTGTATACAAATAATCGAGGCAGCGGAAATTAAACGAATATTTTTAATATTCGAATTATTCGAGTAATTAGATTAATCGTTTCAGCTCTAGTCGGGACACCGCGCCGTGACCTCCAGGCATCGCTAAAGTCTCCGCACATTGTTCCTCTCACAGATGTTATTATCGTGCCTCCTGCCATCACCGAGACAGTAACGTGTTGGAGAAGCCTTTTGTGTTTGTTGGACCAGAGGGAGAGCAGGAGAGACGAGAGACAGAGCGGGGGAGACAACAGCAGGGAGAGTCGCAGAGACACAGGCACGCACTTCACCTGGAGGCGCGCGTCTGGTATGACACACACACACACACACACACACACACACACACCTCTTTAAAATCTGTGGGTAACACTGAAGTCTGATTCTTGAACATTTCAAGTGTCATTGCAACAGCACCAACTGTGAGAGCGAACGTCAGGCCAGAGAGAGACTGTTAGCATTAGGTTAGCCTTCAAAATTACTGCTCAACACCCGCGGTTAAGCCTAGTGTATAGTTGCGCGGCGCTGCTTACGTTAGCGGTTGTGGTGGGCCTACGCAAGCACAATTTAATGTACTCTTTGCGGAGTTTTGAGGAGAATGTTGTAATCCCACAACCAACCACATGATGGCGATCTCACAGGAGTTGCTTGAGATACCTAAGCAGTCTCATTTACGCTGCTACTTTCTCCTCTTCAGAACAAAAACAAAGCTGTTTGAGATCATTACATGTGTTTCTACTGTAGGTTTATGTGATAGTTCTATGGACTCATTATTTCTTAACTCATTTAACTGTGATGTTGTGAATAAAGACACAGTTCTTGTTGGAAACATAGTTATTATTAAATTGTATTCAGCACAAACTACTGCTGAGGCGCAGACCATGAAGTGTTATAAACGTGATGTGTGTTTCCACAAGGTGGAGTAGCCGCTTGGTTCGGACCATTTTCTATGCTCTAGTCCAAAGTGAAATGCTAAATTCATAAGCATTCATTAGCATTTTTCAAAAAAGTTTTCACCTGATCTGCTTGGTTCGGACCATAAATCCTCTGGTGTTTTTATTTTTTTACACTGGTCTGGACCAAATTATGAACACTGTACTGCAGCAACATCTCAGGTAGAAAAAGACAAGAGAAAAATTGTTTCGACTTGTTGCCATTTTCTAGAGCATTCTAAAGTAAAACGTTTTGCCACTGTGGACTTCAGAATGCACTCCAGGCCTTGAAATTAAGCGTTGTCAGCCACTTGCCCAATGGCAAAAGTTACTTGCCCAAAAATTCCTCAATACAATGAGTTAACAAGAGTTTCGCTAAATGTGTGGAAAAATACATGAAAATATATAATCTATATATTGATTATATGACTTGGATTGGCTGATTTGCGGTCTATTTTCCCATCTCGGACCGTTACCATGACAACTGGTCCGCAGCGCGTATCAAATTTGTTATCTTTCCTCTGTAAAAAAAAAAAGAAGAATGACAGACGAGTTCGAAGAGCCAGAGGAAGTAATAAAAGCAAATAACGACAAAAACACAACTCCTAACAGTCAAGAAGAGATTGACAACTTCGTTACAGATCAGAAAGCTAAAAAACACGATTAGGAAAACAAAGTCGGCGTCTATGGTCCTGCCCGCGTTGTCTATGGTCCTGCCCGCGGCGTCTATGGTCCTGCCCGCGTTGTCTATGGTCCTGCCCGCGTTGTCTATGGTCCTGCCCGCGGCGTCTATGGTCCTGCCCGCGGCGTCTATGGTCCTGCCCGCGTTGTCTATGGTCCTGCCCGCGGCGTCTATGGTCCTGCCCGCGGCGTCTATGGTCCTGCCCGCGGCGTCTATGGTCCTGCCCGCGGCGTCTATGGTCCTGCCCGCGGCGTCTATGGTCCAGCCCGCGTTGTCTATGGTCCAGCCCGCGGCGTCTATGGTCCTACCCGCGTTGTCTATGGTCCAGCCCGCGGCGTCTATGGTCCTGCCCGCGGCGTCTATGGTCCTGCCCGCGGCGTCTATGGTCCTGCCCGCGGCGTCTATGGTCCTGCCCGCGGCGTCTATGGTCCTGTCCACGGCGTCTGGTCCTACCCTCGCGGAGGATGTGAATGCCGTTCGAGTACAGTGCCTTGCGAAAGTATTCGGCCCCCTTGAACCTTTCAACATTTCGCCACATTTCAGGCTTCAAACATAAAGATATAAAATTTCAAAGTTTTTTTTGTCATAAATCAACAACAAGTGAGACACAATCGTGAAGTGGAACGAAATTTATTGGATAATTTAAACTTTTTTAACAAATAAAAAACTGAAAAGTGGGGCGTGCAATATTATTTGGCCCCTTTACTTTCAGTGCAGCAAACTCACTCCAGAAGTTCAGTGAGGATCTTTGAATGATCCAATGTTGTCCTAAATGACTGATGATGATAAATAGAATGCACCTGTGTGTAATCAAGTCTCCGTATAAATGCACCTGCTCTTTGATAGTCTCAGGGTTCTGTTTAAAGCACAGAGAGAACCATGAAGACAAAGGAACACACCAGGCAGGTTCGAGATACTGTTGTGGAGAAGTTTAAAGCCGGATTTGGCTACAAAAAGATTTCCCAAGCTTTAAACATCTCAAGGAGCACTGTGCAAGCAATTATATTGAAATGGAAGGAGTATCAGACCACTGCAAATCTACCAAGACCCTCCAAACTTTCATCTCAAACAAGGAGAAGACTGATCAGAGATGCAGCCAAGAGGCCCATGATCACTCTGGATGAACTGCAGATAACTACAGCTGAGGTGGGAGAGTCTGTCCATAGGACAACAATCAGTCGTGCACTGCACAAATCTGGCCTTTATGGAAGAGTGGCAAGAAGAAAGCCATTTCTCAAAGATATCCATAAAAAGTCTCGTTTAAAGTTTGCCACAAGCCACCTGGGAGACACACCAAACATGTGGAAGAAGGTGCTCTGGTCAGATGAAACCAAAATCGCACTTTTTGGCCACAATGCAAAACGATATGTTTGGCGTAAAAGCAACACAGCTCATCACCCTGAACACACCATCCCCACTGTCAAACATGGTGGTGGCAGCATCATGGTTTGGGCCTGCTTTTCTTCAGCAGGGACAGGGAAGATGGCTAAAATTGATGGGAAGATGGATGGAGCCAAATACAGGACCATTCTGGAAGAAAACCTGTTGGAGTCTGCAAAAGACCTGAGACTGGGACGGAGATTTATCTTCCAACAGGACAATGATCCAAAACATAAAGCCAAATCTACAATGGAATGGTTCACAAATAGACGTATCCAGGTGTTAGAATGGCCAAGTCAAAGTCCAGACCTGAATCCAATCGAGAATCTGTGGAAAGAGCTGAAGACTGCTGTTCACAAACGCTTTCCATCCAACCTCACTGAGCTCGAGCTGTTTTGCAAGGAAGAATGGGCAAGAATTCCAGTCTCTCCATGTGCAAAAATGACAGAGACATACCCCAAGCGACTTGCAGCTGTAATTGCAGCAAAAGGTGGCGCTACAAAGTATTAGCGCAAGGGGCCGAATAATATTGCACGCCCCACTTTTCAGTTTTTTATTTGTTAAAAAAGTTTAAATTATCCAATACATTTCGTTCCACTTCACAATTGTGTCCCACTTGTTGTTGATTCTTGACAACATTTTTAATTTTTATATCTTTGTTTGAAGGCGAAAGGTTCAAGGGGGCCGAATACTTTCGCAAGGCACTCTATGTGATACAAACTCTTCATCTTGCCCGTCCCACATCTTTACTTGCCCCGGGAAAGCGGACAACTGTTAATGTTGAGCCCTGCACTCCTTAAATGAATGGCGATGGTGCCGGCTATTGCATGCACAAATGCGGGTTTTTCACATTTGCCTGTGGGAGGGGCTGCCCACGGCCATTTTGAAAAAGGTCCATTGGAGGCAAAAGTGATGTGACCTCTGCACACCTCAGGAAGTTGATTTAATAAAAATGCTGAACAACAAGGGCCCCAGGATGGACTCTTGTGGGACTGTTGTACAGGGTTTAAAGGAGGACATTGCATTATTTGTTCTCACGAACTGCCTCCGATCGGTTAGGTATGATTTGAACCACTGCAGTCCTTCTGTGGACAGATTGAATAACCCAGACTGAGCAAGTCTGGAGAGGAGGTCTTTCGTGGGTCCAAAAACACAATTAGTTTGAACGGCAGAGAGAGGCATAACTACGTCTGTTAATATTTACAGAGGAAATAAGAGGAGAGGGCACAGTGACATGGACAAAGCTCCTATAATTAAGCTGAGGTACCTAATGTTATTCTTTTCATAATTATTATGTTTGTTCTAACAGCAAGAGTAGTGCAAAACGAAAAGGCTCTGGCTGTTTTATCTTCTTAGAAATAAGTTATATTTTTCTAATTTCTAAGAAAAGCCCTGGGAGTCTGTATTTGCCTCAGGGCTGAGAGCTGACGGACAACATGCACTTATAAAAAATTAGGTACAGCAGCTTTAAGCCGTACACCGAGAGGACCATGTTATCCTCTCACAGCACGACTCCTGCTTCAGTCCAGAGGCTCTGTGTTCTCTGCTCTGGCTCCAGGGAAAACTCTAAACCTCCTCAGATCCAGACCAGTCACATCTCATCATCGTGGCTGAAGTTTGTGTTTGCCCCGAGAGACTCCGGGCTCAGGTCTCTGTTCCTCCACTCTCTCCCCTTCTCTTCCTCCCCTCTCTGTCCCTCCTCTCCCTCTCTCTCTCTGACTTGGCCTGAAGCAGGTTGTTCTCCTGAATCTGTGTGGGCGCGTGGTGCGGGGCGCTTGGTGCGGGGCGGCTTGGTGCGGGGCGGCTTGGTGAGGGGCGGCTTGGTCGGGCGGCTTGGTGCGGGCGGCTTGGTGCGAGGCGGCTTGGTGCGGGGCGGCTTGTGAGGGCGGCTTGGTGCGGGGCGGCTTGGAGCTAGGGCGGCTTGTGCTGAAATGCGGCTTGGTGCTGTCGCTTGGTGCGGAACGGGTTTGATGCGGACGGCTTGGTGCTGGACGCTTGGTGCTGGGGGGCTTGGGGAGCCTGGGGCTTTGGTGCGGAGTTGGCGCGCGTGCGGTCGAGGCCGTTTTGACGCCGCTTGCGGCTTTATTTCAAGTTGTTTTCTTTCATTGTGGCCGCGCTTTGCCCTACAGCCGCATCACCAAACAACTATCGGTAATGCATCATGGATCACCCTCGCGCGCAAGTGAGCTCCGGACCTCACTGCGCATGAGGTGGTTTTTTAAGGGTGTGAGGGCCCTCGCTGTTATATTATTTCTCCCTTTAGTATAATCGAGGCACAACGTGTCGGTTGTAGCCCATCTTGGTTTTATTGTATAACAGTGGCCCTCTAGTGATCACACAATACACAGCATATCCTGACTATCAACCTCTTGTCTTTTTCTGAAGAAAAACAAACCCTTTGATTCATAACAAAAAACAATGCCAAGCCCTAGACTTTTACCCAAAATGCTATACCTTTTACATATTTCAAAACATTCAAAACTTTCTCCCATATTATGTTTAAACTTCACAACAATTGAACATGTGGTTATGGACAATGAACTACTCCTCAACTAGTCTGCAGGGCTGATTAACCACACGACCACTAGCTGTTCTAGGAGTAGCTGTTCTGAAATAATACTTGCATTATCTGTTTGCTGTACAGGTTCCTGCTCATCAGCTCCCTGTCATTCCGCCTGTGTGATTCAACATCTAACATTTTGTTCTATCACAGCTTCCTGATGCTACTTTGACAACATCAATTTCTATTTCTATTTCTTCTGTACAGCTGTCTCATCTAGGTGTGCTGTAATACATATAGATCTATGGGCTGATCAGACATTCCAGTGACCTGTGGCGGACGCCAATGTTCCATTCTGCTGGAGTCTTCACAGGGTTTACCAACTGCAGTTTTTGAAGGGTTTTGATCCCTTTGTCGCAAAGTGAGTCTTTTTGTTTTTTCTGTCTCTCTTTCTAGCATCTGGTGGACACCACTTGTGGACTGTTTTTGGTTCAAGCATGTGCGAAGCACAGTGGAAGCTTGGTCCTCAAACGGCGTCCCATTAATAGTTGCGCTGGGTGATTTTCCAAGGGTCCTCCATAGTGTGTACTCCGCAGATTGAAGCAGGGACAAGTAGGGATCCTGTCCCTGCTTTAGGCACTTTTTTTAAGTAGAAAGTTTTGACAGTTTGAACTCCTCGTTCTGCCATTCCATTAAGACTGTCGTGGTAGGGACTCGACGTTTGTGAGTGAAACTCAATCTTTTGCAAACGCCTGAAACTCTTAAGCGAAACTGGGCCGTTATCGGAAACCACAGTTTGGGATGACCATTGCGAGCAAACTGGGATTTCAGATGGTGAATTACAGTAGCGCTTCTGTCTGATTGCTTACTTCGATTATCTTTGAATAGTAAGTCTACAAGTAGTAAATATTCCCTGTTGCTCAAACGAGAATAATACAAATGCCAATCTTTTGCCACGGTCCGTTCTGGAACACTTGGTGTGGGGTGCAGCGGCTCTTTTACTTTGTTGTTTTTGGTACGTACAGCACAACTGTTTCAACAGCTCTCTGTAAATACTCTGACATACCTGGCCAAAAAAGCACTTCTCTTGCCCTACGTCTGCCAGCGTACAATACCAAAGTGATCCCTCATGAATAAGTTTTAGGGCCATTTCTCCTCTTAGGATGCTGGAAACTACAAGACCGCTCTACTTTAAATAGGATCCCTCACACTACTGATAATTCTTCTCTGTCGTTCCAATATGTTGTATTGGTATGAACTACGCTCACTCTAGCAACCGTTGTATTCTTGCCGGTGCACTGCTCAGAGGTTTTTTCATTCATATAGCTTCCAGGGGTTTGTGATCTGACCCTGCCATAAACTAACTAAGGTAAAAGGACAGTGAATCTAATCAAGAATTAAAACTGTCTCGGGGGTGCTAGCCTCATTTTCCGTGTGCCTCCCTTGGAACGCATCTGGGTCCGCTAGCTTCGTGGCCACTAAAAGTATTTTTTTCTCTGAGCTCTTCTTCTGCCATTTCTTGTAATAAACCTTGATACATGATGTGCACAAATCAAGAATATAAGCTGTATATAAACTAACACAAACTGTTTACATGTTTATGTACACTTTTTGACATGCGCAAACTGAACTTCCGGATTTAAACTAGCTTAAACGCTATTTTAAACGCTATTTTAAGACGAAAATTACGTCTCATCTTTGGGGGGGAAATCAAGTAATTCGTATGTTGTTTAAAGTGTTAGCTTTAGCAAACAACAGAAGCATCTACGATTTCAAAAATGTGTTCATAAGAAATTAAAAATGAAATAACTCGATTAAAGTCTACTCACGTTCGTTGACTTGATCCAAATGAATATTCCCAAGAGCTAAGACCGTCGTATATCTGCCTTTACCAGCAGAGGGCGCACTATCACGGTGGATTTGCTTCACGGTAGATTTGCCTCGGCTCCGGGTCTGCAGCTTTCCCCTACTCGCTTCAAGCATCAAAATGACAAAACTATTTTTGAAGCTTTTGGTCTGAACGCGCCTTAATACTTTTATTTAAAAGCGCCAGCCACCGTGCCGGCACGGTGGCTGAGTGGATAGCACTCTCGCCTCTCAGCAAGAAGGTCCTGGGTTCGAATCCCGGTCGGACCAGGGCCTTTCTGAGTGGAGTTTGCATGTTCTCCCCTTGTCTGCGTAGGTTTCCTCCGGGTACTCCGGTTTCCCCTACCACTAAAAATATGTCCAATAGGCATGTCTGGCATGCGCCTCCTGTACCGCGACCCCGCTCCCATCTCTGTGTGGAGTGAGAGATAAATGCCCATAATTAACAATTGTAAACCGCTTTGAGACTCAGATCTGCAGTGAAAAGGCGGTATATAAATAAAGATTACTACTACTACTACTGTCAAAACACCCAAGGACACTGTACAGGACATACTAGACACATTAAAACAGAAGCAACAGAAGAAACAGCAGTGCATTATGGGATGGTGGGTGCGTGTGTGTTAGGTGGGGTAGGACAGTCTGAACAGATGGGTTTTGAGTCTGGATTTGAAGAGTGCAAGAGAGTCAATGGTACGGAGGTCAGGGGGGAGAGAGTTCCAGAGCTGGGGGGCAGAGTGGCTGAAGGTTCTGTGTCCCACGGTGATGAGTCTGGCTGGGGGGAAGGAGAGTGTGAGGGTGGAGGAGGAGCAGGAGTGGCAGGGTGGAGGAGGAGCAGGAGTGGCAGGGTGGAGGAGGAGCAGGAGTGGCAGGGCGGAGGAGGAGCAGGAGTGGCAGGGTGGAGGAGGAGCAGGAGTGGCAGGGTGGAGGAGGTCAGATAGGTGGAGGAGGGGCCAGGTTGTGAAAAGCTTTGAAAGTGGTGAGGAGTATTTTTACGTTGACGCGTTGTTTGACAGGAAGCCAGTGGAGTTGTTGTAGTACGAGGGTGATGTGGTCAGCTGTAGGGGTCCGGGTGATGTGGGGGTGATGAGGTCAGCTGTAGGGGTCCGGGTGATGTGGGGGTGATGAGGTCAGCTGTAGGGGTCCGGGTGATGTGGGGGTGATGAGGTCAGCTGTAGGGGTCCGGGTGATGTGGGGGTGATGAGGTCAGCTGTAGGGGTCCGGGTGATGTCCGGGTGATGAGGTCAGCTGTAGGGGTCCGGGTGATGTGGGGGTGATGAGGTCAGCTGTAGGGGTCCGGGTGATGTGGGGGTGATGAGGTCAGCTGTAGGGGTCCGGGTCATGATGCGAGCTGCAGAGTTCTGGAGGAGCTGCAGTTTCTGGAGGGATTTGTTGGGGAGGCCAAAGAGAAGTGAGTTGCAGTAGTCAATCCTAGAGGTGACGAGGCTGTGGACGAGGATGGCGGTGGTGTGAGCGGCGGAGACCGAGTGATGTTATTGATGTGAGATTGGAAGGAGAGTGAACTGTCGAGGATGACACCCAGACTCTTGACCTGAGGGGAGGGGAGGACAGATGTGTTATGGATGGAGACAGAGAAGCTGTTAGATTTGGAGACAGTGGAGGGGGTGCCTACAAGAAGGACTTCAGTTTTAGAGCTGTTGAGTTTGAGGAAGTTGGGAGAAAACCAGGAGTGAATTTCTTGTAGACAGAGGGTGAGGGAGGATGGAGGGAGAGAGGAAGAGGGTTTAGTGGAGAGGTAGAGCTGGGTGTCATCCGCGTAACAGTGGAAGTGAATGTTGTGACGGCGGAGGATGTGACCGAGTGGGAGAATATAGATGATGAAGAGGAGGGGCCCCAGGACAGAGCCCTGGGGCACACCAGCGGAGACAAGAAAAGTGCTGGATTTGTGGGATTTGAGATGGATGTATTGTGAGCGACCAGAAAGATAGGAGCCAGTCAGTCCCAAAAAACATCTGTAAAACATATAACCACAGTTTCATACGACTTTATCAACATTTATGGACATTTGTCTCTGCCCCTTATGGACCAATGGCTCTATGTGTTTTTATCACTGCATTTCCTGTCTTTGAACGATTTGATTCTCTAATCTGTGTTGGTGAATCGACAGCTTTGTAAAGTCCTCTATACTGTAGTGTTTTTTTAGGGCGATACAAAATACATTGATATGAATTGAATATGACTCTTTTTCTGGCTCCAGGATGGAAAGTGGCTCTCAGTTTGGCATGTGATGTCACGTATCTTAGTGAACACAGATGTTTTAAACAAAAATAGTCTAAAAATAAATGTTGTGCTTCATAGGTGAGATCTTGTGTGTCTTTTGTGCGCTCTCCCTGTGGCTAAACACACTTTGGAACCGCGGCCATCCGTCACTGTCAGAATGTAGAAGAACAGTGTGGCTCCTGGGCTCTTTTGAGGTCAGGGATTCTGTCACGAGAACCCAATTTTCTCCCTGAAATAAATGGAGATCTTGAAAAAAAAAAGAAAAGATTCTCTTGCCCACTGTTGGGCGAGCTACTTCAAAAAGATATCCCAAGATGTATTTACTTGTTGCTGTTATTTATACACGTTATTGATCTCATAGTGGAGAAATTTGGTTTGAGGAATTCACATCTACTGTAGGCATGCAGCGTATTATTAGGTTGTTGTCCGGTCAGGTCTCGTCCGGTCTTGGAGTCTGCGTATGTGGGACCCGGTCCGCTGCATCTTCAACCCTACGCTCTAGGCTAGGCTAAAACAGTCCTCTTTAGTTTAGCACATGGTTAGGAAGGTAAGACTCAGGAAAGGCTAAACTCCTCGACAACGCGTTCGGGACCACAGCTCTACAAGACCAGGCGAGCAGTGACCCAGCCTGCACCAGCGTGCCCTATCCACGCAGCGGCAGAGCGAGAAAGCTCTGCCTCGTCTGTGAGTAACGCTCTGTGGATTAGCTGGTGCACCCAGGAGAGCCTCAGGCCCCAGCAGCTGGCGAACGTTGTTTGTGTACTGTGTACTGGCTCTGGTCTTGTGTTAGGGAGCGTGGTGGAGAGGGGAGCGGCGGTCCGAGGAGGCACCTGACCCGGGGAAGAGCACCGTGACGTTGACTACACGCAGCGGCAGGGTGAATCCCTGCCGTGCCTGTAAGTACCTATAGTCGTTGTAGCGGTGCTATAAGATCATTTTGTGGGGTCTCTTGCTTGTGTGTTCGGCTGTGTGGTGCTGCCGTTTCGTCCTTGTGCCCAGGGGCGGAGCTGGACCGCAAGCAGGAGACTGTGCCTGACTCGTGGAGAACGCAGGGTGGATCCCTGCCGTGTGTAAGTGCCCGCCCGTTGTCCCTCGTAAAATCAGACGTGGAGAATTGTTACTGCCGGCCTTTCTTTTTGTTTTTGTGCGCAGGTCCCCTAAAGACTGCCCCTCTGCGCTCGGGACTTTTTATCACGTTTTAAAGACTTTTTAGCCTTGTTTTGATTTATTGTAATAAATTATTTTATTTTTAACAGTTTGCTTTGCCGCTTTTTTGGTCACACCACTGCTCTGCCATAGCTGTTTTAAATCACTCCATGATTCCCTCTTGTCTCCATAATCAAACCCCCCCCCCCCCCCATTACAAACTCCTGAAAATTAGTCTGGGCTAATCTAAAGTGTTCACAAAAGTTGAATACACACATCAATATGTTTAATATTTTTCATTTTTTTATTTATTTTTTTGTATTCTGTGGGGGTGGGTTGGGGGTGGGTGTGGGGGGGAGGGGGGGTAACTATTGTTGAACATTTTCAAGACGACTTCCACTTCTGTTTAAAGTCTGTTCCGGTTTCTTCTTTAGATCTCAGGGTCAACGGCGACCAATCAAACTCAAGTCTCTGGAGCCAGATCCTCTCAATGACAAGAAAACTAAACTAAACCAAATTTGTGGCCATTGTTAGCGATTCTGTTGCAATTATAAAGTGCCGGTCATGACACCAAAGTGCTGCTGCTGCCTCAAACTGTTGCATTCAATTTTGAACTAAATCTTCATATTTCATGCAACACGTCACACTAATCATTCATTCCAAACGCGGCGGCGGTGAGCTACTTGCCACAGCTGCCCTGGGGCAATCTGCTGCAAGTGAGGCTGCCATAGAGGCCCCTCCTACCACCACCTGCCATTCACACACGCACAACATTCACACAAGGCAAAGTGGGTGAAGTGTCTTGCCTAAGGACACAACGGCGAGTTTACAGCCGCCCCACTGTAGGTAGCACCTGTGGGAACACTAGGTCTCCCATCACAGCGGTGCCCAGGCCTTGCACTTAGGAGACCAGGCCCAATGTTAGCATCATGACAGGCAAATGCACTGAATCTTCTGGCTTTGGGAAATGTTGATTCGATATGACCAGAGAGAGAGAGAGAGAGAGACCAGAGAGAGAGAGAGAGAGAGACCAGAGAGCTCTCTCGTCCCTCTTCCTCCTTTCTGGTCTCTCCCCCTTCACCAGAGAGAGACCAGAGAGACCAGAGAGACCAGAGAGAGACCAGAGAGACCAGGGAGAGACCAGAGAGAGAAACCAGAGAGACCAGAGAGACCAGAGAGACCAGGAGAGACCAGAGAGAGAAACCAGAGAGACCAGAGAGAGACCAGAAAGAGACCAGAGAGACCAGAGAGAGACCAGAAAGAGACCAGAGAAAGACCAGAGAGAGACCAGGGAGAGACCAGAGAGAGACCAGAGAGAGACCAGAGAGAGACCAGAAAGAGACCAGAAAGAGACCAGAGAAAGACCAGAGAAAGACCAGAGAGAGACCAGAAAGATACCAGAGAAAGACCAGTGAAGTCCGACAAATTGTGCTGTTCCTGTGATATTGAGATATGTTGTCTTTGTTGGAAATGGAAGTTAGACAACCTTCAGTCCATGTTGTCTTAAAAAGGTCTATCAGGAGTTGAGAATGGGAGTTAGGGGTGAGGGGATTTTGTTTGTGTTTTTTGGTGTCTTAATAACACCTGGACATGTTTCTGTCCTGTTCAGAGGCATGTCCATTTTTCAGCTGCTGTTCCAGTATTTGTGCCTCCAGTTGTCTTATCTTAACCGCTGCATCAGTCTTTGCCTCCTGGATTTGATAACTGAATAAGTCGCGGAGATCTTGAATGTGCTTCTTTGCAGATTCGTCCAGGTCACTTATCGGCCTACTTTGGTTTTCCACCTGTTTCTTGATGCCCACCTCTTGCTTCTTCTTGCCTTCAGACAGTGCTGTCAGCTCGCCATATTTGGTCTCTAACATCTCTCTTGCCACACTCTCCAACTCTTTTCTTTCCTTTTCAGATGATTCCAAGGAGTCTCTTAACCTCTGGATCTCTTCAAGGTGGCTCTGCTGAACCCTTTCCATCTCTATACGTTCTTCCTCCCACTCTTCTACGGTGTCGTCGGCTTCATCATACGCCTCCTCAATCTCGGCTTTGAGTTTTGCAATGTTCTCCTCCATCCCTGCAATTACAGAGTTTTTCATGAGGAGATTTGCGCTATACTCCTCTAACTCTTTCTGTGTCTTGGCCAGCTGCTGTTTCTCTTTCTCGTTGTTTTCTGTCAGATCGCGGGTCACATGGTCTTTCAGCTTGAGCTGCTTCTTCAGCTCTTGGATGGTTTGATCTGAAGTCTTCTTGGCCTCATTCACAGCCTCTTCCACCTCTTGAGCCTTGACTTCATTCATGTACTTATTTTGCCACACGAGAAGTCTTATTGTAGCGTGTACGTTTTTCAGCTGATTTTCCTGATCTAGGATTCTGGTCTTGAGGTCCTTATTCTCGGCTTTGACTTTGGAGTTTTCTTCCTCCGTCGCAGCAATGACAGAGTTTTTCATGAGGGCATTTGTGCTACACTGATCTAACTCTTTCTGTGTCTTGGTCAGCTGCTGCTTCTCCTTCTCGTTGTTCTCTGTCAGATTGTGGATTGCTTTGTCTTTCTGCTCAAGCTGCTGCTTCAGCTCTTGGATGGTGTGTTCTGACGTCCTCTTGGCCTTCTTCAGAGCCTCCTCAAACACCACCGTCAGAGCCTGGACATCATCCATGTACTTTTTCTGGGCCGTAAGAAGTCTTTTCTCTGATGCAGCGTGTACATTTCTCTGCTGACTTTCCTGATTCTGAATGTTAGTGTTAAGCTCTCTATTCTCGGCTTTGACTTTAGTGTTTTCTGCCTCCATCGCAGCAATGACAGAGTTTTTCATGAGGACCTTTGCACTATACTCCTCTAACTCTTTCTTGGTCTTGGCCAGCTGCTGTTTCTCCTTCTTTTTGTCTTCTGTCAGATTGCTGATCATTTTATTTTTCAGCTCGAGCTGCTGCCTCTGCTCTTGGATGGTGTGATCTGTGGTCCTCTCGGCCTCCTCCATCGCAGCAATAACCGAGTTTTTCATGAGGACATTTGCCCTATTCTCCTCCAACTCTTTCTTGGTCGTGGCCAATGTTGCCTTTAACTGAGAAGCTTCTGTCCCCAGTTTTGTTTTTTGCTCCTCCATCTGCGTCTTCAGCTTGTCTATGTAGCTGTTAGCGTCCTGTATCTGAG
This sequence comes from Knipowitschia caucasica, assembly GCA_964034765.1. Lineage (NCBI taxonomy): Eukaryota > Metazoa > Chordata > Actinopteri > Gobiiformes > Gobiidae > Knipowitschia > Knipowitschia caucasica. Next base: position 6,250,023 of record OZ035825.1, read on the forward strand.
CGTTCAACAGCTCCATCGCCTCCTGGTTTCTGTCAATCATCGCCTGTTTCTCGTCTTGGTGTTTGGTGACGATCGACATATACCGGATGGTGTCTTCAGCATTTTCTTCTTTCAAGGCCTGGATCTCCTCCTGAGCCTTCTGCAGTTTCCCTGTGGTATCACTCAGAGCCTCTTGGAGATCTGTTTTCTCCTGGACAGAATCATCCAGTTGGCGTTGGGCAGACGTGGATCTTTCTGAAGCCTGCAGTAGAGCCGTCTCTAAGGCAGACCTCTCTGTCTGGAGCTGGATCACCTGCTGCTGCTGTTGGTGACTCTCTTCCTGATGAGTCTTCTCCAACTTGCTCCACTGTTGCTTCTCTCTCTTCACATCCTCCTTCAGACGCTGGTGTTGTCCCTCCAACATCATGAGGTAGGATTCAAGCTCTTCTATCAGCATGTCCTTCTTTGATTTTCTTCGTAAGCACGACATTTTGCTCCGTTGTGTTTCTTGCTGTAAATTTGGTCCGTTTTCTCCTGAAGTCAGAAATATGGGTCCTGTTTGGGGCTCTCTCCACACACAGACACTTGCACTGGGGACTTTGGAACTTTGATGATGTCACAAAAATGTTATGTCATGTTGCCGTGACGATGGATCAGTCCTTTGGTTCTGGAATGCGGCAGGTTCAGTTACCATGGCGATTTTTTTGATCACCATTGGGTAAAAATAACAAAGTACTCTCAATTAAAATAATAACTCAAGACGGCTGGTTGGTGAAAACGTAATTGTTTTAAGTACAACATTAGGTTTGTCTTTCAGTGTTTGCGACAACTGCTCAAATGCACTTTGTTTTAATATTACATGTTTTTAAATGTATTTAAAATGTTTTAACAAACAATAAAACACACAAACATACATTAAGAAACAAACAAAACCGTGTCCTTAAACTGTCCAAGGTGCTGTTCCTCACCAGGATTTGTCTTTTTAAAATGATTATTATTCATAATAAATGTTATTATACAATGTGACAAACATGCAGCACTTGACAAAGACAGAAGACACCAGTTCATTGTAGCACTTTACTCTCTGTGTTATCATTATAGCACTGTTAAGTGTAGTACTGTTGTACGCCCTTACTTGTCGTGTCCATTAGAGGTAGGGTGACCATTTGTCCCGCATTGTGCGGGACTGCACAGCATTTTCATCCCAAATCCCGCATCACGCAAATTGATCGTGTGTCCCGCATTTTAATATCATCAGCACATATTTTTTTTAAAATTAGACACGGACTTTGCTTGACATGACTGCGATCTCCTGTTGCTCCTCTCTCTCTCCCCTAAACCAAGAGCCAGTAATGCGGCGCTGCAGCGGGGGCAAAAATACTTTTGATAGGGGTGGGGTTTGGTTTAGTTGACAGCTGCCAGCTAGTCAGCCCGCGCCGCGGTTCTTCCCCACAACATCGGCACGCCACGCCCCCACAACATCGGCACGCCACGCCCCTAACAACAACATCGGCACGCCACGCCCCTAACAACAAAGCCGCGAATGAAAATCACGTCAGTCACTGACCGAAGAAATGTTAGCATTTTGGAGAAAAGCATGGAAAAAAACGCTAAAAAACGGAGATGCTCCTACAATCGTAACTGGGCACAAGTATATTATTGGGCAAAAGCAGTTAATGGAGATTCTCAGTCTGTTTTTTGCGAGTTATGCCAAAGTAAATTTTCTGTCGCTCACGGTGGGGAATTCGACGTGAAGAGGCACAAGAAATCAGAAACCCACATGAAAAACCAGCTTACAAAAGACACGTCCAGGTCCAGGATTATCTGCAAAAAGGCAAAGATTTACAAAGTGACAACTGCAGCCGAATTAGCACTCGTTGACCACACAGTTCAGCATTCCCACTCATACAGAAGTGCAGACTGTGAGATTAAACTGACCCCAGTCGTGTGCCCTGATTCTGAGATTGCAAAAAAGTTGTCGTGTGGCCGCACAAAAGCAGCAGCTTTAGTGACAGACGTCCTCGCTCCTGCATCAGTCGAAACATGTCTAAAAGAACTAAAGGCACCTATTGTACATCATTTACAGACTGAAAAGACTGCATCCTCACCATATTTCTCAGTGGCCTCAGATGCTTCTAACCATGGAAGTACAAAACTTTTCCCACTGTCTGTCAGATATTGGACTCCAGAATTAGGAATGAAAAGCAAGATACTGGATTTTTACGAAGACAGTGATGAATCGGCAGCCAGTATACACAAACAAATAACAAACAAAATCAATGAATATGGCTTAAGCCCGGACATGGTTTCAGCATTTTGTAAATTACGGGAAAAACAACTCTGTTTTCCAGAAACTCAAAGTAAACAACAGTGGTATTGTTAAGGCAAACTGCATGGCACACGTAGTGCATAATACAGCTAAACATGCTGGAGACAGACTGGACATTGATATAGAGATGGTGGTCAACAACATGCTGGAGACAGACTGGACATTGATATAGAGATGGTGGTCAACATGCTGGAGACAGACTGGACATTGATATAGAGATGGTGGTCAACAACATTTTCAGCCACTTTTCATCATCTGCCAAACGGACTGAAGAATTAAAAGCAGTGTTTGCTTTTGTGGAAGAAGATTATTTTACTATCAGAAGACACGTTCCCACTCGATGGCTGAGCTTGTGGCCTGCTGTAGCACGGCTACATGATTCCTGGAGTGCCATCAAGAGCTACTTTTTGTCCCTGGGGGAAGATCAGTGTCCAAAGTCACTATGGGAGTTGTTCAAAAAGGACATTGATGGAGAGGGACACACTCTTGCACTACAAGTGTACCTGTCATTTCTCAGTAATGCACTAAAAGTATTTCATGAAGTTGTGCTTGTACTTGAGAAAGAGGAGGGAACTGTATGTGATTTGTATGACATCATGGTCAACTTGAAGACAAAGCTGCAGCAACGTTATTCTGATTCCTTTTTTGGAATGGAGACAAGTGCCCTACTACAAAACATCCCAAATCAAGAGGCGAGAAAAATAAAGACTGATCTAGCAAACTTCTACACATCTGCACTGGCTTATCTTGAGAAATGGTATGATTTTTCTGATGGAAATCATCAGAAGCATGTAGCCAGCCTGTCTTTAAAGAGCCAGTTCAACTTCTCTCAGCTTTGTGATGCAGTGGAGATCCTTCAGTTGAAAAGTAAAATAAACTTGGATGACCTATATGAAGAGTACTGCTCAACTATGCCATATCAGTTAGGAATTGTGTAGAGAAAGGTTCCTGTTCCTGAAAGATGGGAACTGTTACTCAAAGGCAAACAAGCACCAAATATGTCAGTCCTTGCATAATTTCTTCTCAGTATCCCCATCACCAATGCTGCAGTTGAGAGGGTGTTTTCTCACATGACAGCTGCCTGGACAGACCAGCGTAATCAAAGCTCTGTAGAATTAATCAAGTCTGAAATTCAGATTAAAAACAACTTAAATCAAAGCTGCAAAGATTTCTACAGTTATGCACTAAAGGACAAAGCCATGCTGGAATGTGCACAGTGCAGTCGAAAATACAAGCTGAAGAAGAAGTTGTAAAGTAAGTTCTTATTTTCATGTAAATGTACCTATTTGACTATAACATGTTTAACAAATTGATCCTTTCCTTTCTGCAGTGAGTTTTTGGAACAATCCTACCGTTGCAGTTCTGGACTGGGATACATGATGAGCATGTAGAGACCTTTCAGAAGGAACAAGTTGAGAAAGAAGTAAGTAAGTATATCCTATTTTTTATGAAAATGTTAGCTATTTCACTATAATAACAATTTACTCATTTGTTTTCTTTTTCCTTTCTGCAGTGGGTTTTTGGAACAATCCTCCTGCAATAGTTCTGGGCTGGGAGTATGCATAAAGTTTGTTTTGTTTTCTTGGCCTATGCATCTGTAGTGGTACGCGCATGCCCACTGGTGGCCAATCACGCTGCGGCAGGGCCTTGATTACGGGAACTAGTTTCACCTGTCGCGTCTCTCCTCACCTCTGGCGTCTGCATGCTGCGTGGCGATCTACTTGGCTTCGTGTGCTGGCGTGCGGGCCATCCTTATTTGTTTGGCATTGAGTACATTGCACTTGCGGGTTTTTGCGCTTGCTCAGACCTGTTGTCGGATTTAGAGCGCCTCCTCGGCAGCGGTGCAGGCTTGTGGGCTGCATTAATTCCCTGCAGTGTGTACAAATACGGGGAATGTGAATATTTCCATCTTGTGGTGTGCGCCCCGCCTGGGTTAACGGGCACCTTCACGCTACACTCTAAAACGGCAAGATCTTGATCCGACGAGCCTCCCCTTCTCCCGTGAGCGGCCCCTTTCAGAGCTTCTCCTTCGGGGCCTCCACTTATGTGACCATCCCTGGGCAACACTCACCCTGCGTTGTGGGCTGTCTACCTGGCCCTTGGACCTACGGCTAACCAGACCACTGATTTTAGCACTCGGACTGGCGCTCTCCCAGGCAGACTGGTAACGTTGGTAGGGAGTTTAGTCTATAGGTGAAGATGTAATAACTGCTGCTGCTGTTTCCCCCTGAGGTCACTGTTATTTTGTTTTGTTAAGGTTTATAAAGTATTTTAAGATCTGTGAAAGTGAACATGTGTCCATGACTAATTTAAGAAAATTGTGAAAATAAATATATATTTTTTATAATCCTCTCGTACTCTCTCTCGTACTCTTCAGTCCAACGAACCTTTGTGCCCTTACTGCGGGGGGGGGTTATTTTGTGTTACTGCTCGTAACAAGTGGCTATTATTGGTCCTGGGGCCATCTCCCCAGGTGGCGTTGCTGTACATTGGGCTATTATCCAAAAGATTAATTATATTGTTGTACCCTAACCACTACACCGCCACACATCAATGCTAAGATTCTTATAAAATAAAGACTTTGGGAATCAAATATAGAGTATTAGGTTTTCCTTATAACACACAACTTTATTTACGCACATACACTTAATTTCACAAAATATATCATATGTAATGAAAATAATGATATTTTTTGTTACATCTGCGAAGTGTCCCTCATTTTCATGATTTGTCCCACTTAAATAGACCTGCTGTCCCACATTTGTGCGGTTAAGATCTAGTCACCCTAATTAGAGGGCAGTGTTGACTTTACCTCTGTGTTATCTGACGCCTACACTACCTGTTCCGTGTGTGTAAGTTATTCCATGTGGTGATGCTGGGGAGAGCACAGTTACGTTACTCTCGCCTGTCGATAAAATAAATATGCCTGCAAGGCTAAAGGAAAAATGTGTCTGATGAGAGTTCGATTACATCTTCACCGCAACGCATTAAGTTCATCAGGCACTTTACTCTCTGTGTGTTTTCATTGTAGCACTTTACTCTCTGTGTTTTCATTGTAGCACTTTACTCTCTGTGTTTTCATTGTAGCACTTTACTGTCTGTGTTTTCATTGTAGCACTTTACTCTCTGTGTTTTCATTGTAGCACTTTACTCTCTGTGTTTTCATTGTAGCACTTTACTCTCTGTGTTTTCATTGTAGCACTTTACTGTCTGTGTTTTCATTGTAGCACTTTACTCTGGGTTTTCATTGTAGCACTTTACTCTCTGTGTTTTAATTGTAGCCCTTTACTCTCTGTGTTTTCATTGTAGCACTTTACTCTCTGTGTTTTCATTGTAGCACTTTACTCTGTGTTTTCAATGTAAAAAAGTCAGATCTTGGTGAGTGAGTGAAGCTGAAAGATGTTCAGTAAAAAAAGATAAAGAATGTATGAAATGAGTTTGACAGATGTTGGTTTTGAACTAGTTCAACAGTTTTGTGTGTGACACTAAAGCCATGAAATGAAGACTATTAGTTTTAAGGGAATGACTATTCAGAAGTCATACGTATGTTTCATTTTGACTGACAGGACAGAAGCAAATGATAATGTTCTAAAACACAGAGAATTGTATGAAAGTAACTGATACATGTCCAAAAGCATTTGTAATCTGTTCAAAGGAGAAACTGCTGCGATGATGTCACACATGACTCAATGTTGTGGAGGTTGAACTCATAGTTTTGAGAAGTGTGTCGCCCATGCTGCCTTTTCTGTTTTGGCCACTGGATGGTGCTGTAGCTGCTGTAACTCAGGCTCATCGTTGCACCTGTGTTGGTTAATTAGCACACCTGTGTTCCTTTTGATTGGCACATGGTACTCACTTTGCATAGACGCACACAGAACTTATACACACAGGATTATTGATGGTTGGCATGACGCACGCGCACAGGCTCCGCCCCTAACACTGTAAAGACCAGCTCTGAACATGGCTACGGGAGATCCTGAGGAACTACAATATTAACAGGTGCATCATGGGAAATGTAGTGACAGACATTTAACAGTGACATTTGTCACAATTCAATATTATTGAGATTCTTACAATATTCGACAGTTTTGTGATTTGATTCTGTGATTGATTGTGATTCATGTCCTTCATATTATTCAAAGACTTTACAAACATGGAGGAAAATAAGACTCAACTCAAATGTTATTTATTATGGTCTGTTCTTGAACTGAAGCAAACACTGAGGGAAGTGCAAAAGCGTGATCCTTGAACAATCAGGACACAGGAACTTAGTTTTTCACTATTGCTTAAACACATTTCACGATACTGCCCTCCCTTTTTCAAAACTCTAAACACAAACCTCTTTTCTAAAGCTACGTACACACAACAACAGTCTCTTTTCAAAACCAACCCATCTCACCAAAACAGTGACTCATATTCTCTAAACCAACCCATCTCACCAAAACAGTGACTCATATTCTCTAAACCAACCCATCTCACCAAAACAGTGACTCATATTCTCTAAACCAACCCATCTCACCAAAACAGTGACTCATATTCTCTAAACCAACCCATCTCACCAAAACAGTGACTCATATTCTCTAAACCAACCCATCTCACCAAAACAGTGACTCATATTCTCTAAACCAACCCATCTCACCAAAACAGTGACTCATATTCTCTAAACCAACCCATCTCACCAAAACAGTGACTCATATTCTCTAAACCAACCCATCTCACCAAAACAGTGACTCATATTCTCTAAACCAACCCATCTCACCAAAACACCTCTCATGGTCTGCAAAAATGTGAACACTATGAGCATCATTAACCACATCACCAAAACAATTGAAAACACAATTTTCAGAATGTGACACTGTTCTTTTTACAGTTTCACAACTGCCAGGATGCATTTGAGCAACACTTTTTTAATTCTCAAATGTTTTGGGCATTTACTATAGATTTGTGTGTTTCATGAGAATAGTTACAGTACATAAAGTAGAAAATGCAGTTATATCACAACTCAATGCAAACATGAGTAACTCTATGGAGGATCCATGACACACAATAGATACTACAGTACAGTAACAATTGAAAACACAATGTTTAGGGCAGTGCTTCTCAAATAGTGGGGGGGGGGGGGGCCTCCACATGCTCTGGTGCCACAGCGGACTCATTCCCATGTGACCGGCGCTGACAGGACAAGTGCGGATCTTTGGATGTGAGAAATGCAGCTGAACTATGTGAGCCTCTGGAAGTGTCCCCGTGTCTCCTGTAGCCCTGAAACTACAACTCACTAAATTAAAGCTGGGGTACCTACATTTCCCTTGCATTCATAAAGCATGTTGCTCCTCTACCTCCTGGGTCTGCACCTTTCCCTCTTTGACCTGCGGGCGGTTCTATCTCAGGCAGGGCGGACCCAGTGATTGGGGCACCTGTGCATAAATGTGTATCTTACTAACACTCTCTCTCTGCTCCCTCCAGGTACTGGAACTTTTATTCTTTGTTTTGTCATTTGTTAAAATTAGCTTTAGTTTCACACTCAGACATATACACACATACACTGGTTTTCATTCACTGACCTGCACACACTGAACACATTCCACGGCTCACATACTCACACCTCATTCTTTATTATCTTTTGTTGTTGTCTTTATTATTTAAAATAAACATATTGAACGACCACACCTGTCTGTCCCTCAATTTGTCACAGGCCCAGAGCCAGCATGTGACAAAAGACACAACAAACCAACATCATAGAGTCACAACAAGGAACAGAAAAGTCAAACATGAAAATGAAACACTGAACAGAATGGATTCTTTCCCCAAACCAGGAGTTAAGACTGAAGTGAGATCCTGTAGAGTCTGACTCTGGGTTCACAGGATGCAGCCTCAGCTCTGTCTCCTTCACTTTGGTCCAGATGCTTCAGACCTGCTTCAGACCTGCTTCTCTACAGGTTTTAATGTGTTTAGTAAGAGATGAACTTCGACTAAAAAACTTGACGCACTTTTCACAGACAAATGGTTTCTCTCCAGTGTGGATCCTCTGATGCACTTTGAGAGAACTACTCAGAGAAAAACTCTGACCACAATCGTCGCAGCTGAAGGGTTTCTCTCCAGTGTGGATCCTCTGATGCATTTTGAGATGACTACTCTGAGAAAAACTCTGACCACAATCGTCGCAGCTGAAGGGTTTCTCTCCAGTGTGGATCCTCTGATGCATTTTGAGATGACTACTCCGAGAAAAACTCTGACCACAATCGTCGCAGCTGAAGGGTTTCTCTCCAGTGTGGATCCTCTGATGCATTTTGAGATGACTACTCTGAGAAAAACTCTGACCACACTCGTCGCAGCTGAAGGGTTTCTCTCCAGTGTGGATCCTCTGATGCACTTTGAGAGAACCACTCTGAGAAAAACTCTGACCACAATCGTCGCAGCTGAAGGGTTTCTCTCCAGTGTGGATCCTCTCATGTTCTTTGTAGTGTGAAGACTGAGTAAACTTCTTCCCACAGTCTCCACAGACTAATGGTTTATCTCCAGTGTGGATTCTGTAGTGCTCAGTGAGGACAGATAAACGTGTAAAAGTCTTTTCACACTGGTCACATTGGTGAGGTCTCTCTCCTGTGTGGACATGCTGATGTAGTGAGAGCTGACGTTTGGTCCTAAATGTTTTTTCACACTGGTCACACTCAAATGGTTTCTCTCCTGTGTGGATCCTCTGATGACCTTTGAGAGTAGTCTCATGTCTAAACTTCTTCCCACAGTCTCCACAGACGAATGGTTTTTCTCCAGTGTGGATTCTGCTGTGGACCTTGAGACGTTGTTTTGTAGTAAAACATGTTCCACACAGATCACACTCGTATGGTTTTCCTCCAGTGTGAGTTCTGTGGTGTCTCTTTAGATCAGAAGCAGAGCTGCAGGTCTTTCCACACTGATCACAGGTGAACCCCATTCTGAAGATGGACTTTGTAGATCTGCAACAAACACAACAACGTCAGATAATTCTAATATGTTTGATGGTGGTAGAAGTGAGAAATGATATTGTTCTCTTTCAACATCAAACATCGGGTTCTGCAATTAAAGCTGGTTGCTCCCGACCCATGGGCTACACCCCCCACCCTGTATAGGAGCCAGTCCTTCTACAACCTCAGTCCTGGGTCTACAGCCTCAGTCCTGGGTCTGTTCATGTGGCTATGAACAGATATAAACTATGACGTCATACAATGAACTTTAGAAACAGAAATAGGGAAATGTACAGTCTGACATAGGGGTGCGCTGGCTGATTAAGGACCACGACGACACATGTAGGATCACTGGTTGACTTTATCTGCAGTTCTGTATAAAAACAAATAAAACACAAATCCTCATGGTCTCTCCATATCACAGGCTCGCAGTCCCCTCCTCAGACGCTAGGCGCAGACTGAACACAGCTAACACAGTGCATATACAGTACAGACCAAAAGAACACAAGAATACAAAAAATACCATAATTACCGCTAATAATAACAATATTGCGTTGCACATACCTGTATAAAAGAAAAGAAAACACAAATCCTCATGGTCTCTCCATATCACACGCTCGCAGTCCCCTGTTAGCAGCTAGCTCTCACATGTGACTACATAAACTACCAGTGATGGGCAAGCTACTTGATTTATGCAGTTAGCTAAGCTACTCTACAATAAATTCAGCTTCACTTTACAGAAGCTACCACCCATAAAAATGCAGCAAGCTAAGTTACAAAATTCTGTCAAAAGTAGTTTGCTATATAGAAGCTATTTTCAAGTAAACAAACTGCAGTCTATGCAATTTTAGTGATAAATTCTAAACTGTCAGTCAGAAAAAGGTTAAAATTTAGATATTTATAGAATAGCCCAAAACACCAACAACAAAAGACAAGAAGGCCCTTTGCAATTGTAAATAAAATAAATTGAGAAATTATAGCAATAAGCCATTACAAATTAACATGTACTTCATTAGAAATGTTTTTTAACTGTTGTTTAACAATAGCCCAATAAACACGAAACAAATGTGAATCCGAGCCAATTAATGGCTCTATTTAAGCAAGAATACCCTCTGAAACTGAAAAGAAAACACATAAGTTTACAAATGAACTGTGCTAGAACTATGTCTGACCAGTTTATGAAAACAATGGTAACATCCTACAGCCTTATTATCAGTCAGAGGAGCTTTCTCTGGGATTACAGAGTAGGATCTGAAAACATTTCTGTTCGCTCGTCTCCACTAAAGTGACGTGCTTTTGGAGGTATGGCCACGGTGAGGTCTGGACTCCACCGGGCGCGTCTCCGTTGACGCGCGTTGGCTGCTGTCCGTCGGACGTCTGTAAAACGGACTAGTGGTCTAAACTTATTGAAAGCAATTGGAAAAATGGGAGAGAGAAAAGAACGCCAACATATCCAGTGTTGTGAGATCTGTCTCTCATAAGTGCAGTAGCTCTGTGGGTAATGTGTGTGTGTGTGTGTGGATGGGAGCGCACGGCGGTGAGGAGAGAGCAAGGGGACACAGCAAGTGTCCAAGGGGACAGAGCAAGTGTCCAAGGGGACAGAGCAAGTGTCCAAGGGGACAGAGCAAGTGTCCAAGGGGACAGAGCAAGTGTCCAAGGGGACACAGCAAGAGAAAAAAGAGCGAGGTGTATGTAAAGATTAACATTACGCGAAAGATAAATGGTAGATGTACGATCAGGAAACAATTATTTAAATTAATACATGAAAAAAATTACACATGTTTTTTTAATAATCATTGTCATTAAAGGTGCATTGCGTAAGTTGAAAAATGCCAAAACACAATATTTTGCATCTGTGGTCCATCAGCAGTTGCCTGGTGTGTAAACTGAGCATTAGCAGATTCACTGTGGTTGCTTCTGGGAGCGCATACAGTGATTGAGAAATCCCTGACTCGGGTCGCTTTCTCGCGCGCTGTTTAAGCGGAAGTGACGCAATGCGCGTGCCCGTTCACTGTTTTGGCTCCATATGTTCCCTCGCGTTCAGTAGATCTGTCCCGTCCTCGTATCACGCATATTTGAAGATGGATCCAGCAGTTTCTTCTAAGAGACCAGCTTCATAATCACCGTCTGGAAGATTGTCACTAGTGCTACGAAAAGAACGAAGCGAGAGGCCGACCGGCGGAGAGCTCAGACCCGAGTCGCTCTCGGCCATGCGTTTGAGAAATGGAGAAGCCTCCGAAACGCTCTGGGGATAAAAATTGATCCTCATTTGGCGTTTATCTTGATTAGAAGGTAAGACGGTGACTCAGTTCTAAACGTCCTAGTGTCTTGCACGAATACAAAGTGATATAGCATTATTATGTGTTAGCTTTTTGACTTAGCAACATGGACTGATTCCATTTGGTTCGGTTTTTTCCTTAACAGTAACAGATTGGCGAGACACATTCAGCATTTTGTTTGTTTTGTTTATAGAATGTTTAGAAATAATGACTGTTACGTTGATTAGTGCTTTTGAAAGAACGTTAGCATCTGTTAGCGTAGTACAGCTGTGTACATTATTGGGCTGCTACTGTGCATGTAAACCATTATGAAACTTGCAGATGCAGTGATTATGTACCTCAGTACCTGTACTATATGTATCGTAGAATTGCAGACTATATTAGTAATATAATGTGGTTAGTCCAACTGTAATACAATGAGATGCATGTGTGTATAGGTAACGTGTACTTATTTACTTTACAGCTATGAAAAAATTATGGCATCAAGGAGTACCAAGGCCTCAACTCCTAAAACCACTACTGCGACTGGTGATCTCCCAAGTTCAATCAGTCTCTAACCCTACTTTTTTACCAGAAAAATAGGATTGGCATTATGTTTGATTCAAGCCTTATTGACAATATCACTGAAACAAACTTGCATTTTTTAACAGGATGACTTATCTGTGGCAGGGGTGCAGCGTTTTATAGAGGTAAGTAATGTGTTAAAGGACTCTCTTTGTCATATTTGCAGTCACTATAAGTACTATATCTGTTACAGCTGACGGGAGAATGGACTCACCAGGTAAGTCTGAAGCCTTTCACTTTACAACATAGTTATTGTGTATTACTTTGTGTTTCACCATATTTGATTCAACAAGGTCATTCTGCAACGTTTTGCACATACACAACGATGGAACTTGACACTATGGACATTATCGGTGTTGTCAATGTTGATAAAAGGAAAGTTGGTGGGAAAAGTGTCTCTATGGAGAAAGCAGCATTCATCAAAACATTTGATGATCTCACGAAAGAATTAAAAGTCAAAGAGATTGTGACTGACGCCCATGTGCAAATTGCAGCCCTCATGCGTAAGTATTTTTGTCTGTATTATTTGATGTGCTATATTTTGTGCTTACTGCATTTTTGAGCTTTAAAATAGATCCAGAATGGGGAAGATATATGGATCATGGAGTTACCCATTCCCTGGATGTCTGGCATGCTGCAAAAAATCTAACTAAGAGGCTTCATGCTGTAAGTGATAGTTCATATCGTTTCTCATTCAATTATTTTTTATAGAGTTAACCAAAACCAATAACTTTGATATGCGGGTGTCCTAGCAGGTCAAAAACAAATCTTAGTGTGGATCAAGGACATTGTTAACCATTTTTGGTATGCCTGTCAGCATGCAAGCAGCCGAGACGAGTTCATGGTAAGTAAAGTAGAACTAGAATTTATATTCTCATTCTCACTATACCTTTTCATTTTCTTATGTTTGCTGATTAGGACATTTGGCGAGGTGTACTGCACCATGTTAGTGGCGTGCATGAGTGGCCTTCATGGCCGCTAAAGCACATGTGGCACTGTCACAGATCGTGCTGAACCGCAGATGGCTGAAGGATGTGGAGAAGTTCCTCACATTTCGGTAAGAGATAACCTTTTATTTTTTGGAATGATTTGTGTTTCTTCTATTTCCTACTTAGTTTCCCTGCAGGACCACCTCACAGCTGGAATCATTCCAAAACCATATTCTGGTTTTGGAATGATTTTCATTTTTTGTTTATGAAGCAAGAACACTTCTTGCAGCTTTGGACTACAATCACCACAACAACCGTCCGGCACATGTGAACAGCAAAGGCCAAGTGTCGTAAGTATCATTCACTACTTCCTATTGACAAGTCATGAATATAGTTGTCTTCTAACGTGAAATTACTTATCTTGTAGCCTTGGAGACTGTACAGCAAAAAATTGAAACGGTATCGGGTACACGGTATCGGGTACACACTGTCAAAGAAGCAAAGGATTACAACTACATTCCTGACCTTCAGACACAAATCATTGGCAGACGACTTCAGTCTGCTGGTGGCCTCCCAACCAGACGGAGTATCATACCGGAGGACCCACGAGCACTTGGACCAGTGTCTGGTGTTAACCCACCTCCTACTTCAGAATTGATGCGTACACAGGTCCAGAGAGGACAGGTATGTTTGTGTAACTAACCAGCTTGTTATAAAGAATAACTAATGTATAGGGCTCAACTGACCCCTTGAAGAGACATTCCAGTGTTGTATGATTCTAAGATTTAGCTTCTTCTCTCTGCCCTATTTTCCATACTGAATAATATTGATTGGATTTTTGTGTATCTTCAAGTTTTACTTTGGAATGTTACAATTTTGTAAATGTGTCTTTTCTATGTCCCAGGAGACGACATCTGTTCCCTAACGTTGAAGAAATACAACATCACCATACTTTTTTTTTTTATATAACACAGAAAAATATTACAGAATTTTTACTTTTTGAAATAAAGTTATTCGAAATCGATCTTGTGTAAATAGGGCTTTTGATTTTCTTTTTCTTGCACCCTCTGCTGGAGTATCTTCCTTCTTTTTAGCACTTGTCTTCCTCCCCTTTCCTCTTCCCTTTCTGTTTGTTTAGTCTTCTGTGAGTCTTCCTCCCTCTTCCTCTACCCCTTCCTTGTCCTTGTCCTCGAGGTTGACTTCCAGAGTCACTGGTTGTCTCCATAGGAACAAACTCGTCATTGCTGGAGCCCTAAATGGAGTAAAATGTTATTAGGCTCTTAGATTACTATCTATTATTATTATTATCGATGGTGAAATATTGATGAAGAATTATGGTAACTCAATAACTACATGCCTACAGTATGTGTATTTACATTATGTAAATACACATACTGTAGGCATGTAGTTATTGAGTTACCAATAAATCTTCATCGATATAATATCTAAATCCATTGAGTTGTATATACACTTTGTTTTACTTATACAGGAATACTACTGAAATGTGGGTTTACATAAATGGCAGTTACAGGTAAGAAGTACCCAGATGTATTGTAAAAGACTCATTGTTACAGAGTGGGCAGAAGACACAGAAGCTTCTCGGCCTTTTGGCTAAGATCAAGTGTGGCACAGGGGCAATCTAACTAGCTAGCTACTGGGCTTGGACAAATCTAGCTCACTGTCAATAGTGGCTAATTACTTTCATCACTTATTACAGATAGTTATTGAAAAAGGCAGTAATGTATCATTGTCTTACACACAAAGAATCAAACTTTCATTGTCTAACTAGCTAGCCAAATTTCGTCTGTCAAAAAGGACTAATACAATTAGTCAAACTAATTTAATGCCAAATAATTAGTTTTCTTACCTGAGAAAACATGATGTAACTAGAAATGTTCAAGCCCCGGCGATCCAAGATGGCGCCCTATTCAAATGAATGGTTGTGCTCAGTGGCGCTTTGTGACAGCATGGGGGCTGAAAGATTAGCGGAAGTTGCCTGAAACTCGCAAAGATCTATGGGAAACTCGCCTGTATTTGGGCATCGTCTGGTCCTCCCGGTTCTGCGCAGTGGATGATCTCCCATAATGCGTTGCGCCAAACACGCGTGTGTGGGTCTCACACCGGGTCTCACGCACGTGCACAGAGGGGCTCGGCCGCGCTCTGACCAATCAGAGCAGTTCATCAGAGCGGGAGTTAGAGCGACAGCCAGAGGAGCAGAGTTTGTGCCACTAAAGTGTGGATTTAAACAAAACCGAAAGATTTAAGAAGAAAAAAAGTTCAGGATGACAAGGGACACTAAAATCCCCACAAAATACTATCTTTATGAAAGCTGTAGGTTCTCTGTCAGCTGAGGTTGAGCTGTTTTAATATGCATTGAGTTCTATGGGGAAAATTTCTGGGTAGCCCACGTGAATTTAGGCTGGTTCAGTCTGCAGTACCGCGAGAATCCCCTGAGCACGTGAGTTATTCAGCTACAAGCTAGTAATACCCTATCCAGTTAATATAATACATCCATGGAAATGTTGTGAGAAGTGAGAATTTGAGAACCAGATGCGTCTTCACGTCGAGAGCGTAAAGTGTACAGGGCGCGTGCACGGCATTGGATGCAGTTACATAAAACGCCAAAAGGGGGCAAACTAATGCAAAAACTCTGCCACTTACGCAATGCACCTTTCAATAAGTTTTGCCTCATCCATCGCGACGTCCTCAATGCTTCAATATGCTGTGCTTTGCACTGATCATAGCCACAGCTCATACACATCACACACCGCTTTTTCTATTTAAAACTATAGCGGCTGCCTGTTGCCTAAAGCAGCGGAGAGGCGAGTTGGGTCCGATAAAAGTGTATGACGCGCTAAATAAGTAGAAAACAAACAAAGAGGTGGATCATAATAAACGCTGCGGTCACAGACCCAAACACACACACACACACACAGACACACACGGGCGCTCTCACGCACACGCCCACGCACACATGCACGCCGACAATACATAACTCCTCCATCAGCCAAACATTCATTCATTCACACAATGCCCAAACATGTCTCCTACAAAAACAAAGCAGGCTGATATACGCACAGCCAGAGTTGCTGCTGCTGCAGCCGGTTTGACCACTAGTCCGTGTTACGGACGTCCAACGGACAGCAGCCAACGCGCGTCAACGGAGACGCGCCCGGTGGAGTCCAGGCCTGAGAAACACTGTTCTCACCACTGACTCTGAGCAAAGTGTCTAAATTTAGGCCCCGACTCCACCGGAGTAAAACGGACGACAGATCCGTCCAAACAGGTCCGTTTCATCTCCGTCTCCGTTATCTCCATGAGGGTGAATGGAAGTGGCTCCACTGCCTCCGCATGCGTCCGTCCAACGCACGTCGGACGTATTCCGTCAACGGAGGGTGCAACGGACGCGGACGGACGAAATAGAAACAATCCTATTTGTTCCGTCCGTCGACGCGTGTCGGGTCCGTTTTCCATTGAAAATACAATGGAATAATATATTTATAACATTATTAAACATGTATTGATATATGCTGTAGTCCTTGGTTATAAGTATTTGTTAATGACAATGATTAATAACAAACCTGTGTAATTTCCTTCATGTATTACTTTAAATAATTGTTTCCTGATCGTAAATCTACCATTTATTTTTTGCGTAATGTTAATACGCTAAACTTTACATACACCTCGCTCTTTTTTCTCTCGCTCTGTCCTGTCTACCTGCGAGGCGCTCTCTCCTCACCGCCGCGCGCTCCCACACACACACACACACACACACACAGAGATGCACTTATGAGAGACAGATCTCACAACACTGGATATGTTGGAGTTCTTTTCTCTTTTTTCTCTCCTCTTTTTCCAATTTCTTTCAATAAGTTTTGCCTCATCCATCGCGACGTCCTCAATGCTTCAATATGCTGTGCTTTGCATTGATCATAGCCACAGCTCATACACATCACACACCGCTTCTTCTATTTAAAACTATAGCGGCTGCTTGTTGCCAAGGCCGCAGAGAGGCGAGTTGGGTCCGATAAAAGTGTTGACGCGCTAAATAAGTAGAAAACAAACGAAGAGGTTGGATCATAATAAACGCTGCGGTCACAGATCCAAACACACATGCACGCACACGCCTCCCACCACACACACACGGGCGCTCTCACGCACACGCTCACGCACACATGCACGCCGACAATACATAACTCCTCCATCAGCCAAACATTCATTCATTCACACAATGCCCAAACATGTCTCCTACAAAAACAAAGCAGGCTGATAAACGCACAGCCAGAGTTGCGCTGCTGCAGCCGGTTTGACCACTAGTCCGTTTTACGGACGGCTGACGGACAGCAGCCAACGCAGTCCAGGCCTCAGTGTTTGATGCGGTATACGGCCCCGACTCCACCGGGTGCGTAAAACGGACGACGGATCCGTCCAAACATGTCCGTTTCATCTCCGTCTACGTTATCTCCATGAGGGTGAATGGAAGTGGCTCCACTGCCTCCGCATGCAACCACTGGACTATCTCAGTGACAACGAAATGTTACATTCTAGTAGATATGTCAGACTCGCTGTACACGGCCTTGTCATCTTGAATATCCGCGAAAAAAGAACGAATACCAAATTGTAAACAACTTACAGCGTTGAAACGTACCCGTTCTGACATCACCAAGGGCTGTGAAGTTTTTTCGTTTCTAAGGGCGTTGCTATGGGGTTATTTCGATTTGGGGGGAATCAGACAAAAAAAAACAACTGATTTTGAAACCTTTAGTAGTTCTCTTCTAATATAAAATGGTATTAAAACTGTATTTCTAAATAAATCAAACCCGTCATAAGGTCTTTAATGACAATGATTATTAACAAACGTCTGTCATTTTTTTCATGTATTACTTTAAATAATTGTTTCCTGATCGTACATCTACCATTTGTTTTTCGCGTAATGTTAATACGCTAATCTTTACATACACCTCGCTCTTTTTTCTCTCGCTCTGTCCCGTCTACCTCCGAGGCGCTCTCTCCTCACCGCCGCGCGCTCCCACACACACACACAGAGATGCACTTATGAGAGACAGATCTCACAACACTGGATATGTTGGAGTTCTTTTCTCTTTTCTCTCTCCCCTTTTTCCAATTGCTTTCAATAAGTTTTGCCTCATCCATCGCGACGTCCTCAATGCTTCAATATGCCGTGCTTTGCATTGATCATAGCCACAGCTCATACACATCACACACCGCTTTTTTTATTTAAAACTATAGCGGCTGCCTGTTGCCAAGGCCGCGGAGAGTTGGGTCCGATAAAAGTGTATGACGCGCTAAATAAGTAGAAAACAAACGAAGAGGTGGATCATAATAAACGCTGCAGTCACAGACCCAAACACACATGCACGCACACGCCTCCCACCACCACACACACACACACACGGGCGCTCTCACGCACACATGCACGCCGACAATACATAACTCCTCCATCAGCCAAACATTCATTCATTCACACAATGCCCAAACATGTCTCCTACAAAAACAAAGCAGGCTGATATACGCACAGCCAGAGTTGCGCGCTGCTGCGGCTGTGCGTTTATCAGCACCCCATAGAAGGCTTTGTTTTAAATATTAGAAGCGGTGTGTGACGTGCATAAGCTGTGGCTATGATCAGTGCAAAGCACGGTATATTGAAGCATCGAGGACGTCGCGATGGATGAGGCAAAACTTATTGAAAGCAATTAGAAAAAGAGGAGAGAGAAAAGTACTCCAACATATCCAGTGTTGTGAGATCTGTCGTGTGTGTGTATAAACGTTTTGTAAATATGTGCGTGTGTTTGTGGGTGTAAATGTGTATGTAGCTACAGAGAATAGACGTTCTTGTCCTCGAGGGACCCTTTGTCTTAGATTCACTGTTGCAGTTATTTATACAATAAAAGGACAAAACATTCAAGAATAAAGACAACAATATAAACAAGAAATGTTAATATTACTGTTAAAGTAAACAGATGAATGAATGTCCATTGAACAGACAGTAAAAGACGCTAGCGGCCTGTGGCTAATGCTAACGCTAACAGCACTAGCATAACACACACTCACCGATCGCACGGAGCAGGAGCAACTGCGGTGGTAGAGGGAGCTCTACACGGGGATCATGCAGATGTTCCCTCTGCTCCAATCAGCTGCTGACTTTATGAAGCACAAAGATCAAAGTGTTTCCAAAGCTGCGGTTCACGTTGTTGATCACAGCCTTATAAGGACGGGATAACCGTGGAAACACGAACCATTCACCGAGGAAAATCAAACACAACTCTTCAGTCTATTTGACCCAAACAAACGCATCAAGCTCACGGCGTCATTTTTTGGGTAAAAAACAATGCACTTCCGGTTTGACCCTTCAGTGTAAGAGCATACACACAGCTACAAGACACCAAGCTGACCACGAGTGGCGCGCGCACTGGCTCAAGAGGAACACACCACGCCCTTCATAACTCGTTTTACACAGTATTTTACACTCTATCTTTTAGGGGTCTTAGCTATTTTCAATCAATCAAATTTTATTTATAAAGTACTTTTCATACAAAAGATACAACACAAAGTGATTTACAGTTTGGTTAAAAACAATCCTGCCGGCCCATGACGGTCCGTGTACCTTGCGGCCATTCTGTTTTCGTTTCTGACATCCCAAATAAAAAATTAAATTTGGGGCTTTTTCTGTTTTCTGATATATGAAGCAGGCGGGGCAGGCTTAACATGTTGTCCTCTGGTTCCTGTCCTCTGGTTCCTGTCTATAGTCTTTGTTGCTTCTTGGTTTGGACCATTTTCTGCTTTATCAGTTTATTATAAACATGATCATTCCTCCAGTGGATTTACGATGGTTCTACCTGATTTGTACCATGAATCCTCTCTGCTCTGGTCTGGACCAGTGTAAAACCATGTATCCTCTCTTGTGACGGAGCAGCCTCCGTCAATGCCCAGGGCAGTCTCCCCAGTCCGCGCGCACGTATCCCCAATGTATTTTATTATGTTTCCTCTGTAGTCTACAGGTGCAGAGGAGAACTCTACGGTAGAAGAGTTGATTGTGGATTTATCCATATTTTAGTTATTAGGAACGTAATCATGGTTTATGTAGAAACTAAAAGTTTATGACTTAATTGACAGGTAGGAGGAGCCTGAGGGGTTTAAGACTAGGCCAGCCTCTACTGTCAGTGTCAGTGTGAGTCTGAGGCCCTGTCTACACGTAGCAGGGCATTTATAAATCCGCCCTCCGCCTAAAAAAAAACTTCTGTCCACACAGCCTCGGTTTTTTAAAAAACGGCATCCACACCTAACCGCATACATGCGTTGTCAATTACATTTCAAACCTACAAACCTACCTTCCTCCGGGAGGACGACTTCCATCTCAAAGTTCTCCCACCAGCTGGCAGTGCGTCCCGGTCTGACCCAAAATTGCCGTTGCCGTCTTTGACGAGGAACATGTCTTGGACGAGGGATGGTTATTTGGCGGAAAATAGCCGACCTTAAAGTGCTCCTTCGTCTGTGCTCTTCAACATGAAGCAGTATTTGAGCTTGTAAAAACAAGCAAGCAAAAAGTGCCTGAACAATCGTTAAAACAAAAGCGGTTTTGATGGCCTCCATGTTGTTTCTGATGTAAACACAGGTCGCGCGTGTGACGTCAGAGCAGCACGCTGGTAGTGACGTACAGCCGAATACTCCGGTTATTTATGTCCACACTCAAACGCATAACCGGAGAATTCCCAAATCTTCACTTTGGCCGGAGTTTTCAGAAACCTTCGTTTTTATCGACAGAAAACTCCGGGTTTGTGTGGATGATAGGCCAGATCGTAGGAAAATATCTTCGGTTTGTGAGATACCCTGCTACGTGTAGACGGGGCCTGAACTGGGACAGAGGAGGTAAGCCATGGAGACCTTCTTGCAATGTAATTTTTTTCTGTAAATACTGTAAATATGTTTATTAATCACTGGTTTGTTTTCGGTACAGCACTCCTCTTCAATACTTCGATACTTTATACTTAATTACTTTATTATTATTTTTTTGGGAATAAAACTTTAAAAGTACTCTGGCTGCGCCATCATCTTATTTCACATTCAGAACCCCGTCACACCTCTCTGCTCTGGTTTGGACCAGTGTAAAACCATGAATCCTCTCTGCTCTGGTTTGGACCAGTGTAAAACCATGAATCCTCTCTGCTCTGGTTTGGACCAGTGTAAAACCATGAATCCTCTCTGCTCTGGTCTGGACCAGTGTAAAACCATGAACACTGAACTGGAGTCACATTTACAGGTAGACAAAAGCCCAAAACGACTGTTTCAGAGCGACTTAGGACCTGCTGCAGTTTCCAGCACATTCCAAAGTAAAAACATTTGTACGTCTGTGTTCTACGGTGTCAGGCCGTGTCTGTAGATTGTATTCTTTCTCCTAAAACATGCTACATTCATAATAAACTGGTAAAAGTTGTGAAGAAGATGACAAAGTCTGGGATCGTGTCTTTAATTCAGACAGAAGACATGTTTTATTGTTGATGGTAGAGCCAGCACGAACACAAACAAAATGCAAGCTAATATCCAGCAGGAGAAACAGAGACCTCCAATCAGCGACTGCCACAGAGCAGCAGCTTCAGCCTTGAAATAACCAAAACATCAAGTGGAAAAGTACTGGCTCGTGCAAATGTTAGAATGAGTTTGAACTTTAACCACAGTTGCTACAAAGTGTCATGAAAGACCTAAAGTTGTAATCTCTGAACAACAAAGCATTTATTACACAGCGGTTCATAAGCATTACGTCATAGATCACAATGACGACTCTTAGAACTTCCACAGAACAGTTTTACAATTAAAAAGGTCATGATGAATATGATGCAACATTTCTTTCAATCATTCATTTATTTTGAACAAAGCAGTCGATATCACAGGCTGTAAATCACTGACCCACGGCCATAGAAGCTTTTGTACCACCCTCCTCCTCCTCCTCCTCTTCTCACTCATTCAGATGGGAGGCTCGAGGCGCCTATATAGACTTAGTATCACAGTCAAATCGCAGCTCTGAATATAAACCACACATGCACAGATTTAGCTCTTACCTGTTATGAAATGGTCAGAACAGACCTTATTGTGCCGTTTTTCAGGGGGTTAGGGTTGAATCCCTCTGTTCCCCCAAACGATGCAGGCAGTCGGCTTGTTTTAGCACAAAAATAGTGATGTGCTACGCTTTGTTTACCTACGACTATCTGCGGATGGCGCACTGCGGAATTGTGGACGTCTTCGGAAAACTATCTATAGATCATAGAGGTTCAAAATGAAAAAAGTAGGAATATTGAAACATTTCTTAGGAATAGATTTTGAACAAACTAATGGACAAGTCAAGATGTCACAAGAGGGATATGTGAAAAAGATTTTAGAAAGGTTTGAAATGCAAAAACGAGAGACCAATTCCAAAACTTGATTATTCAGAAAATGTTAAAACAACCCCGACAATACAGAGAGGCAGTGGGAAGTATAATTTACTGATCCACTTGCACCAGACCTGACGTCACTTATGTTGTCAGTAAACTTTCTCAACACTTTAGTGAACCAACTGTGGAACACTGGAATACAGTGAAACATGTGTTCAGGGATCTCAAAGGTACTACTGAACAAAGACTATACTTCAAAAAGAATACCACAGAAAAACTTGGTCTAAAAGTTTACTGTGAGGCAAGTTGGGCTCAAACGAGACAGACAGACGTAGCACATCAGGATATTGTGCCAGTCTATGTGAAAGAGAGTTCACTCATTTCATGGAAAACACAAAAACAACCGACAGTAGCCCTTTCTACATGTCGAGCATATCTCTTTAGCTTCAGCTGTACAGGAGTGTCTTTACAGCTACTTCAAGATTTAGACAGTTACAAATATGTTAAAACAAAAGTGTTCGAAGACAACTAAGGAACAATAACACTCACAAAGAATCCTGTTAACAGACAAAGATGCACATGATGTGAAAGATCATTTCATCATAGGTGTTGTAACCACAGGGAAGGTGGTTTTGGAATATTGTCCTACTGATAAAATGATCTTTTGACAAAAGCTAAAAAGTTTTATAAAAAATATATTTGGTATGTAAAAATGTCTGTTTATGTAAATGCATGTATGGTTTTACCCAGTGAGCTAACAGCGAGTGGTCTAAACAGAAATTTCTCCACTGTGGACTAAAAAATGTTTATCTTATCTATCTTATTTTGAAGGCGCTACAGGATGTAGTCATGTTGTTCTATCGCTAACTTCCTCTATGGCTCATGCAAGTTGTTCAACAATAAATATGCCCAGACAAGAGGCTAAAGATACCAACGTGAGAGCATCGTTTATTCTCCACTAGCATCTGTCCTTAACAACGATCTTTGTGCTTCATAAAGTCAGCAGCTGATTGGAGCAGAGGGAACATCTGCATGATCCCCGTGTAGAGCTCCTTCTATCACCGCAGCTGCTCCTGCTCCGTGCGATCGGTGAGTGTGTGTTATGCTAGTGCTGTTAGCGTTAGCATTAGCCACAGGCCGCTAGCGTCTTTTACTGTCTGTTCAATGGAAATTCATTTGTCTGTTTACTTTAACCGTAAAATTAACAGAGTTCAGGAGTTGTGTTCAGCTTGTGTTTATGAGGCCAATTTCAAAATAGACAGAATATGAATTTTTACAGCAGTTGGTCAAAGCCACAGATAAAAATAGCCACCTCCATGCTGCAGCCCCGAGTCTTGGGTGCGTCCGATTTGTTAAATCCACTTTATTATCCTTTTCTTATCATTCCTATCTCATTGAAACCATATGATTGCTATGAGTGGCTTATACATCTTTTCTATATGATCATGTATTACATGTAAAGTATGTTTTGCCAAACCTGTAGCTGCTCTCAGCAGAGGAAGAGCTACCAAAGAGGCTTTCTAGTGGAATTTGAAGTAAAAGCATAAGAAAGGGAATTTTACAAATTGGACGCACCCGAAAGTCGGGACTGCAGCATGGAGCTAGCAAAACAAGAGGAACACCCATCTTTGTTCTTTTTACTTTTTGAATCTTATTTCCAAATGGAGGATTACATAATCTACATTGTAGATTACATATCTATACTAAACTTTTATCTGGACTTAAACATGAAACTGGTCTGAACTGAATGAAGTGGTTTATGGTAATATGGTCATATAAGGTAAGACCATAACACACTTTTAAATGTGATTTTTACTTTGGCGTTTTGTTTGAGCAAACAATGCGGACCATGTGTGAATAATCCTCTCTTTGTCCTGTTGATATGTAGTTAAATCTGATTGTGATGAAGTCAGTGCCTCAGTCACCAACCGCACGTCACTGACAGACTTTTTACTCCAACTCAATGTTTTTATTAGAACAACTAACTTAGGTGAAAATGACAAGAACAGACAAACACGTTATGCATCGTCACAAATGCTAGCTTGCTAACCGTTGCTGCCGTAGTTTTTTGATAGTTTCTTTTCCTTGATGGCAAATTACGGCCGGTATTTAAAAAAAAATAGACATCTTTGTCTCTCTCTGAGCGTTTACCACAATTAAAGACGCAGCAAAACTTTCCCATCAGCCTAAGTAAAGGTGCGCTCTCAGCCACTGTGTTGAATCTGACTGTATAAAGTTTCATACCTGCCATCTAACATGGCCGCCTAGTGACGGTTGCTATGTAGGTCACATGGTAATGCAAAACCTCTATTTGTCATTTTTTCTGGACTTTGTTAGTCTGTCAGCGACCTTTTAAAAATAAGATTTTTTTGTATCCAATTTTTACAGTGTTTCTCATATTCGTTACATTTTTTTAAGAGTCAAGTTCTCAAACGTGATTCCACATCCTCCGTTCTGACCTCGGGAGTAGCTGTGGCAGCTTTGTATCGACAGCCGCTCCTGTGAGCCGCTGTGGATACAACACCTCAGCAAACGCACAGCCTATTGTGGTCCCGTGAAGCTGTGTCACCCCCGTGTCTCCCACCCCTGTGTCACCCCCGTGTCCCCCCCCCCACCCCTGTGTCTCCCCGTGTGTCACCCGTTTCTCCACTGTTTCTTCGCTGTGTCTGCTGTGTCACCCGTGTCTCCCGCGTATCTCCAACAAAAGCGTAACCAAAACTCACGAAAAAAGCTCGGGTACATACATTTTCTCTGGCACTAACAGTGTTGGTTTTGCACAATAGTAAACATTTTTGATGAAATGATACAACACACCACAACAGGCAATCTTGTTTTCTATGTTGGATTTGTTGAGAATGGATTTTTTAAACCATTAAAAAAAATTAAACCGTTAAAAACCATTTTAACCATTTGGCTCAAATAAATGAATTGATAGAAATAAGAATTTCAGTTTTTTTACAATGAAATTTTGGGTTAGAGTAAAAGCATAATGAAGTTTGTTTCAAGCGGATCATCAAGCCTTCCTAGAGTCAAGCTAATAAAATCTCCAAGTGCAGCAGAGCGCATGAAAGAGTATCGGTCTGCTATAAAACATGATAAAGAGCATTACAAAAAATCTGTTTCCTTGAATGATAATTTTTATCAAATCAATTGATCAATATGACAATCTTTTTTTTATTTTTTTTTAAAGGGGACATATCATGAAAAATCCACTTTTAGTGCCTTAAATGCCTTATGTTGTGTAGTTGGAGCCTCTAGAAGTGCAAAAAAGTTTAAATCAGTCTCTTCATGGGTTGCAGAGAACACTTCATATTCTGTTTAGGTAAGATTTTTCAACCCGTTTTTTGCAGCGAGACTGCTATATAAGGGCATGGGCGTCTAACAAAACACTTCGGCCCAGCCCTCCTCTACTGTGCATCACTTCGAATTTGTAGTCCAAGCTCAAGGATGCCAGCGAACAGGGCTGGACTGGCCACCGGGCGTACCGGGCAATGCCCAAAGGGCCGATGCCCATATTTGGCCCGGTCTGTCTGCCTCATACAAAACACATGTTTATGAGAAGTGTAAATCCGTTGAGAATTGTTCGAGAGGGGCGCGCCTATCCGCGGGGCACCTGCTGTATGTACTCGAACGGGATTCCGCCACCTCAGCGGCCGCAGTGTTCCGGGGCATCTGCGGCTGCTTTGTAATGAGCAGCTTCCGCGTCGGGCGGCTGCGAGAGGCTGTGAGCGTCCAGCCGCTCCACCGTGTTGTGGCTGAGCGCGCAGCCTCAACGTGGCCATGTACCCAACCCCATAAACGCGCACAGGACCATGCGTGTCTTTGAGTAATCTGTGCACCCAATAAATACACTGCTGCAGGAAACAGTCCACGTCTCCCCTCTCCTCTCGAAGCGCGATTAAACGCCCTAAATAAAGCTCTGATACCTACATTTTGCATTGCATTAAAAGTTCATGTTTGAGCCCAAAAGTAATATGTTGTGAACAAATTAAACAGATTTAGAGCCAGCAAATGGCTGACAATATGCATTTCAGTCTTTTTTGACCAATTCTCATCGCTGTAACAAACAATAGTGTTGTCTGTGTCCACCTCCCTCACTCTGAGACATGTTCATTACTCTCTTGTAATGTAGACTATTGCACTTTATTTTATTGTTGAAACTGCACATATCCTGATCCTCCACAGTATTTGTTTCCACATACTGTATAAACTAGGAGTCGGCAACCTGTGGCTCCAGAGGCGCATGAGTCTCTTTCCTTCTGTAGAAGGAAAAACTTTAACGTTTTTAAATGCTGTAAAATTGTGCATAAGTAATATTAAATTTAAAGGAGTTGAACCTGTGTCACCTGGATCTGGGGTGGGGGGGGGTAGGTTGAGGTAGGTTGGAGTAGTTCGTTGTGTGTTGAGTCCTGGGATTAATTCAGGAGTATTTGTCTGTCAGATGTTAAAAAACGAAGAAATCTTTTTTGTATTATTTATCTATCTACATGTAAGATAATAAAACCTACATTGTGTGATAGTTGAATCACATGAGTGTATTTATTTGATTTTTATAAATCATTCACCAGATTAAATAGTGATTATATTTATTTGTCAATTTACATAATTACTTAACTCATTGTGTCCCATTGACGCACAAATACGTCAAAGCAAATAGTAACGCCGTGTGCCATTGACGCATTAATCCGTCAATTGCCTTTTTCGCTATTTTCACGTTCCCAGATGTCTATTGTATCTAATATGTATGGGGATGACTTGAGACCATATTTTATCGAGCCAGCAGGTGGCAGCATTGCTCTCTGAATGGTTTGAAAACATGTAGGTGCACATGTTGTGCCTCTTTTTT
Organism: Knipowitschia caucasica; assembly: GCA_964034765.1. NCBI lineage: Eukaryota > Metazoa > Chordata > Actinopteri > Gobiiformes > Gobiidae > Knipowitschia > Knipowitschia caucasica. The sequence goes on from OZ035825.1 coordinate 6,277,276, forward strand.
CTCAACTTTCTGGTGATTTCTGGTGATTTCAGTAAAACTTCCCTCTACTCGACGGAGGATTACAGGGGAACGAAAAAAGCTATAAACAAAATTCTTTTTGCTGAGGAAAGTAGACAGTCCATTCTTTTAGAATCTGGTGTCGGATTTCAGATAGTCATAGTACACAATATTCTGTGGGTCTTGAAAAATCAGTAAAAATCATCAGAAATGGCTGGCACTGTGGGAGTACCTGTTCTGAAATAGGCTGGCATTCAATGAGTTAATAGAAGAAATTGATACAATTGATTGACACGAGATTATTGAATTAACAGGTATATCTCCTCTGTAGGTCCAGAAGATATCGTGAAAAGAATTACAAAAAGGAGAAACGGTCAATAGAAGAAAGTCTAAAGAAGAAAAACGAAAGTACTGGCAAGAAAAGATAAAGCAATGGAGAACAAAGATCTCTGTCCAAAAGAAGAGACGAGTGAAAAAGAAAACAAACACCGGAAAATGAATCACAGGAGTCTCGTAAAGAAACTGTAAATGACCATGAAGGACACGTGCTAACACCAGATGCATGCCGCAGGGCAGCATCACGGGCAGCTACAGCTCTTCCAAAAAAGCCCTAAGAAATTTGCTGTGGTGGTTTTCCATATAATCAAGAATGCTACTCCAAGACGGAAAAATAACTTGCTAAATTCAAACACCAAGGAAAGGAGAAGTTATGAACACAGCTAAGCAAAATATGAACCAACTGAAATCCAGCAGAAGTCGTATATCACAGGAAGCCAGATCAATACTTGTTAAAGATCTTTTATAAAGAAATATAGTTTTAATGCCTTTTTATAAAAATCAGAAGAAAACTACTAAAAGTTTCTAAATCAAATTTTTTTTGTCCGATCCCCCAAATTGACAAAAGCCCATAGCAACGTGCTTAGAAACAAGAAAAATTCACAGCCTCTTCTCCCTTGGTGACGTCAGGGCGGGTACGTTTCAACTGGCTAATAGTTGTTCACAATTTTGTATTTGGTCTTTTTTTCATGGTATGTGTGCTCAGTATCATTGGGGCTTTGATAGTCCAGCAGTTATGTTACGCTATTACCTCAGAGACGAATCTACGTCTAAGCACAGTTTTACTAATGCACAAAATAGTTTTATCCCACTTAAAATAATGAGAGGTCTGTAATTTTCATCATAGGTACACTTCAACTGTGAGAGACAGAATGTGAAAAAAAATCCAGGAATTCACATTGTAGGATTTTTAAAGAATGTATTTGTAAATTATGGTGGAAAATAAGTATTTGGTCAATAACAAAAATTCAACTCAATACTTTGTTATTGCCAACAAAGGTTATATTACCGAGGTCAAACGATTACTATAGGTCTTTACCAGGTTTGCACACACAGTAGCTGGTAGTTTTGCCCATTCCTCCATGCAGATCTTCTTGAGAGCAGTGACGTTTTGAGGCTGTCGCCGAGCAACACGGACTTTCAACTCCCACAGATTTTCAATGGGGTTGAGGTCTGGAGACTGGCTAGGCCACTCCAGGACTTTCAAATGCTTCTTACGGAGCCACTCCTTCGTTGCCCGGGCGGTGTGTTTGGGATCATTGTCATGCTGGAAGACCCAGCCACGTTTCATCTTCAAAGCTCTCACTGATGGAAGGTTTTGGCTCAAAATCTCACAAAACATGGCCCCATTCATTCTTTCCTTTAACGCGCGTTAATTTTTTTCATTAATTGCGTGCGGGATGCCAGTCACTTAATGTGTCAAGTGACTGCCACCCTGCGCGCGCGCGACCGGGGGGCAATTGCTGTGAATGGGAGTCCGCAGCGTTCTGGGGCAGCTGCAGCCGCTTTGGACAGCGGTTCCCGCGTCCTGCAGCTGTGAGCGGCTTTCAACAGCACGGGAGTGTGCAGTCGTCACGTGGTCATGTACCCAATGCCTTATACACACACAGGACCACTGTGTGCACTGATCACACACAGGATGCACAATAAAAACACCGCCGAAAGAAACAGTCAGTCTCCCCCGTGTCTACTGCCGAAGCGAAGAAATGACGCTAATTAAAGCTGGGGTACCTAACTTTTCCTTTGGACTACCTTTTCATGTTGTTTTTACCCAAAGTGAAATGTTGTGAGCAAATCAAACAGATTTAATGACTGCCATTGGCTGACATGCAATTCAGACTTTTTTTAAATGTCTATCCCTGTAACAAAGAATTGTTTGTAGAGGCACAATAATGAAGAGGATCCACAGCCTTTATAAGACAGAAGAAGAGGAGGCCTTAGCAGATGCGGAATGTGTCAAGCTGAAAAAAGTGTCTTCTACAGAAAGACAGAATGTTATTAATGTTAATGCCATTTTATGTGGATTTATTGTTATGATAAACAAGTACAGTACATATGTACACTGTCATCATTTATCTTTCCAAACAACCATTTACAGAAAAAATTGCATCATTTTGCAGATAGTTCGAAATGTGACTAATTACAGCTTACAAATTAATTAATCGTAATTAAACTCGATTAAACATTTTAATTGTTTGACAGCCCTAATTTATATATTTGTTCAAGTCCTTTTTATAACAAATATTATTGTTTGTATTGCTTGTTTATTGACTGTCCCTATGTATATGTTCACCTGGTGTTTGAATAAAGTTATTAAAAAAAAGAAAAAAAAGCTAGTTTGTTTTCTCAATGTTTGAAATTTTGCACAGTTCTGTTTTGCCATCCTGATTCAAAAACTCAAGTACAACCAAGGCTTGTTTTTTACGACACACTCCCCAGTATGTGTTAGCGGTAGGGGTGAAAATAAAAAATCTTTTTTTCCCCATCTCCCGATAACAATATTGTCAGGATATCTTTTAAAATACATTTTTCCAAAAATAATCAATGTCTTGCTTGCCAGAGAATCTATAGAGTAGTAGATCTAAATAGAAGCTGCTTCACACATCTTTGCAAAACTGACCAGAGCACCTTCTTCCACATGTTTGGTGTGTCTCCCAGGTGGCTTGTGGCAAACTTTAAACAAGACTTTTTATGGATATCTTTGAGAAATGGCTTTCTTCTTGCCACTCTTCCATAAAGGCCAGATTTGTGCAGTGCACGACTGATTGTTGTCCTATGGACAGACTCTCCCACCTCAGCTGTAGTTATCTGCAGTTAATCCAGAGTGATCATGGGCCTCTTGACTGCATCTCTGATCAGTCTTCTCCTTGTTTGAGATGCAAGTTTGGAGGGACGGCCGGGTCTTGGTAGATTTGCAGTGGTCTGATACTCCTTCCATTTCAATATAATTGCTTGCACAGTGCTCCTTGAGATGTTTAAAGCTTGGGAAATCTTTTTGTATCCAAATTTTTGTATTAAACTTCTCCACAACAGTATCTCGGACCTGCCTGGTGTGTTCCTTTGTCTTCATGGTTCTCTCTGTGCTTTAAACAGAACCCTGAGACTATCAAAGAGCAGGTGCATTTATACGGAGACTTGATTACACACAGGTGCATTCTATTTATCATCATCAGTCATTTAGGACAACATTGGATCATTCAAAGATCCTCACTGAACTTCTGGACTGAGTTTGCTGCTCTGAAAGTAAAGGGGCCGAATAATATTGCATGCCCCACTTTTCAGTTTTTTATTTGTTAAAGTTTAAAGCAGCAGTAAGCGATTTGGTCGTTTCCGGCAGTTTCTTCTTGCCTGAGAGAGTTGGCAGCCCCGCCCCCGTCCCCTCGTCACACCACATGAACGCGTATCGTGTTGGTGATGGTATCAATCAATCAATCAATCAACGTTTATTTATAGAGCGCCTTTCCTACACAAGGCAACGCAAAGCGCCTCACAACCCATATAACATCATGCATAAATCATCAAACATTAGAATTTAAGTAAACATAAAAAGACAGATTAAGAGCACAAGATATATAAAATCACACAAGTAGTTAAAAACCGTAAAAAATTAAAATCACACAAGGGATTACAGTCATAAATAATCATAAATAATCATAGCGCATTAAAAAGATTAAAGATAAAAACAAATGTAAAATCATTCACTTGTATGCACAGCTAAAAAGAACTGTTTTCAGTTCAGTTTTAAAAACTGCTAGAGTAGACGCCTGTCTCACACTCTCGGGAAGACGGTTCCAGACTCTAGCTGCATGAATCTGAAACGCAGCCTCCCCATGTCTAGTTCCGACTCTTGGCACTAACATAAGTCCAGTCCCTGTGCTCCTCAGAGCCCGAGTTGGTTCATATGGCACCAACATGTCGCGGATGTACCCTGGTGCGAGGCCATGGAGAGACTTGTACACAAGTAAAGCTACTTTAAAATCTATTCTCTGAGCCACAGGAAGCCAGTGCAGAGACCTGAGGACCGGACTAATGTGGTCGTACTTCCTGGTTCTAGTCAGGACTCGAGCTGCAGCATTTTGGATGTACTGCAGCTGTTTTACCGCTTGTTTAGAGAGACCTGTGAACAAGCCATTGCAGTAGTCCAATCGACTGGAGACAAATGCGTGGATAAGAATCTCCAAGTCTGCTTTAGACACAATGTTTTTAATTTTAGCAATGTTTCTTAGGTGGAAGTAAGCTGATGATGTCACAGATGATATGTGGCTATTGAAATTCAAGTCTGAGTCCATTATTACTCCTAGATTTCTGACCTGAGTTGAGGGTTTCAGGGAGAGAGACTGGAGGTGGCAGATAACGCTCTCTCTGTTTCTGAGGTCCGAAAACAATAATTTCAGTTTTTTCTGTGTTTAGCTGGAGAAAGTTATTTTGCATCCAATCACTGATCCGTTGGATACAGTGAAGGAGCGAGTCCACTGGTCCATGTTCTCCTGCTGTCAGGGACACATAGACCTGAGTATCGTCAGCGTAATTGTGATAGGACACGTTATTACTGTGTATTAACCTACCCAGAGGCAGCATGTAAATATTAAACAGGAGAGGCCCCAGGATTGAGCCCTGTGGCACTCCGCAGGTCAGGGCCAGATGGTCTGAGACACAGTTTCCGATCTCCACAAAATACTTTCTGTCCTGTAGGTAGGATATAAACCAGCTTAGGGCTGTTCCAGAAACACCAACCCAGTCCTCAAGTCTCTGAATGAGGATACCATGATCGACAGTGTCGAAAGCAGCACTCAAATCTAACAGGATAAGAACTGAGACTTTTCCTGCGTCAGTGTTAAGTCTGATGTCATTTGTTACCTTCACTAGAGCGGTCTCTGTGCTGTGGTGGGGTCTAAAACCAGACTGGAACATATCAAAAGAGTGATTTATTATTAAAAATTCTGTAAGTTGTTGATAGACAACTTTTTCTAGAATTTTACCCATGAAAGGCAGATTTGAAATGGGCCGATAACTTTTAAGTGCCAAGGCATCCAGACTCCTCTTTTTTAGGAGGGGTCTGATGACTGCCGTTTTCAGGGCCATTGGGAATGTTCCAGATTCAAGAGACATATTTACTATATGCGTGAGTGAAGGTAAAAGACTGCTCAGAACAGATTTAAGAAATCTAGGAGGTAATACATCCAGGCTACATGTAGAAGAACTCAGACTTGTAATTATCATTTGGACAGTTTCATTTTGTACTGGTGTAAAGTGTGTCAGCCCAAAAAGCTTCACTGGCTGTTGGATTGTAATTTCTACTGTGGAGGTGATGGCATTTTTGATGCCTTGGACTTTGTCATTAAAAAACTCTGCAAACTCATTACATTTGGTTTTGGAGGTAAGCTCTGATGGCATCTTAACAGGGGGATTTGTCAATTTATTTACCGTTGAGAACAGAACGCGTAGATTGCCACTACAACCTTCGATTGTTTCGGAAAAATAAGTTTCCCTCGTTCTACGTAGCACACTGTTGAACTTGCACAATGCATCTTTGAAGATCTCATGGTCAACTTGGAGATTTGACTTTCGCCACTTCCGCTCGGCTCTCCGGCACTCTCTCTTCTGTGCCCTGACAGAGTCTGCTTTTGTCCATGGCGCCTTTTGCTTATTTGTAACAATTTTGACCTTTACAGGAGCAATCGTGTCCAGAACATCCAAAACACTAGAGGTGACAGAGTTAAGTAATTCATCCACAGTAGAACACAACGTGTTATCAAAGTTTATCATCCCCATGAAAAGTTCACCTGTATTTTTGTGTTTATGTGTCTTCTTCTTCTAACAATTGAGGATTCAGCTCGTGCTTTACTATTGAGACACATATCAAAAAATACACAGAAATGATCTGACAGAGCAACATTGGCCACATTTACATTTGAGATATTAACCCCTTTAGTAATTAGCAGATCGAGAGTGTGTCCTCTGCTATGGGTGGGGCCACTCACATGCTGAGTGAGACCAAAGGTTTCCAGCACAGAGCTCAGCTCTTTCGCGTATCTATCATTAACGTTATCTACATGTATATTAAAATCACCTATGACGACTAAACTATTAAAGTCTGTGCACACAACTGAAAGCAACTCGGTGAAATGATCAGTGAAACTATGACATGACTGTGGCGGCTTGTACACAACAATAATAAGAATAGAAGATTGTTTTTGTTCTATTTTAAAAGAGACATACTCAAATGAGGAAAATTTCCCAAGAGGTACTCTATGGGAGACAATACAATCTTTAAAAACTGCTGCTGTGCCTCCTCCTCTTTTATTTTCTCAAATTTCTGATTCAAATTTGAAATTTGGTGGTGTTGTTTCTATTAAAACTGCATTTTCTGTATTATGGTCAAGCCAAGTTTCAGTCATAAACATAAAGTCAAGATCATAAGAACAGATAAAATTATTAATTAAAAAGGATTTATTGCATAGTGATCTGACATTAAGCAGAGCAAGGTTAAAAATTAAAGCCGCAAGCGGCGTCGAACGGCCCTCGCCGCACCGCGCGACTCCCTGCACCGCGCGCACTCCCCGCACCACGCCGCCCTGCACCACGCCGTCCCGCACCACGCCGTCCCGCACCACGCCGTCCCGCACCACGCCGTCCCGCACCACGCCGTCCCGCACCACGCCGTCCCGTACCAAGCCGCAACGCGCCGCTCCACAACGCCCCGCACTACGCCGCACCACACCGTACCACGCAGCACCGCTCAAAGGAGGTGGCGCCGCGCGTGTGATGATTTGTTCCCGTAGTCATAGAAGATTGTTAGTCAAATTTGAATGAATATGATAAGTAGAGCTGGTTTGGCTCCCGATGTAAACTTTGGCTCAGTCTTTAGGGGGCGCTAATGGGCCAATTTCAAATATTTCACTTTCACCTGACCTAAACCCTGGAGTTGAACAATGGATTCAAGTTTAATGCAAATCAGACTTTGTTTGTGCAAACGGGAAAAAATTAATGTTGTCAAAAACGGCCAAAAAAACCCTCACATTTTGCCGCTTCGCTGCTCAAACAACGTTTCACTGATCAAAATTCCCTGAAGTCATTTTGAAGGTAAATGTGTTGAGATGATTTGGAACAATTTTGAGGCCAATCGGTGAAACGGCCGAGGAGGAGTCGCTTTCCAACCGACATGTATGAAAATGATTATTTTTCATTTTTCCATTTTGCAGTGAAATTTATGGGCTTTCTGTTTGTCAGAGGGCTTAGCCATAATAAAACAAGTTCAATGTCTTGACTTGAGGAACATGTGTTCCAAATTACATGGTTCTATGACAATTTTGACCTCGAACCCCTCCCATAGGCATTTTTAAATCGGCTGTTGTAGGTGGCGCTATAGAGCCAATTTCAAAATTTTAACTTTCAAATGACCTAGACCCAAGAGTTGAACCATGGATTTAAGTTTTGTGCAAATCAGACTTTGTTTGTCCAAACGGAAGCCATTTTTCTATTGTCAAAAACTGAAAAAAAATACGCCACTATTTGCCGCTCCGCTGCTCAAACAACGTTTCACTGATCATAAATCCCTGAGGTCATTTTGACGGTACATGTGTTGAGATGATGTGGAGCGATTTTGAGGCGAATAGGTGAAACGGCCGAGGCTAGTTTGATGTTTGTGTGAGGTGTACATTTGCAATGAATCTGGAGCGTTTGTCGTCGCCACGGCAACAGGGTAAAAAATAAGCCTTGGACCCTATTGACTTTTTGAATCAAGAGTGCAAAACAGATTTATGTGCAAAATTTCAAACATTTTGAAAAAACTAAATTTGAAAATGCCCATCTAAAACTTTGAAATAGTCTGTAGGGGGCGCTAATGTGTCAATGTGAATCATTTAACTTTCAAATGACCTAGACCCTAAAGTTGAACAATGTATTAAAGTTTTGTGCAAATCAGACTTTGTTTGTGCAAACGGGAGCAAATTTAATGTTGTCAAAAACGGCCAAAAAAAGGTCACATTTTGCCGCTCCGCTGCTCAAACAATGTTTCACTGATCAAAAATCCCTGAGGTCATTTTGAAGGTACATGTGTTGAGATGATGTGGAGCGATTTTGAGGCGAATCGGTGAAACGGCCGAGGAGGAGTCGCTTTCCAACCGACATGTATGAAAACTTTTGCTGTTCATTTTTCCATTTTGCAGTGAAATTTATGGGCTTCCTGTTTGTCAGAGGGCGGAGCCATAATAATATTTTTTTCATGTCTTGACTCAAGGAACATGTGTACCAAATCTCATGTTTCTACGACAAACTTGACCTCCAAAAAGTCCCATAGGGGTATTATTTTGGCTGTTGTAGGTGGCGCTGTTCTGGCATTTTTTGAGTCCCATAAAAATAAACACCAAAATATCAAATTTTTCGCCAGGTCTGATTTTTGGGCCAAAATTAACAACTTTTCATGCATGTTCAGGGGGTCAAATTAAGGCTCAAAGTGCAGAAGAAAAAAGAAAGAAAGAAATAAATAAAAAAGGAATTTTTTTTTTTAACGTCTCGAGCAAAAACAATATAGGTTTCAATGGCATGTGATACATCATTTTAAAGCTTTTGAGTTTACGCACGCAACTGTCACATTTTGGTGAGTGACGGGCGCTGACGCGTCCGTCACGCACCGCCACCATTTGTTTTCACCATTGTGAAAGCAATAGGCCCTTACCCCGTTCGGGGCTCGGGCCTAATAATGTCAGTGTCAGTGGGTTTAGTTGATTGACTACAAAGAATTGGAATTAGATTTCCTGAGTTGGACCGTCTAACTGCTGTCCTTCTGTTATATTTGTGTTTATTCAAATTAAAACACATTTCTGAGCCGGTGCGAGGAACACAAACAGTCTCTATTGGTTTAAAAAGTGAACTCTGTTTTACTTTGTTAAGTTCCAGATGCATGGCTGAGTAAGCACCGTTCAGTGGCAGGACTGGTATTACACTGCCAGACGGACAGGGGTCAGTGTTTGCACCACAGTACTCACCCGGTGCTGGAGTGGAGGAGGAAGGTGGTAGTGGGGGCCGAGGGGCTTCGGATGTAAACAGTCACGCCCCCCTCGGGGAGCACTGAACAACATGGCGTAAAAAGTCCATCAATAAACTGGTACCGTATCTGTTCGGGTGCAGACCGTCTGGACGATAGGCCACGTGACGCTTCCAGAACAGGCCAAAGTTGTTCACAAAAACAAAGTTAAAAGTGCTGCATGTAGACTGGAGCCACATATTCAGCGCCACAACGCGACTGTACAAGCAGTCTCCCCGGTTTTACAGTCGGGACTGGACCAGAGATAAAAACACACAACCCAGAGGACTGGAGAAGACTGAATAGATCCATAAAATGCTTCTTTGTGACCTCGGACTGCTGCAGCTTCATGTCGTTGATCCCCACATGCACGATTACCTTTGAAATGGTATCAGGCAGGGAGTGAAGCAGAGGAGGGAGACGTATGAGCAGGTCTGGTACAGTGGCTCCGGGAAAACACTGAGTGACCGCGTTAAAAAAGCGGACGTGCCTCACGATGGAATCTCCAACAATCAAAGTAGTCGGGGCGAAGAGTGGACGTAGCCGCGGAGAAGGCGCTCGGTGTCCATGGCCGGAACCAGCGGGCTCATCCAGGGATGAGTCCGAACCAGGGCGCTGCTGAACACATGGAGGGGAGCGGGGGTGTTGATTCTCAGCTCCGGGCAACCCACGCTGTGTGCTCGGGGACGCTGGAGCGGCGAGAGGAGCAGGCTCGGGTCGCTGCTGCTGACCCGGTGAAGGTAAGTGGTGGTGATGCACTGGGGTCAGAGAAGGGGAATGACCACTCTTTCGTCTGAGGACGGCTTCCTTTAGGAGCGTTTTTCTCGCAGTGGACCTGGATCCACGAACGGCAGAGTACGCTGCAGAGTCCAGGGGTTCTGCTGAGGGGGCTGGGATGTCAGTGGAGAGTGCTGCATAGCGGTTTGACAGGCTTAGGACATGGGCCACGGCGCTGGATGGCTCCTCGCAGTTCGCGGGTTCCTCATTCGGAACCGGGCGCTTAGGTGTAGAACAGGAGGGTCCAGAGCTGACAGACCTCTCCCACACGACAGTGTCACAGTATGCAGCGCTCAGTGACATAAGCCGTGAGTGCTGCCCGCCAGCGACATCAAAAAGTTTGGACACGAGTGACTGTTTGTCCTGCAGCTCTGCAGTGAGGCGAAGGACTTCTTTACGGAGGTCTGCAATAGTGGCACGGTCCCTCTCACGAAGCTCCAATGTGAGGCGACTAATGTCGTTCGTGGTCATTGCAGTGTCACTTTCCATGTCTGTGGTGCGCTCGTGGTAGCCTGGTAAACAGCAGATTCATCTCCGTCAGGTCTACTCGTAAGTATATTAAAAACAAACTCTGGGAGTGATAACAGCATGAATATGTTGTTTGAAAATATTAGCACAAAATAGCTCAGTTGTAACCTAGTTATAAAACTGAAAGTAGCTTGGTGTTAGCTAGGATAGCATCAGAAAGAGATAAAAACAATCCAGTCTTTTATAGAATAATACTGCTTTTCTAGTTGGTACACTGATAACTGTTGTGATAAACATAATGTTGCAGATTGCAGTGTGACCTGTCGTAACAATAAGATTAGTTATAAGTCCAAAACATCTGTTACAGTGCATATGTATTAGATGAATGTAATGCATATACATTACAACAACAAAGCTTTACATGGAGGCTATTTAAAGCAGGGGTGCTCAATACGTCGATCGCGATCTACCAGTCGATCGCAAAGGTAGTATTGGTAGATCGCATTAAATAAATAAAAAATTACACATTCTAAACGAATATATACAAAAAACTCCGGGCAAAGTGGAGATTTTTGAAAACTCCGTTAATGCATTTGTGTGTAGACAGAGATAACCGGAGTTTTGCGTTCTCGCACGCCACAGTACCCCCCCTAAATTCCTCTGATCACTGAAGCATGGATCATACTACCTTAAAAACTGTTCGCTGTGAGATGCTCGCAGCAGCGAACATCCTCCACATCAGAGAGCAGCAAAGTGATCGCGGGGACTCACGCTCGAAAACAACCAAACCAGGACTAAACCAGGACTAAACCAGGACCAAACCAGGACTAAACCAGGGCTGAGGACGGGGTCATTGCTTGTAAACGTACGTCTTTACTCTGAGTGTCTTCTATGACTGTAAAAGTGCCGTTACCGGCGTCAAAACATCAAAGCTCCGCCCACTTCTGTGTTTTTCCCCAACGCAGGACAGGACGTAAGAGACGCACATGTTTGGAATGTTACGAATGTGATTGATAACGCAGATGTGTGGATGCAAATTATTTTATAAACGGAGGAGGGGAAATATTTGGATTTAAAAAAATAGGCATGGCACATGGACATGGCACCACAGTCAAATGACATCTGTGTTTTACTCGGTAATGTTTTACTCACACTTAGGTGACTGCACATGCGCAAACAACCGCGCTCAGTGCAGGAAAGCTAAACCACGACAAACTTGTCAGCGAGTTACCACCAATTTTCCGGACTATGCATCCCTGGCCGATTCAATTAAGTGCAAGTCATCAGAGTAAAGTCGGGTAATGACAAAAAATGTACATAGGTAATTGTGTTGTGTTGTGCTATATTGGCTCATGCGGTTTTGCATGTACATAAACATACATTGTAGGTATAAAGAATATTTTTTGATATAAATGTATGATTTGCATTTTTGTAGTAGGTAGATAATTTTGACTTGATCCTTTTATAAGTAGCTCGCATGCTGAAAAAGTGTGAGCACCCCTGATTTAAAGTAATACAGTACTGCTACTTATTTCCCCACAATTTATATATTTGGAGTTCTTTGTAGACTACACTGTAGTAATGTATTATGTGAAAGTAAAGCTGCATCTCACTGGAAGCTGCCTTCTGAATGTCACAAAATGAAGATTCATTTATTGATGTAATCAACATCTGTATTATGTGCTTATTGTTCAGAGAAATGAAGACAAAATCAAAGTGTATTAGAGCTGTACAGTGAGATGTGGGACCGAAAAACAATGAAAAACAATTCCAGTAGAGGCTGTCCGAAACGCAAAAGTATGGTGTCATAACCAGTGTTGTGCGTGAACGAGTTCATAAGAACGCGTTCATTGAACACGCTCATTTTTTAGTGAACGTTGAATTGAACGCAACACATTTTTAAAAAAAAGTACTTGAACGTGAATTAGTTCATTTTATGTGTCATGAACGGCAGACATCACTATGAACGTTGGAATCTGTTTTCTCTTTTGAAACGTAACGAGAGAAAGTTCCTCCCTCCTGTATTCTCGCACTTTTTCCGCCGAAATCTAAAAATTCCTATGGTTTCCACCGTCTGTGAACGCACCCTGACTCCTTGTTGCGGCGCTGTGAGCTGGTGCTTTTCACATGTGCCCGAGTCGTGATGAAAACACAGGGTGAGTTAGCAACAAAGTTTACACCGTTTACATTCGACATAAAGTATAGACACGCACTGCTGCACATTACTGTCTGTAGTTTATGAGCAGAGATGGGACAACTGTTTTGCTCCCATTGAAAACCATGTAAATCTTGTCTGTTTTGTAGTCTAAAGCCTAGAGTACATCGGACTGGCAACTGATTATATCCGTCGCATATGAGTTGCTGCCCCGCACACATCGACAATATGACGAAAACGGGCAACTCCCAGTAGCAGACCAGTCTCGGGAATAACAGCGCGTACATCGACAGCAACTGGCCTCAACTACAGTGTGTTTTCTGACATAAACTGTTGCGGGCTCACAATACACACACGTTGTCGGAGCGGCGCATGCAGCGCGCACATCGGGTCATATCTCCGAAACTGAGGACAACTAGTTGCTGAAAAGTAGAACACGGGCAACTGACTGAAACTGGAGACCGACTGTTTATCTCCAGTTGTAAGAGCGCGCACATCGACCGATTTCGGCAACTGATCATCTCCACCATCTCCTCTCAGTTGTCCCCAGTTTCTCTGTCGATGTACGCTAGGCTTAAAGGCTCTCCTCCTGTGGGTGTACAGGAGATATATATATTATAGCTCGTAGTGTGAAACAAATATTTAAGTATCTCACGAAAAAAGTAAAATGAACTGAACTTTGAACTAGTTCAGAATTAAAAATGTGAACTTTGAACGTGAACTGTTCACTTTGAGCATGTATGAACTGAACTTGAACTAGTTCAGAAAAAGCTGTGAACTGGCACAACACTGGTCATAACTAATTACGTTACACTGACTATTACACTGTAATGAAACTCACCACTTTGAAAGCAAAGCTACAAGTAACATAGAATATATAAAGTCATTTGTCATAACGGTTCTTCAGGAAGCACTGAACGCCCTCTGTCCAGAGAAGCTGATGACCAGATCCTCCCAGACCTGGCCCTGTGCGTCTGTGAAAGGTACCAACAGACATTGAAAACGTGCTGTCCTCAGCGGCCCCCACAGGCCTGGCTAGAGGGCGGAGTTATACATGGTAGTGATGTGTTGCAATGAGTTCTGTGTGCGCGGAGAGAACAGTCGCAGCTGTATGATACACAGCTGTATGATACACAGATGCCGCAACACACTTGTAAGTAACGCAGTGTTGTGCCAGTTCACAGCTTTTCTGAACTAGTTCAAGTTCAGTTCATGCATGCTCAAAGTGAACAGTTCACGTTCAAAGTTCACATTTTTAATTCTGAACTAGTTCAAAGTTCAGTTCATTTGACTTTTTTTGGTGAAATAGTCAAATAAATACTTTTTATCACACTACGAGCTATATATATATATATATATATATATATATATATTAGTGCTGTCCAACAATTAAAATATTTCATGAATTTCATAGTTAACTCGCGATTAATCGCAAATTAGTCACACATTTGTATCTATTCTTTATGTCCCTTGAATTATCATTTTAATACTACTAAAAAGACTGATTTAGGGGGAGAAGAAGGAAAAATAAATTAATAAAATAAAATAAAATAAAAATAAAATAAAATTAATAATAATAATAAAATTTAAAAAAAATGAATGAATAAGTAGATAAATATAATAATAACATGAATAATATGTGCATATGTGAATATAATGATAATACACAAGTCAGGGTAAGCAAAAGCTTATTTTAATGCATGACACGTTTAGTTAAGAAAAACACTTGGGAAAAAGGAACAAAATAAGAGGGAATGGGCCGGGCGTGGGCCCGGCCCATTCCCTCTTTTTGGGGTGGGGGCCTGCTTGGGGGTCTGTGTGTGTGTCGGATTTGGTTTTGATGTTGGCTGGGTTCCGCTTAGCTTGGTGAAACTCAGGCGGGCAGACTTTATATCTTATCTGTGGGGTGTGTGTGTTTGTATGTATGTGTGGGTATAGACCATAGACTGTATAGAAACATCATGGTGTCATTATGATGATAAACAATCTGTAAATATTTTGTAAATTTGTTCATGTAAATACTCTATGCTGTTTCTCTGTTTACTTTCGGTATATCTATGACTGTATACTGTTTGCTTGTATTGCCTTTTTTATTAACCCCTCCCCCCCATCTCCCACTTCATGTCCGTCCCCCCCCCCCCCCCCCCTCCTATGTGCCCTTCTGGGTTTCTTCTTTGGCCCCCTGTATCTCCAACTACATATTGTTTGTAATCTGTCTACAATGTATCTGAACTAGTCCTTTTCTTTGTTTCTATTTTTTTCTGTATATGTGTTTGTCTGCAATAAAAAGTAAAAAAACTTTTATCGCTATAAAAAAAAATTACGCCGTTAATATTGATTTGCGTTAACGCGTTAATAACGCGATATTTTGGACAGCACTAATATATATATATATCTCCTGTACACCCACAGGAGGAGAGCCTTTTGACTAGAAAACAGATGGTTTACATGGTTTTCAATGGGAGCAAAACGGAGTTACCCCATCTCTGCTCATAAACTACAAACAGTAATGCGCTGCAGTGCGTGTGTCTATACTTTATGTCAAATGTAAACTGTGTAAACTTTGTCGCTAACTCACCCTGTGTTTTCATCACGACTTGGGCACATGTGAAAAGCACCAGCTCACAGCGCCGCACCACAACACAGAGTCGGGGTGCGTTCACAGACGGTGGAAACCGTGGGAATTTTTAGTTTTCAACGGAAAAAGTGCGAGAATACAGGAGGGAGGAACTTTCTCTTGTTGCGTTTCAAAAGAGAAAACAGATTCCAACGTTCATAGTGATGTCTGCCGTTCATGACACATAAAATGAACTAATTCACGTTCAAGTTCTTTTTTTAAAATGTGTTGCGTTCAGTTCAACGTTCACGGAAAAATGAACGTGTTCAATGAACGCGTTCTTTTGAACTCGTTCACGCACAACACTGAAGTAACGCTATGTGTCATCAATGACAACACTACACAGAACAACAAACAATACAGCGTGATAGAACGCTATATTCAGTGGGTGCGTTCGTAAATGTAATCTGCTGCTCTAAAAGTGCGCGAGCCCGAAGCTCGGCCCTCGGGCTGTCGGGGCCCTCGGGCCAAGGGCTCAAGTGCAGGTTTCTATTGTACATGTTTATTTGGACTGTGCATTGTGAGAGAAAGACACTTACATCGGCTGTTTTGGGAGACGAGTGATTATCTCACTCCTCTTGATTGTTGAAGAAACTCGGCGACAGTTTTGTCAACACTGACTCCTGGAACATGAGTCAGGGCAGCAACACAACTGTAGGGATGAACGACACACACATCACAACATCATTATCATCATAATCACTGCGTATATATATGCATTCACAATAACCTACATGACAAATGTGGGGTGTAAAGTCTTCCTCAGAAGATGACAATGGCCGATCATAAAATTCTGGAAGCAAAGTCTCGTCTTCCCAGTCAATACTAGAGAAAGAAGAGGCGTTTAATACTTCAGCAGAAAGGTATCTAGTCGTTATGGCTTTGTTTTGTTTTTTTAATAGTTACTTACGTTGCATTATGGAGGCTGTTGAACTCTTCAACATTGAAGACCTCATTCCAATTGATTTAGGCCATACTGGAAAAGATACAGAGAAAAGAATGCAATGAAGACATGTAAATTATTACAATGTCTATATTATATCATGCTTATCATTTATTTGGTAGTAGTCAGCAAGACTTTTCTTACTTATTCTCAATACATAATAATACAAATGTATGTAGTGGTCACGGAAGTTAGATTTCAGGTAAAGAGATATTGTTTTTATAACAATAAAACTAATATACAGAGTGCAAGTTGCAAAACTTAGTCATTGAAGAATGAAATGCAGACCTACATGTGACAGCCAGGGGGTTATATGTAACTTGATTATTTCTCATTAAATGATATGGAATACTCCTGACAAAACAAACCAGCAACGCCACTTCAGGAGTTACACCTGAAGAATTTTGAAAGCACACAGGGTCAATTTTACTGAGAGGCAGAGACGGTTTAGTCAATCTAACAATGTTTATTTACAATGGGCTGCTCAAGAACAATCTTTATTTCATATATATCTTTTTAAAAATGGCTACTATAAAATGTACAGCACACACGCACACACACGCTCAAAAGCACACACGCACACACACGCTCAAAAGCACACACACACACAAACACCAAAAGCACACACACACGCACACAGGGAGTGTATAGGAGTTGGGATTTTCACCGTGGACTGAGTGGGGCTGGGCTGGGAGTCACCAAATAAAAAGCACAGACACATGTCAGGGATGAAGCAGATAGAGACGGATCGTGGTGCGCCAAACTCTGGAAGTTTATTTAAGTTTCTCTCAAGTTCCAGTGGTTTCCATTGTTTCCTTCTCTCAGACAAAATGGAGTCAGTACACAGTTTATATAGTCATTGTCACGTCACACATGGAAAGACATACGTGTCACACAGAGACAGTCACATCATAGTCAAAATAATCAGTCCTTGTAGAGGCCTGCACGTAGGCCATATTGCTATCTAATACTAACACTCACCCTTTTGATCACATAATCACATGTGATCACTCAATTTGATCAATCAATAAAGTGGAAAAAAAAAAAAAAAACTTAAAACAATTATTAAAAAACAAAGAAAATGTATGCATTAAACTCATCATCAAATCAATATCAGTGGATTTTATCCTCTATCCTGGGGACAAAACAAAACAAAAATAAAGTAAATAAACAAAAACAAACAAAAACAAATCAAAAATAAAAAACAAACACTATTGGACACAGTAGAACTCTGCAGATTCAGTCAAAACACAGACAAAAACGAGCTGAGTCTCAAATTGAAGCTAATTTCACTATACTTTTACTCTTATGCTAATTGTTTACACTCAATCTTATTTCACTGTATTGTTTTCACTCTTCAGTCTTAGACTGTCTACTTTACTTTTACTATTCACTACAGTTTAAAACTATTCTAATCTATTTACAAATATGTTTGCATATTTGCTTCTATTGAGCCATATTCTTAAACATACATTTTAATCTAATACATTTCTCTGTGGTTTACTTTCATTATCAGTGGATTATTGTCAGTGGGATTTGGCTCCATGTCTACTCTACATTCTCAGGAATAAAACTGAACACAGAAAGACAAATGGTCAACATTTACACTTCTATAGTGGTCAGTGATTTATTACATTTTTATTATCTAAAGATATTATTGTCAGGCAGTTTGGGATGAATGTACATCATTAATCAAATTGGTATAATCCTAATAGTAGCTAATTAGGTTTGGGGTTGGGGTCAGTTATTCTACAATGGTGTTTGATTCTCTAATCTGTGCTGACAAATCGACAGCTTTTAAACTTCTTTGAATCTCTGTTGGTTCTAATCTATCTCATTAATCTAGGCATTAATCTAGACTACACTCTAACTTTTGTATTGTCAACATTCACAGATGTTGACAGTATCTAATAAAACTGTGCATAAAACTGTAATTAACTTTATCCACTTTTGAAGTAAAGGCTTGTGAAATGGTCCCTTTACAAATCAATGGCTAGAAATATTCTCTATTTTTGAAAGCATCTATGGTTGATGCATTTATCTATTTCTCTTTCTACACTATTTTTTCACTCCAAAGCTCGGTTGCAGCTTGAGCAAAGGCATATTTCTAGTTTGTGACTTCTGTCACTTTTAATGGCTGTAACATAACTCTGATTCTAATATTTTATCTGCTCTATCAGAAGGATAACATTGTATGGAACTATTTTAACTCTTACGTGGAAATGTGTTTATGAAAAACAAAGGAAGTCAAATTCTACTTTTTTACTACTATTGAACATCTACTAAAACGCTACAATACTCATACTTTATCATTTTAAAACATTTTAACAGTTGCTCAGTCTCCCAGACTAAAAAGTCAAAGTTTTTGTCTGTCAGATGTCTGAATACTTTACATGTATTGCATTTGGTCACAGTTGTGGTTCTGGTTGTAGCAATAGCATCGGCAATAGATGATTTTTCATTGGCTGGTTCTTGTTCTGCAAATGTCTGTGTCCAATAGATCATCAGATGTCCAGAAGCTAGGGACAAACAAAAACAAAAGAAAGAATCATGAGTATCTCTCTCATTTAGCACTCATCAATGGTATAATTTTAGTAATATAAACATCACTCCCCCGGTTTTTCTCTCAGGTCCTCAGATCCTCAGGTCCTCAGGTCCTCTGAGGGTGAGTCTCAGTCGTCATCAGGTCAGGTCATATTTCGAGAGATGTCATCTTGGACATCAGTAGGGTCCAAGCCATGGGTTTGGTTACTCCAGATTCATTCTGGTCACTCCAGGTACATCAGGTCACTTGGGTTGCTCTTTGCGATGCACTTCTGGTCAATGGTGGTGCAGTGTCACAGTTCCTGTACACAGCTTGTTATGCAGTTAGGTACTCTGTATGGTTAGTCACTTTGATTCTAATCCTAATCAATGTAATTACTTCACACAGTACAAAATCAACAAATCAAAACAAAAAATGTCAAGACAGGCCAATTAGTCCATGACAATATAGAATTCAAATGAACATTTCTGGTCTCAAAAAATACTGATTCAAGTGATAGACAATTAAAAATATTTGTTTACATTGGAGTAAACTTTTAAAATGCTTTTTCCCATGTTCTGCTTTTTCATGTATCTATATGTAAATGCGTGTATGTATGTATGTGTGTGTGTGTGAGTGCATGTGTGAATTTTGGGGTTGTGTCTCCAGACTCCTTGAACCACCTGCATTAGAAGGTCACACTGGCTCGATGTAAACAAGCAAAGTGGGCACACTTCCAAATTGCAAAACAACTCACCCACCACTGCCTACAGAAAACCCCACTTTGTGGCCCCGGTCTCACTGCCACCTACAACCATCGGTCTGTAGTGGGGGAAGGGCACACGGAGGTAGCTATGGCGCCTTTACGATCTGCGGCTGGTTGGATGGTGTCTACTCTGGGCCACTGTTCTGATCCCTCAGTGTCCACTCCAGCAGTGACCCTTGTACAGTGTGGCAGAGTCAGAAAAACAATCCTTGAGACGGCCAATTTAAAAAACAACAGATATCAGTTTGTGAATGAGATTGTTTTTCTCTCTAAAGTCTGAACAATTTTGGAGCGTTCTGGGTTTTTCAACATGCGCTATATAAATAAAAGATTACTTACTATCTTACTAATGATGACATTTTAAGACCAGAAACTCTTTCTTAATAAAAAACAAGACTCAAATCTCAAACCTTCAAACTTTAAAATATGTGTTATGTACTTTTATACTGTGTGTTTAATTATCTATGCGTTCTTGGGTTGGGTAAAACATAACTTGAAAACATGAAATCAAATAAAAAGATTAACTAAACTGGATTAATCACTTTATGGAATTTCCCTTTTACACTTGAACATTTATCTCAGCATATATTCTACTAATTTAAAATAATTGCAGCATTTTCAAATTAAGTCAATATGAATTGGAGCACATTTTAGAGCCAGTCTCCTCTGCTGTGGCATCAGCAGGAGGAACAAGGTCAGGTGTGTAGTTAAAACAATCACCCCTTGCAATGTGAATTGGGTGAATAGCGAACTATCTAAATGACGTCACTAAGACACGCCCCCGCCGCCTGTTAACTCCCGCCCACATGTTTCGGACAAACACTGCCGAAATGAATCAAATACCACTTGTCACTTTAGACGAAAATGATATACCAGGGGCAAAATTCCACCATCAAACCATCAGGGATCATAGTGTAGACCAATTATAACGTTGGCTTGAATGTCGTGGTCTTCCAGTAGAAAGTTTGAGTTGATAAAAAGATAATGGTAAGGATTATGCTAACATTATCTAGTCATTTAAATTGCAATGCTAGCGCCTTCTTTGTTTGTTTTGCTGTGATTAACTTCCATTTATCAAGTTGTTTTTGCACTATCCACTTTGTAATTAGTTTGATCATTAGTTAGCTACAGTCAGCTGATATTATAATAAATCCATGATCACAACGGGTTACGCCACTGTCTCTGAGAGAAACTATCAGAGCTAGCCACACTCAGTAAACGCAAATGACAATCAATCAACACATTTAAATGTTAATGGGAGAATACATTATACACATTCATAACACAAGTGCACGGAGGTTTTCAGAATTAACTGTTCAGGTTTTCATGACAAAAATACTTTTTTAATGCGACTAAAGCGATCGCTTTTAGGTTAACTATCCTCACTGTTACTCGCCTGCCACGGGAAAACCTTTGGGAACTATTTTCTTTGCACTCATTAAATAAACCTTTCGGCATGAGTAGTGAATGACGTTTATTTTGTGTGTTCAATTGGTACAAAGCCGTATAATAAGCAGACACAAAGTTGAAAAAAATCCCTCTCATCTTTCTTCAGGTATGAGAATTGTATACTTTCTGGATTAGGACAAACAATACTAATATGGATTGATGGGGGTAAATGGTGTAAAGAGAAAGTTTGTGCTAACTACATTCAGAAGAGCTCAGACGGACCTGATACAGCGGTCCAGATCCAGTCCCAGCTAAACGTAGCTAGGACTGGATCTGGATGCTCCACAGTTGGTCCAGCGAAGTGTTTTGAAAAAACATGTGCCCTTTTTAACCTTTTCATGAGAGAAATTCTGCCGACCACAAGCACCCACCTGGTCTGATCTGGTCCTGGTCTGGTCCTGGTCTGGTCTGATGTTGTGGTTTAACGAACGGGTTGAATGTTACTTTCATATAGTCCTTTTCAGAGTATCTGAAATCGCTCCGACAAGCACCATAACTGCAGTGTTTTGTTGTCACCATGATTCAATGATTTAGCCCAAATAAATACACACGCGTATGAGGAGAACACAGTAGAACTCAACGAGTCGTACACAATGTTTGTCCGAAACATGCGCGCATGCGCAGTCATCTGAGCTATTTTTAGCACATTTCGGAAACCGGACAGTGCCCTATTGGGTAGAGTTTAACTCAATAATATAATACTTTTACAGCTAATCCTAATTCCCTCTTTCTTTTTAGACTAAGTCTATGATCAATAATCACTTTTAACACAGATTCTAATTTAAATGTTTGAAAAACGGCTTTTGTAACTAAAATAAAAAATACATGAAAAAACTCTCACAAACAGCTATGAAATATATCAGAGATACAATAATGGACTCAAAAAATAAGCAGCAGATTTAAAAAGAAAAGCAAAGCTTTAGCACTAATATTTGGGTTTCAAAAACATACTATTCAAAACTTCTATTCCCTAAATGTGTTTAAAAACGTTTAACTGTGTCATAACACAATGTTCAATTGGAAATTTAGCAAATTTAACGGAATAACAACTATGAAAAGCCAAAAATCGTAAAGGCAGGTTTGTTTTGATTCAGAGCCGGAGTAGCAAAGGAGGGGGCCGTTTCCCCTGACAACGGCAGCAAGATAGAGATGTGCACACACACAGGCAGAAAGATACAGAAGAACATTCAAGATTACTTTTTTAAGCTAATATAACTTATGTTGTAGTTTATACTTTTGTCATCCAAGTCTAGAAATGATCACTTTCCACACTTGTAACAAAAGGCACTCTTAGTGTTTAATGTTTCCCTTTTTATGTTTATTTATCTTTTATACCATGGTTTCACTAACTATTCTGGCTGTAACTGCTATTTTATCGAGGTAGCAACCTGATGATCATTTAAACTGCCATTTTATCGAGGCGGCGGACCTGATGATCAATTAAACTGCCATTTTATCGAGGTGGCTAACCTGATGATCATTTAAACTGCCATTTTATCGAGGTGGCGGACCTGAATCTTACCTAATCCGATCTATATAGATATGGTATTTGGCGGACCTCAAAACAGACCATAATTTAGTTCACTCAATTAGCAGACTTTGAATAAACAGGTGTCCGCTCTTACCTTTTGTCGAACAGGGCCCAGACACAGTCAAAAGTCCACCAAATATCAGCTTTTCCACGTCCAACCGGGGTCTCCAGATCATGAACCAGCGCTCACTAGTACCGGGAACTAGTTTCCATCGGCAGAGACCAATCACCCGTCAGAAATCCCCGGAATGTGGACATGGGAAAACAATTTTAAACGCTTAGTCAGTCCAAAAAAGAGGACACAAAAAAATATAGTGAGAGAGCAAAAAAGTCCCGGAGCCGGTCGCCTCTCCAGCCTGCTGGACCGCTCCCAGATCCCGATACTCTCAGCTCTCCCACGCCGAGAAAAAGAAAACAAAGGAAACTCCCTCAAAACAATCCAGAGAATGGCGCACACTGAGCCGCGCATTCTCCACCAAATTTGTCAGGGATTCAGCAGACAGAGACGGCTCGTGGTGCGCCAAACTCTGGAAGTTTATTTAAGTTTCTCTCAAGTTCCAGTGGTTTCCATTGTTTCCTTCTCTCAGACAAAATGGAGTCAGTACACAGTTTATATAGTCATTGTCACGTCACACATCGAAAGACGTACGTGTCACACAGAGACAGAGCACATCATAGTCAAAATAATCAGAGTCCTTGTACAGTCCTGCACGTAGGCCATATTGCTATCTAATACTAACACACACACACACAGCAAATAATAATCAAGTGCACTGCAAACCAAACGGGTGATCACCCCTGTGGCGCACACCTCCACCGCCCCAGACTGGATAACAGCTCCTACGACACAAAAACAATATTTACAATTCACATTGGCGTATAGTGTAAACGTCCGACTTATACACAGTTCAAATTGTCCTTCAAGTCCTGTGAAAAGGGATTGAGCGTGAAGCGTCACAGAGCAACGTCACAGAGCATTGAAATACTCTTCCATAAAGTCCGTGTTCCAGAGTAGTCACTGGCAGGCAACAAGGGGAAAAACACCCGACGAGTTACGGCCACATGCGTGCCGTAGGGCACCAAGACGTGGCTGACGACAGTGAGGACGGCGTTGACCCCAAATGGCTGTCCTCCCTCCGGCAGACGAGACAGGCACAGAACGATCAATAGCGGACCAAAATTAAACTTTCAGTAACAAGCAACATAAGGGCAAAACAGCAGCATCTGAAGGAAAGGGGGGGGGAGGCTCATTACTGTGAAATGTGGTGCTCCTACACCGCAAACAGACATTGCTTACCACTTTGAGCTGAAGTGCAGCTCTTCCAAGAGGGAGAGGCGCAGCCAGAGAGCTACACCCGTTGCCTAGCAACGACAGAAGCTAAGTTAACATGCTAAGCAGACCACAGAGCTCAAAAGGGGAGAGTAGCCTTACCGATTACAGCGTAAGGGGAGACATGGGTCCGCGTGTACCTGCGCCACTGTCCGTGCTAGAATACACTAAAGGCTACATTTGTAATACATTGAGGAGCGGCGCCATGCTTACTGGCCGTAAGGCAGAGGAACACGGAAATGACGTGCAGCGTTGCGAGCGGCTACGTGAGGTCAAGGGGGAGGCAACAAAGACAAGACACTTTTATGGGTCGCCGGCCAGCGCTAGGGACCAATGAGAACTCCGGCCCTCGATAGATAGCCCGCCTCCTGGGCAAACTGCCACATCCATATATAGTGCAAGCAACTATGTTTCTTGGCAAAAACAAACAATTCATACAGATCAGAGGTGATTGTAGTAGCCACATGTTCACAACTACAGACGGCTAATGCTAACAGCTAACGCTAATGCTAACAGCTAACGCTGATGCTAACGCTAATGCTAACAGCGAACGCTAATGCTAACACCACGGTGGAACTCTGGTGATATGGTCTTACCAAATGGTACTCATTTAATTTTGTACATGTGGGGAACTAACAATTGACCAGAGTTTATGAATGGCTAAGGCTGGGCTAAGGCTTTGATATCATGTTGTCTGTTGTTGTTTCTCAAAACTTGGTGAAACCTAACACTACAGTCTATCTCAGGCAAAAATATGTATAAATAATACAACTGCTACTGCCACTACTGAGTAAAAGGCTCCCCTGTTCAGTCGGAGAGAGGCTGGTGGGTTTTTACATCCATGAGTAATCCACGGAGCTAGAGGTCGCCAACATGAATGCAGCTGGTCACCATGTTGCTCCTACTTTTTGTCGTTCCTCTGTTTCTGGCGTTTTGCTTGTATTTAATAGATCCATGGTATTTAGTCTGCAGCAGCGCTGGAGGTGGCTTTGCCTTCTCCGCCATGTTTGTTTTGAAGAGTGCGCGTACACGCGGAGAGAGAAACCCCCTTTTTCGGTTCTCTCTTGATTGGATTAAACTGTAGGATACGAGGTTTTTTAAAATAAAGAATGGGAGAAGACTGGAAGGGCTGAGAGATCCGTGTTTAGGTACAAACACTCTATATAAGTGATGGCTATTGGAAGATATAAATATTTAAGACGTATATTAACACCCAAAAATCGCTTATTTCTGCTTTAAATTATCCAATAAATTTCGTTCCACTTCACGATTGTGTCCCACTTGTTGTTGATTCTTGACAAAAAATTAAAATTTTATATCTTTATGTTTGAAGCCTGAAATGTGGCAAAATGTTGAAAGGTTCAAGGGGGCTGAATACTTTCGCAAGGCATTGTATAGACAGACAAACTGCTTCAGGAAGGGCATCAGGAGTATAGCGTTTTTTTCACTTGTAGTGGAATTTTGTAAAAAATATAAAATATTTACAGGTTAAATTTTTTTTCCCATCATCCCCAAGACCCTAAAAAACATTATACAGTGTAAAAAGTTAGCAATAGCATTTCATTGTGTTTTTCAAAACATTTTGGTGAAATAGAATTTCCGTTTCATTTTTTCTTCTTTGTCTTCATGATTCCATATTTTTAAATAATTCATATGACAGCTGTACACTATGAATATTATAAATCCACAGGTTGTACTGAAAAAAAAACAAAGTTTACTGCTTGACTCTGCATCACAAGATGACTGTTTTATGAGCAACTATACACAAAGAAAACCAGGCGAGGAAAGTTCCCCAAAATGAGCTTAGACCTTGAAGGGTAAAGAAAATGCATTAAATATTCATTGAAATTTTATAACTTCTTCTTAAATTCTATTGTCAGTAGTACATCCAGGCTGCATGTGGAGGAGCTCAGACTGGAAATTATCTCTTGGACAGTTTTACCACCTACAGGTGCAAAGTGAGTTAGCTCGAAGAGCCTTTCTGGCTGTTGGATTGTTATCTGTGAATTGGAGACAATGGCGTTTTTGATGCCTTGAATAGAGATGCACCGATCCAGCTTTTTTACTACAGATACCAGAGCTATGGGTTTCTGCCGATACCAATATTGACCGATACCGGAAATGATCATGCTAAAATGTATTTAATAATTGAACTCTTTGTTCAAGTAACTGCAAAAGCAGTGGATGAACTAAAGCGCTAAACTTTCCAGATAAAAATGGATTCAACATAAATGTGCAATACTGCAACTATAAAGAGCTGCTCAATGTTCACATTAAACATTCCAACACTGTATTAGACCTTATACATTTATTGAATATAAATGTACTTATATTAACTGTGTTTGAATAAATAAACACTTACAACAAACAAAACATGCTGCATGAAAATGTAAATAAATAATAGTACCGTAGCTTTAACTGGATTTAAGATATGTATTTGGCGACGGCATGTACCTGGGTTCCAAATGGTCTATGGGGCTGCGAGCCCAAACTGATGAACTCCAACACTGTTGTTGTTTTCACGTAATCTCTTTTCGATGCAAAAACTCCCCATGCTGTTTCTCGTGGTGCTTAGTCGTGTTGCATTTCGCTAGTTTACCGCCGCGTGAACAACGCTGATTCTTTCCTGCGCTCCATGCTGTGTTGTTGTTGTTGTAGAGCGCCACGAGGAAGTGACGTGTACGTCAGATCTGATAAATTACTTTTAATTAATTCATTTTACACGTATATGTACATTATGCACAATGTATTTTAAGACATTGTGCGATACCTGGTATGTATTAAAAAATATATATCATTTAAAAAAAAAAAAGACAAGAAAATGGATCTGCAGCACGGCGCCTCTCTCTACGCGGATATCCGATCCAGTATTTTTTCTGGTATCGGCGCCGATATCGATACCAGTATCGGATCGGTGCATCCCTAGCCTTGAACTTTGTCATTGAAAACATTTTCAAACTTATGTTTGGAAGTAAGATCTACTGGTAAAATGAAACAGTAAAGCAACACTTTATTCTTTGTTTGCAGATCTACCAAGTCCATCTACAGAATGGGGTTCACCTGTGATCAGTGTGGAAAGACCTGCAGCACTGCTTCTACACTAAAGATCCACTACAGAACTCACACTGGAGAAAAACCATACGAGTGTGATCTGTGTGGAACAGGTTTTACTACAAAAGGAAGTCTCAATGTCCACAGCAGAATCCACACTGGAGTAAAACCCTTCAGCTGTGACGTTTGTGATCAAAGTTTTAGACATGGGAATAATCTGAAAAATCATCAGAGGATCCACACAGGAGAGAAACCATTTCAGTGTTATGTGTGTGGAAAAACATTTAGGAGAAAAGACCAGCTCTCAGAACATCAGCCTGTTCACACAGGAGAGAGACCTCACCAATGTGACCAGTGTGAGAAGACTTTTAAGCGCTTATCTGACCTCACTGTGCACTACAGAATCCACACTGGAGAAAAACCATTTGTCTGTGGAGACTGTGGGAAGACGTTTACTCACTTTTCAAACTACAAAAGTCATGAGAGAATTCATACCGGAGAAAAACCATATGCATGTGACCTCTGCAGTAAAACTTTTAGAACTGCAGAACATCGCAAACATCACCATCGGAGCCACACTGGAGAAAAACCCTTCAGCTGTGACGTTTGTGATCAGAGTTTTTCTCAAAGTGGTCATCTTAAAGATCATCAGAGGATCCACACAGGAGAGAAACCATTTGTCTGTGAAAAGTGTGGAAAGTCTTTTACTCGTGGATCATCTCTTCATAAACACATGAGAAGCAGGTGTGAAAACGCAGCATCTAGAACAAAGTGAAGGAGACAGAGCTGAGGCTGCATCATGTGAACCCAGAGTCAGACTCTACAGGATCACACTTCAGTCTTAACCAGAGGTGTGGACTCGACTCATGTGCCTTGGACTCGTGTCAGACTCCAGTCATGAATTTGATTACTTTAGACTCGACTTCGACTTTAACATCAATGACTCTGACTTTCACTTGGACGTGTGCCTATTGACTTGTAAAAAATTGTGTAACCCGGGTCATTTTAATGTTTCTCCGCTTCTCTATTTTTATCTATGTCGTCACTGAAGATTAAATGTCTTGTTGTAGTGCTTGAGCCAGAGTTGGAACGTGAGCCGCACCTGTCGTCCAGTCCTAGCCCAATACTGAGATTAAATAATTATAATATAAGCTATTCATATATGCTACACTTGCTACTTCCCATAAAAACCTAAAGACCCACGAACTGCTCTGTGTTTATGTGTGACAGAGAGCCTGCATCCGCCACAACATCCACGTAGATTGTTTTGATTTGACAGTGGCCAACCACATGGAACAAGCTGTTAGTCCATGGGCCAGAGACCAACGAGAATGCACCAGCAAAATGATTCCTAAGATTGTTTTGTTTGCCTACAATCTTTACGTGGAGACCAACAAGAATTAAATCGCCGTCAAAAAGACTTGAGAGGACTCGAAAGTCAAACCGTAGGACTTGGGACTTATTTGCCTTTGACTTGGGCTCGACTACACTTGCCTGTCTTGACTCGGGACAGGAAATGGATAGATGGGGATGGAGGGTTAGAAGGGCTTTTCGTAGGCTATGCTCATTTTATATCACATTATGTTGTGTTTTATATTCTCATGTTGCCAAAGTATTATAAAATGTGTGTTTTTGCACATATAGAAATGTCTTCTACTCTTGTATGTATTACGAGAATGTATGATTATGTACAGTGCGTTGTGAAAGTATTCGGCCCCCTTGAACCTTTCAACATTTCGCCACATTTCAGGCTTCAAACATAAAGATATAAAATTTTAATTTTTTGTCAAGAATCAACAAGTGGGACAAAATCGTGGAACGAAATGTATTGGATAATAAAAATTTAAAAAAACTGAAAAGTGGGGCGTGCAATATTATTCGGCCCCTTTACTTTCAGTGCAGCAAACTCACTCCAGAAGTTCAGTGAGGATCTTTGAATGATCCAATGTTGTCCTAAATGACTGATGATGATAAATAGAATGCACCTGTGAGTAATCAAGTCTCCGTATAAATGCACCTGCTCTTTGATAGTCTCAGGGTTCTGTTTAAAGCGCAGAGAGAACCATGAAGACAAAGGAACACACCAGGCAGGTGTTGTGGAGAAGTTTAAAGCCGGATTTGGATACAAAAAGATTTCCCAAGCTTTAAACATCTCAAGGAGCTCTGTGCAAGCAATTATATTGAAATGGAAGGAGTATCAGACCACTGCAAATCTACCAAGACCCGGCCGTCCCTCCAAACTTGCATCTCAAACAAGGAGAAGACTGATCAGAGATGCAGCCAAGAGGCCCATGATCACTCTGGATGAACTGCAGATAACTACAGCTGAGGTGGGAGAGTCTGTCCATAGGACAACAATCAGTCGTGCACTGCACAAATCTGGCCTTTATGGAAGAGTGGCAAGAAGAAAGCCATTTCTCAAAGATATCCATACAAAGTATCGTTTAAAGTTTGCCACAAGCCACCTGGGAGACACACCAAACATGTGGAAGAAGGTGCTCTGGTCAGATGAAACCAAAATCGAACTTTTTGGCCACAATGCAAAACGATATGTTTGGCGTAAAAGCAACACAGCTCATCACCCTGAACACACCATCCCCACTGTCAAACATGGTGGTGGCAGCATCATGGTTTGGGCCTGCTTTTCTTCAACAGGGACAGGGAAGATGGCGAAAATTGATGGGAAGATGGATGGAGCCAAATACAGGACCATTCTGGAAGAAAACCTGTTGGAGTCTGCAAAAGACCTGAGACTGGGACGGAGATTTATCTTCCAACAGGACAATGATCCAAAACATAAAGCCCAATCTACAATGGAATGGTTCACAAATAGACGTATCCAGGTGTTAGAATGGCCAAGTCAAAGTCCAGACCTGAATCCAATCGAGAATCTGTGGAAAGAGCTGAAGACTGCTGTTCACAAACGCTCTCCATCCAACCTCACTGAGCTCGAGCTGATTTGCAAGGAAGAATGGGCAAGAATTCCAGTCTCTCCATGTGCAAAAATGACAGAGACATACCCCAAGCGACTTGCAGCTGTAATTGCAGCAAAAGGTGGCGCTACAAAGTATTAGCGCAAGGGGCCGAATAATATTGCACGCCCCACTTTTCAGTTTTTTATTTGTTAAAAAAGTTTAAATTATCCAATAAATTTCGTTCCACTTCACAATTGTGTCCCACTTGTTGTTGATTCTTGACAACATTTTTAATTTTTATATCTTTGTTTGAAGGCGAAAGGTTCAAGGGGGCCGAATACTTTCGCAAGGTACTCTATGTGATACAAACTCTTCATCTTGCCCGTCCCACATCTTTACTTGCCCCGGGAAAGCGGACAACTGTTAATGTTGAGCCCTGCACTCCTTAAATGAATGGCGATGGTGCCGGCTATTGCATGCACAAATGCGGGTTTTTCACATTTGCCTGTGGGAGGGGCTGCCCACGGCCATTTTGAAAAAGGTCCATTGGAGGCAAAAGTGTTGTGACCTCTGCACACCTCAGGAAGTTGATTTAATAAAAATGCTGAACAACAAGGGCCCCAGGATGGACTCTTGTGGGACTGTTGTACAGGGTTTAAAGGAGGACAGGGCCGAATAATATTGCACACAAAATAAATTTCGTTCCACTTGTTGATTCTTGACAAAAAATTTAATTATATTTATATCTTTGTTTGAAGCCTGAAATGTGGCGAAATGTTGAAAGGTTCAAGGGGGCCGAATACTTTCGCAAGGCACTGTATATATTTCTGCACTGTACAATACTACACTACAGCATTTTATACATGTTTTTCTATTAAAGTTAGAACTTTTATTTAATTTTAGTATATTGTTATTGTTCACATCTGTTGTGCCGTGTGCTCCTCATTCCTACAGTTCTGTAACTGCTGATGGATCTTGGTCCACAGTGTTCATACCATAGACTATATATATTAATTATATATTGTTCATACAGGCATATTAATTATATACAGAGTTCAGATAACTTGTGGAGTAGTGTAAATAATACCCGTTGGCACTAGGATTGTAGTGAATGTCAAATTAAGTAAAACATTCATAATACACGTCTCGTCATGTAAAACAGTGGTTCCCAAAGTGGGGGTCCCGACCCCCCGGGGGGTCGCGGAAACCCCTGGGGGGGTCGCAAGATGATTTTTTTTTTTTTTTGAGCAAATATAAAGCCCTTAAATATTTATTTAGCATTTGATTTGATTCAAAAGGACTACTTGTTAAATTGTGTTTGGAGACTATAATATATTTTAATAACGTTAGTAATTTTGTCCCAGTCATTGCAGCGTCAATCAAAATCATCACGTAACACAGCTCACATCATGCGCAGCGACAAAGCGTATCCTGCTGTTGTTTGCTAAAACTGAAGGTGTTTGGAGGCTACAAATAAATAATACCTGCTTTAAAATGAAACGTGGTTAATATCCACAACAGAAAAACCCGGAGGGGGAGAAAAGTCACTTGTATCAGGGGAAGAGATGGAGAGAGGGCAAAGGAGGGAGGGAGGACAGCGGTAGAACAGCGCGTTAAAGAGGCCCAGCTTTTCGGAGTCAAAGGTAAAGAGGTCCGCACATTAAAAGCGGGTGGCCGGTTTATACCTTTACTGACAGTAACTTTGGAAAGAGAAGCCGCGGGGATGAACCGCATAAAGTAACAGCAGAAAGCGGCCGCCCGCTTTTAATGTGCGGACCTCTTTACCGCTGACTCCGGAAAGCCGGCCCACTTTACCGCGGTAGGAGAACAGTGAGGGCGAGCCGCAAGAAATGCGCTCCACTTCTGCTGAGGAGGGAGCCCACCAAGCCCATCACTGTGTCACTACATGAGTAAAAATGGGCTGGACAGTGCAGCTCGGTAGTGGCGTGAGTCTCTAGAAAGCGTTACTCCGTATCAAGGAAATACATGCTCATTTCATGTGACGGAAGGGCTGTTGGGGGGGGGTCGCGGGTTAGCAGGGCATTTATGATGGGGGTCGCGGGCTAAAAACTTTGGGAACCCCTGATGTAAAAGACATGTATTAGGGACTGATAAACCTTTCTGCTTCATCACTGCGCTAACAAATAGGCAGTGCTTGACTGTTCACGGGAAAACCACTCCGTGTTATGATTATCAACCTTTTACTTTCACAACGTGCGCTTTAAACCATCACATGAAAGTTGACTTACCTCGTCTCGGTCTTCCCTCGATGCCCCTCTCAGTTGCGGCACTGTGTGCTAACTACTCCTGTTCAGTGTTCAAAAAGAAGTGCTCCCACACTTTAGACGCTTCTTATCAACTATCCTGTCTTTGCCAGTGCCTTCTCCATCGTCCTCCATTACTACAGTATAATAAATAGATCAATGCATTGTCCACAAAAAAGTTTTACAAACACTAGTGATGCATGCGGACCAAGCAGACCGGGGCTGTGTAGAGCAGGGCACGTGACGTAAACATGTTGCGCAACACAAAAGGAATCCGCGAGAAGTCTATGCAGCAAACAAGGCAAAATGCCACAAATAAACTACCGTATACGAATACTCGAGGCAGCTGAAATTCCTCAAATATTTTTAATATTCAAATTATTTGAGTTATTAGATTAATCGTTTTATGACCACGTTACGCCTGTGTGTTCACCAAGCTGTTCACAGGAAGCGCTGTCCTTACAAAGCGGCCGCAGCTGCCCCGGGTCAGAATGGAGGATGTGAATTCATTCAAATCGGTCAAAATAATTGGTCCGCTCCCGGCTCTAGAGGCAGAATTGTAGGAATGCGTTCCCGGCCTGAATGGGTGAAAGTAAAACTACGGTGAGCTAAACATCACTTGCCCGATCAGGAAAACTTGTAAGACAGGGCACTTGTCCGTCCCAAGTCTTTAGTTGCCCCGGGCTAATGTTGAACCCTGATAAACTGTTGATCTTGCTCCTGAAGCCTGGAATCTTATAGCTTAATAAATGTGAGTGAAGTGTTATTTGAAATATGACTTTCTTAAACCCTACACAATGAACCATCAAGTATTGAACAATATATTCCATTTTTATTTTAGAACTGTGGCAACTATTTATACTTGAATCAGAATGGGGACAGCATGGGGACAGCATGGTGTGTTCTGGTTTGTTCAATGCATTTCGCTTCTTCAGGACTCAAACTAAATGTATTTTGGCTTTAGTACTTAAAGACCTTATGCAGGGTTTGATTGATTTGGAACTACAACCCCTTACGCTCGCTAGCCCCAGCCATTCTTCAGAAATAATCCAAAAATGTGCATTTTTCTGTTGCAAAAAAAAAAAACAACGCTCCGAAAGAGGTTCAGACTTCTTTTACATTTCACCAAGTTTGAGCTTTGTTTACCCCCACAAACATATCCACGTGTTCCTTGACTCCTTAGCTTCAAAAAGAAAGGTTCCATGAAGAGATAGAAGCAGTTTTCAGTCCGCAGGACCCTTGTGAAAAAGACGAACCGCATCCATTTGCACAGGGTCTGTTTTGCCTTGTTGTTGATTACACGGCCAGTGCAATGTGCTACCACTGAATGATTGACGTGTCTAAGTAGCCAATAAAAAGAGCTTTCTATTGATGGGTGGGACTTGTAGGAACCCTTTTCATTTTCACAGTAAAAGCATGCGCAAAGACGCTGTTACATTGCTGCACATATATTATGCATTTACACTACTAAAAAAATAATTTTGATAAAATGTAAAAGAAAATCACACCGATTTGTAACTTATAAGTACCAAAACTAAAAAACATGCTTTCTATGATGGTGAAATGTTAGTAAAGCAGTTTGGCACAAATTTTGCCAAATTGGTACCGAATGGCACTACTTGATAAAAAAGAGAAACTGCATATAAACTATAAAACTTAGAAGTCTGAAACTTTACACAGTTGTTTACACACTTTTGTGCACGAGCCAAAACAGATGTAGGAGCTTAAGGGGTTAATATCATTTTATATTAGAAGAGAACTACTAAAGGTTTCAAAATCAGTTGTTATTTTTAAGCCCGAGCCCCGAACGGGGTAAGGGCCTATTGCTTTCACAATGGTGAAAACAAATGGTGACGGTGAGTGGCGGACGCGTCAGCGCCCGTCACTCACCAAAACGTGACTGTTGCGTGCGTAAACTCAAACGCTCTAAAATGATGTATCACGTGCCATTGAAACCTATATTGTTTTTGCTTGAGACGTCAAAAAAAATATATATATTTTTAGGCCCGAGCCCCAACTGGGGTAAGGGCCTATTGCTTTTCGCCCAGGCATAAGTCACAATCTCTGGGCGCGACGTGTTCCCCGCTCTATCTGTTAGCTACAGTAGCAGAATGTAAACAGGAAACTTAACTCGCACAATGCGGGAGTCACTGAGGTTAGTATTAGCGCCACCAGCTGGACCGAGCGTTGTACTACAGCACAGTTACTCAGCCACAGTTGAAAGAACAAGCATGGAGGCTTTTGTAAAAGACTTTCTCAGTTATAACAATTGTATTTTGAGTAGGGCTGGGCAATAAATCAAATTTTGGCAATGAATCGGCTTTTGAAAAAATTGAATTCGTGAAAATCGCGAAATCGAATGAGGGATATTGTGAGAGTTCCAGCAGCACATCAATTATACTTGCGATATCAGCACAGGCTGTACAAGACTTTTATAATATGTATTGGGGGAAACAAATAAAAAATAGTTTTGAAACTTGAATATTGAGCAGGAAGATAAAAAATATTTTAAGGGCAAAGTCTGTCTTGAGTGACTTTAATGAAAAACGATTTAAAATCGACATCGTCCAAAGCAGGAAATAAAATCGAGATTTTACTTTTTTGCCATATCGCCCAGCCCTAATTTTGAGTAATCATTAAGTTTTAAAAATGTGATATTTCATGTAAATAATGCATGTGTTTAATACGACTGATATATTTACTCTGGCACTCGTTTGCCATGCAGGTGCATTGTGCCACTGTAAATGAAGTTATCAGAAAACTGAAGCTACATTTTCACTGTTTACAATGGCAGCACACTTCAGGTGTGGTGGTAGGGTGTTCCACAGTTTGGGAGCAGCCGCCTGGAAAGCCCTGTCACCCATTGTCCGGAGTTTAGTTCTGGGGATGGAGAGGAGGTTGGTGTCTGTGGACCGGAGTGCTCTGGTTATGGGCGGAGGAGTGAGAAGTTCTGTGAGATAGTCCGGGGCATGACTTTTTATCACATGGATTTATACATAATTTCTCACATGTTTCTATGAAAGAAAACAACATTTCTCATTAGGATAAACTACAGCTTTTGTGAATCCAAATTCACTCAAAATGGTTGTGTTTTTTTAAAGTCTGAGGAGTAATGACCACTGCGCTGACGGCCGCCTATGACACACACACTTCATAGTTACACATTTGTATTAATTATCAATAATTGTTTAATGGAAACGACTCACGTTTGAAGCATGGTCTTCGTTTATGACTGTCCTACTTTAAATCTGAAGCAAATGATTACAAGTGTGTGTGTGTGTGTGTGTGTGTGTAAACGTTTTGTAAATATGTGCATGGACTTTGTGGGTGTATGGACATGTCTGTGTGTGTAATGTAGCTACATAGAATAGACGTTCTTGTCCTCGAGAGACCCTTTGTATTAGACTCACGGTTGCAGTTATTTATACAATAAAGGACAAAACATTCAAGAATAAAGACAACAATATAAACAAGAACTCTGTTAATATTACTGTTAAAGTAAACAGATGAATGAATGTCCATTGAACAGACAGTAAAAGATGCTAGCGGCCTGTGGCTAATGCTAACGCTAACAGCACTAGCATAACACACACTCACCGATCGCACGGAGCAGGAGCAGCTGCGGTGGTAGAAGGAGCTCTACACGGGGATCATGCAGATGTTCCCTCTGCTCCAATCAGCTGCTGACTTTATGAAGCACAAAGATCAAAGATCGTTGTTAAGGACAGATGCTAGTGGAGAATAAACGATGCTCTCACGTTGGTATCTTTAGCCTCTTGTCTGGGCATATTTATTGTTGAACAACTTGGCAGCACAGGGAGCATGAGCCATAGAGGAAGTTAGCGATAGAACAACATGACTACATCCTGTAGCGCCTTCAAAATAAGAGCTTCTGTTTAGACAGGGAGTAAGAGCGATATATCAAACTTTTATTACAGACTCAAGGTCCAGGATAAGACAAACACACATCACATAAAAACACAAAACAACACATATAATCACAACAATAAGCCTCACTTCTCAGAGCAAACAGCTGTACCAGTGTCTCCACAGATCTGACTGGTACCGCGTGGCACTGAATTTGACATTTGTCAGGCTTATGACAATAAAATTCTGGCTTTCATTGAGCCGACTAATAATACTGTACATCAGACATCGCATGGCGGCCTGAAATGTCCTCATTCCAGCTGACACAAACAAAGTGCTTGCACTTTCCCATCGTGGCTTTTTCAATAAAATCCTCAGGCAGTCATTGTATGCCACATTGAGTTTGCGGATGGTTGCTTTTTTGTATTTGGTCCATAAGTGTGCCGTGTATAATGACGTACAGTATATTTTAAAAAGTGTCTTTTTCGCCTGCGCTGTACAGGCACCAAACTTGCGCACGAGCATGTTGGCCTGAGCCTACATCATGTCCTCATCGTCAGATAGGTCATCACAAATAAAATGGCCCAAGTATTTATATTTGGAACATACACTAAGTTCAACACCACACAATTTAAATTGGGGAAAGTTTACATTTACGTCATCTTTAGTTCTACATAACATTATCATACTTTTGCTTGCATGATACCTTACTACATCATAATCTACACCATACTTAGAGCAGACATTGAGAAGGTCCTGTAGACCTGCACTACTTGGGCTGAATACAGAAAGGTCATCCGCATACATCAGATGATTCACATGGATTGGCCCAATCATCCAGCCCGTTTTACATGCATATAATATCATATTATTTAACACCCTCACTCGCTGTTAGCTCACTGGGTAAAACAATACATGCATTTATATAAACAAACATTTTTACATGCCAAACATTTTCTTTGTAAAACCTTTTAGCTTTTGTCAAAAGATAATTTTATCAGTAGGACAATGTACTTTTGCGTTCAATACATTTTCTATTTTTGAAGGGAAATGGAAAATCAAAAAAAGGCTATTTTGCATTTTCAGGCTGTTGCATCGTGGCCAGTAATTAAGACAGAAACATCTCGTATCAACTTGCACGTTTACTCCGACATCATGTAACAACAGGTTACTATGGGGTGCCGATTGTAAAAATTCTGTTAAAATTTTTTAGCTGAACATTTTTCAACATTTAGCTCATTTTCCTCACATTTAAGACAGACATTCATGTAAAACAACATGTTATATGTAGTTGTCAAATACATGTTAAATATTATATATATATGTTTATATCTAAATCTAAATGTTAAATGTTATATCTAAATATTATATCTATATCTAAATGTTATATCTATATCTAAATGTTATATCTATATCTAAATGTTAAATGTTATATCTAAATGTTATATCTATATCTAAATGTTATATCTAAATATATCTAATATCTAAATGTTAAATGTTATATCTAAATGTTATATATATATCTAAATGGTAAATGTTATATCTATATCTAAATGTTATATCTAAATGTTAAATCTAAATGTTATATCTATATCTAAATGTGATATCTAAATATTATATCTATATCTAAATGTTATATCTATATCTAAATGTTAAATCTAAATGTTAAATCTAAATGTTATATCTAAATGTGTCGCCAAGTGTAAAGCTAAATATATAGAAAATATTTAAATCCGCAAGGAAACCACGCCCACTGCAGTGGCTTCAAATCCAGTGGGGGGTCCGCCCCCTTTCCTGAAATGAGTTGCTCTAGTGGCAGGCCGTGGTATTGCAGCCTACGGCTCAAAAGCCCTTTTCGCCATAGACAACCATGTAAAAGGAGCAGCCTGTAAAATGGTCCACGGGGCGTCTGGAGTTTCAGATTAAGGCAAATATTTTTCTTTAAAATGACTATTTTTAGGACATGGACTTATTTTCTTCGTAAAAGAATTGTAAAGCATCAAAAATCATTTAAAAAAGTTTTTTTTTTAACTGTTAAAAAAAAAGAAGTTGTTTTTTAAACTTTAAAAAGGTTTTTCAAAAACTGGACTAAAAACAAGGATAAATGCTAACTAACAAACCGCTCAAGTAAGTTTGTTTCTGTCTTTAGCAGCATTTCATGTACTTTGTAAGTTTACTATGTTATTTGAGTGAGTGAGTACGTTATTTGAGTGAGTACGTAATCTTTATTTAGTAAGTAAGTGCTTTATTGTCATTGTACAAGTGCACAACGAAACAGTGTTCAGGTGTCAGTCCTGACACCTGAACACTGTTTCTGTATTTGTAGCACCTTTCACAGACAAGAGCCACAAAGTGCTTCACGACAGTTTAAAAATCAGAAAAATACACACAATAAAAGGGTGAAAATGTAAATCACTAATTTGTTTGGCTCCTAATAATCAAACCCTGTTGACTTAACATGAAGCTCCTCAATCTCTGCAGGTCCAGCCTGAAGCCCAGAGGCTCCTCCTGATGTCCACACTTCTCTGTAGGGGATATTGGTGCCGCTTCCCAGCGTCGCATAGAAAATATGACATCGGATATAAGGAATATTGCACAAAAAGTCCTTATTACTGGCTGATGCTGATAGTGTTCACACAAGGTGGTTGTTCTTTTGTAGAGCCAGGCTTTTGCAAATAGACATGTCATTTTCCAACACATAACTAATTATTGTGACTTTCCATAAGTGGAGATTTGTTAAGATTCCAAACCACACTATGATTGTGACAAATGAAATTTATTCCTAGGATTTGTGTGTGTATACGTATATATTTATTTATTTTTTAATGCAAAGCAATCATTCATTAATCTTTTTTTATTTGAGCAGCTGAGTATTCAGCTGATAACGTTACGTGACAAAACAAATGTAGGTATGACGCCCAAAAATGATAACCTTAATTTCTATTTTACTTCATGAGATTAGTGTTGCCAAATAAAAGTAAATTTTTAAAGATTTTTGTATTGAATAGCTTCATAACTACATAAAGGGTTTGTAAACTAAAAAAAAAAAAAATTACGAAGAAAATAAGTCCATGTCCTAAAAAATAGTCATTTTAAAGAAAAATATTTGCCTTAATCTGAAACTCCAGACGCCCCGTGGACCATTTTACAGGCTGCTCCTTTTACATGGTTGTCTATGGCGAAAAGGGCTTTTGAGCCGTAGGCTGCAATACCACGGCCTGCCACTAGAGCAACTCATTTCAGGAAAGGGGGCGGACCCCCCACTGGATTTGAAGCCACTGCAGTGGGCGTGGTTTCCTTGCGGATTTAAATATTTTCTATATATTTAGCTTTACACTTGGCGACACATTTAGATATAACATTTAGATTTAACATTTAGATTTAACATTTAGATATAGATATAACATTTAGATATAGATATAATATTTAGATATAACATTTAACATTTAGATATAGATATAATATTTAGATATAACATTTAGATATCGATATAACATTTAGATATAGATATAACATTTAGATATAGATATAACATTTAGATTTAACATTTTAGATAACATTTAGATATAGATATAACATTTAGATATAACATTTAGCATTTAGATATATATATAACATTTAGATATAACATTTAACATTTAGATATAGATATATTTAGATATAACATTTAGATTTAGATATAACATTTATATATAGATATAACATTTAACATTTAGATATGGATATAACATTTAGATATAGATATAACATTTAGATATAACATTTAACATTTAGATATAGATATAATATTTAGATATCACATTTAACATTTAGATATAGATATAATATTTAGATATAACATTTCACATTTAGATTTAGATATAAACATATATATATAATATTTAACATGTATTTGACAACTACATATAACGTGTTGTTTTACATGAATGTCTGTCTTAAATGTGAGGAAAATGCGCTAAATGTGAGGAAAGTGAGCTAAATGTTGAAAAATGTTCAGCTAAAAAATTTTAACAGAATTTTTACAATCGGCACCCCATAGGTTACAACGTGGTCAACACTTCAACACTGGCAATGCTCTCTTGACTATGCGATGGCGCCCTCTAAGGGTGAACGCCGGTATACTATTCTAGACAGATAATACACATGCTATTATCAGTATATCACATCTCCCCCACCTTTAAGTGAACAACCCATAATACAGTCTGGTAACAATCAAAATTGTAAATAACAGTTTACAAGATAAACATGTAAATAAACTCAAAATCACTAAGAAAACGAAGTATTTAGCTCACTCTGTTGTAATAATGCACTCAATGAACAAAGTCTCTAAGATGAACAGGTATACGTTTCTCCCTAATGGAACGTTTCTTCACTGTCTCAAAAGGTAAAACTGAAACACCCTTGCTCTCTGGGCTAAGTGGTAACTCTGACACACTATTTTCACTTGTAGTGGCCTGATCCGGAACAAGGTTTGGCTGTTCTTGTACTGACTCAACAGTAATTATGGTTACTCTCTGGAAACAATGGTAAGGCCTGTTGGACATTATAAATACATTTTTTATTTTGTTGCAGTGAATTGAAGGAGTTTTGCTCTTTTGGCCGCGTCAGTG
Source organism: Knipowitschia caucasica (assembly GCA_964034765.1). Classification (NCBI taxonomy): domain Eukaryota; kingdom Metazoa; phylum Chordata; class Actinopteri; order Gobiiformes; family Gobiidae; genus Knipowitschia; species Knipowitschia caucasica. The sequence continues at coordinate 6,317,901 of OZ035825.1, forward strand.
TGGGTCTTTCTCAGGGCCCACAGGGATTCCTGCGGCAGGAGCCTTCTGAGGTCTCTCCAAACGCTACACATAGCTGGACTGGACGAAGGCCCTATGTCAGTGGCTCCACAGGTGAGGCTCCTTCTGTTGGACACACTACTCACCATCTAAAGCACAGAACAGTTCACGTTCAAATTCCACATTTTTTCATTCTGAACTAGTTCAAAGTTCATTCATTTTACTTTTTTCATGAGATAATTAAATACATATCTTTTTTCACACATGAGCTATCTACATATATATCTATATATTATTATATATGAGATATCTCACGTTACGTCACGATGCCTCGAATCTGCGGGGCATCCGCCATACTTCCCCCCCCCCCCCCCCCCCCCCCCCCCCCCCTAGAGGACAAGCAAACGCTGATGTTAGTGGCGTGCACCGGGACCGCATAAACTGTTCAAAATGTTTGCCGTTTTTGGCTGCTGCAAAGGAGACTGTATATACCGCAACCATAGACTGTATTATATTAATTGGACAGAGTCACGCCTATCTCCGCCGCTTCATAGGAGTTGGCAGAAAAAGTGCTTTCATGGAGCAATCCCACTAGCATGGCCTCCCATACGAGTGGGTCCCGCCAAGAAAATTGTGAAAAAAACGATCTGCGCATGCGTCAAGCTCGGCGCAGCTCCATTCATTTGAACGAAAAGACTTCAAAAATTCCCGCGAGTAAACTAGAGTGGACCAAAAAAAATCCACCCCCTCAGCATTGGACGACACATGTGGAACGGAGGCTTTGGGCCTAGAGCCAACTTTGGTATCCTGTAAAGAGTTTTTGAGAGGTCTGCCAATGCTATATGTTAGGCATTGGCTAATTCTACTTCTTTTTTTTTATAGGTCCACCCCCATCGGCCCGGGGTGGTATTCAGCATGGTCAGGCACGTCATTTTGGCACTTTTGAGCTGGGACCCTCCCCCACTGACCGCGAACACGAGTCGGGGTGCGTTCACAGACGTGGAAAAACGTAGGGGGGGAATTTTTAGATTTCTGCGGAAAAACGTGGCGAGAATACAGGAGGGAGGACCTTTCTCTCGTTGCGTTTCAAAAGGAGGAAACAGATTCCAACGTCATAGTGATGTCTGCCGTTCATGGGACACTAAAAATGAAACTAATTCACGTTCAAGTTCTTTTAAACAAAAAATGTTTGCTTCAGTTGAACGTTCCACGAAAAATGAGCGTGTTCAAGAACGGTTCTTTTGAACTCGTTCACGCACAACATTGGAGATGAGGGCATCAGCTTCACTGGCTGTTGCCTCAGGAAGATTGGAGGCAGCGGCGGCGTCTTTGGCACTGACTGAAAGGGCCGCAGGGCTGGTAACGGCCCTTTTTAGACTAACACATCATGGACGTCGTGTGAAAGAAAAAGACAGAAGATCAGGTAAAATGAGACTTTTTTGGTGTTTTTTAGTCTAGCCATTAACCATTTTACTTATTATTTTTCTCCAAGAGCCAACAGTCGGTTGTTGTTTATGGACACGTCCATCATGTTGTTCATGTATGTTTATATTTGTGGTTTGCTGTTTCAGATTTTTCACTTCTTCTTTTCTTTTTGAACGCTGGATAAAGTGTGTTTTCTTCTTGCAGTTGTCTTAGTCCTTTCGTCGTCTGTGGCTGTTTTGTTCCTCTGTGTTTGTGATAAAACATTTCTCAGCATAGAATCCACTGAAGATAAGATGTGCTTTATTTATCTCACAGAGGAGAAATTTACATGTCACATTTGGCATGGATAGAGACACTCAGATTGTGCAAAGGGAGGAAATGTGCAAACATGTTACATGCAGGATATATGTATAATAAAGTGACAATAATTATGTACAACAAAAGTGACAAGTGTCAATTGGAAACAGTGTCAATAGTAGTGCAGGTTTTCACACAGTGATCATTTAAAGTGACTTATTGTACAGTCTGACAGCGGTGGGGATAAAGGCCCTGCGGTAGCGCTCCTTCCTACACTGAGGGTGCCTCAGTCTTCCACTGAAGGAGCTCCTCAGCTCCTCTACAGTCCTGTGCAGTGGGTGGGAGGTATTGTTCATGATGGAGGTGGCTTTGGCTAGCACCCTCCTGTCCCTCACCTCCTCCACAGAGTCCAGGGAGCAGCCCAGAGTGGAGCTGGCCCTCCTGACCAGCTTGTTCAGTCTGTTTCTGTCCCGCTCTGTGCTGCCCGGGGCCCAGCACACGGCAGCGTAGTAAATGGCAGAAGCTACCACAGAGTCATAAAAAGTCCTGAGCAGAGGCCTGCTCACTCCGAAGGACCTCAGCCTCCTCAGAAGGAAGAGGCGACTTTGGCCCTTCTTGTGCAGGGCGTTTGTATTATGGGACCAGTCCAGTTTATTGTTAATGTGAACACCCAGGTACTTGAAGCTGTCCACGAGCTCAATGTCCTCCCCCTGGATGTTCAGCAGCGTGTGGGAAAGTGTAGTCCGTGACACACTCTGTCATGGCATTAATGTCCTCCCCGTGTGGGTCACAGAGCTCGTTCCACAGCGTTGTGTCGAAACAGTCTCTGAGGGCCTCCTCTGTGTCCACGTTCCACAGCTTCACCACACGTGAGACAGCAGGATGCCTACGCACAACCGGCTCATAAATGGGCCGTTGTGAGATTTCATAACACTTTGAAGCAACTTTTGTTATAGTTAAACTCATCATTCTATCAATGTGCAGAAGCTTGTACTTTTCCCTTGTTTTGTCTATCTGAAGGCCAAGCTACATGGCACCGTGGCAGCTGCTGATTGGAGGTCTCCATGCCTCCGCTCTGTATAATACACTTGCATTCTGTTGTATCTGTGATCAATCAATCAATCAATCAATGTTTATTTCTATAGCACAGTTCATACAGAATGCAACCCAAAGTGCTTCAGATCGTGTGCTTTGTTCGTGCTGTCTCTACCATCGACAATAAAACATGTCTTCTGTCGGAATTTATGACACAATCCCAGACTTGGCACATCTTCTTCACCGTAGATGGACTATGTTGTGGTCAGCTCTACCCAGGGGGGGAAGGGCAGACGCGGTGTAGGCATCCTTCATATTAACAAAGAATAAATCCAATGTCTTACTGCCTCGTGTGGGAAAGGTGATGTATTGAGTGAAGGATGGGCGAGTAGAGGCTGGAGAGGCGTGATTAAAATCCCCTGTGATGATAAACAGGGTGTTAGTATTAGATAGCAATATGGCCTACGTGCAGGACTCTACAAGGACTCCATGTTATGACTATGATTTGACTGTCTCTTTGTGACACGTATGTCTTTCGATGTGTGATGTGACAATGACTATATAAACTGTGTACTGCCTTTATTCTGTCTGGGAGAAAGAAACAAAGTAAACCATTGGAACTTGAGAGAAACTTAAATAAACTTCCAGAGTTTGGCGCACCACAATCCGTCTCTGTCTGCTAAATCCTTGACAGATTTGGTGGAGAATGTGCGGCTCAGTGTGCGCCATTCTCTGGATTGTTTTGAGGGAGTTTTCTTTGTTTCTTTTTCTTGGCGTGGGAGAGCTGAGAGTATCTGGGGCCTGGGAGCGGTCCAGCAGGCTGGAGAGGCGACCGGCTCCGGGACTCTTTTTCGCTCTCTCACTATATTTTTTTTGTGTCCTCTTTTTTGGACTGAGCGTTTAAAATTGTTTTCCCATGTCCACATTCCGGGGATTTTTGACATGCGATTGGTCTCTGCCGATGGAAACTAGTTCCTGGTACTAGTGAGCGCTGGTTCATGATCTGGAGACCTGGTTGGACGTCGAAAAGCTGATATTTGGTGGACTTCTAACGGTGTCTGGCGCCCTGTTCAACAAAAGGTAAGAGCGGACACCTGTTTATTCAAAGTCTGCTAATTGAGTGAACTAAATTATGGTCTGTTTTGAGGTCTGCCAAATGTCATGTATCTATAGATCAGATTAGATTAAAAACAGGTTCGCTACCTGACGGGGTTAGAGTCCCTTTGAGAAGAAGTTGAAGAAGATGACATAGTCTGGGATCGTGTCATAAATTCAGACAGAAGACATGTTTTATTGTCGATGGTAGAGACAGCACGAACAACAGATACAACAGAATGCAAGTGTATTATACAGAGCGGAGGCATGGAGACCTCCAATCAGCAGCTTCCATGGTGCCATGTAGCTTGGCCTTCAGATAGACAAAACAAGGGAAAAGTACTGGCTTCTGCACATTGATAGAATGATGAGTTTAACTATAACAAAAGTTGCTTCAAAGTGTTACGAAATCTCACATTCCCTCTGGTCGCACATTCACGTGTGACCATCAGGATCGATAAACAGCAACATAACATCATAACTCAATACTTCAACTCGGTACTTCACTCGGTACTTCAAAAACTCATAAAACATGTTCAGATCTTTCATAAAACTTGTCAACAATCTTCAGTAAAATACCAAACTTCATCAGTCGATGTTTCCAGATATTGCTTTGAAAACAGTCTCTCCCACTTCTCCATGTCGGTTTCTTCAGGCTGCATTTGTGTCGAGCCATAGCAGTGAATTCTTCTGTGACGTGTCTTTCAATCACACGTTTCAGCTTTAGTGTCCAGATTCAGCAATTCAATTCAGTCCAAATTATGTCCAAATTCAGAAATCCAGATTGTTCCAAATCATGTCCAAATTGTTTAATCCAATTGTTCCAAATTATGTCCATGCAAAAGAGGACGATGGTATTGTCCATGTCTCAGCAGCTCACAGCCTGAGTGGAATTAGGGGCTGTGCAGATTGTCCAAGTGTGCTGGTCCAGACGCATTCTCTTGAGGTTTTTCAGTTTTGGCTTAAAAAAAAAACACTTTTTGTGTAAAAAAAAAGTAGTCTTCTGTTCTCTAGATGTTACAGACAATGCCCGCATCCTTCCACCACCTGAAGAAGATGACATGTCTGGGATCGCGTCTTTAATTCAGACAGAAGACATGTTTTATTGTCGATGGTAGAGACAGCACGAACAAAGCACATGATCACAGATACAACAGAATTCAAGTGTATTATACAGAGCGGAGGCATGGAGACCTCCAATCAGCAGCTTCCACGGTGCCATGTAGCTTGGCCTTCAGATAGACAAAACAAGGGAAAAGTACTGGCTTCTGCACATTGATAGAATGATGAGTTTAACTATAACAAAAGTTGCTTCAAAGTGTTATGAAATCTCAAAGTCTCGGGGTTAGAGTCCCTTTGAGAAAAAGTCTCGGGGTTAGAGTCCCTTTGAGAAAAAGTCTCGGGGTTAGAGTTGAAGAAGATGACATTGTCTGGGATCGCGTCTTAAATTCAGACAGAAGACATGTTTTATTGTCAATGGTAGAGACAGCACGAACAAAGCACACGATCACAGAAACAATAGAATGCAAGTGTATTATACAGAGCGGAGGCATGGAGACCTCCAATCAGCAGCTTCCACGGTGCCATGTAGCTTGGCCTTCAGATAGACAAAACAAGGGAAAAGTACAGGCTTCTGCACATTGATAGATTGATGAGTTTAACTTTAACAAAAGTTGCTTCAAAGTGTTATGAAATCTCACAGAGTCCCTTTGAGAAGAAGTCTCGGGGTTAGAGTCCCTTTGAGAAGAAGTCTCGGGGTTAGAGTCCCTTTGAGAAGAAGTCTCGGGGTTAGAGTCCCTTTGAGAAGAAGCTTCAGGGTTAGAGTCCCTTTGAGAAAACGTTTTTGGGGTTAGAGTCCCTTTGAGAAAAGATAGAGAAGGATCCTTAGTGAAACCATGGTGTAATAATAAAAGCAATAAAAAGGGAAATGTGTTAATGAGGCCTTTGTTACAAAAGCTTTGAAATTGACGAATTTCAGGCTGATAAATGACAAAAGTAAAGAAGCAACAATATTTCAGTGATCACGGTTTAAATTACATACAGAAAAAGGGAGTTTTTGTTTTTTGGCGTGAACAGAGTTCACCGGAGAATGCAGAGTTTTATCTAAAGTTGAGCTATGAGAGCTTTCGTGAGATATTTACATTTTTTGCCAAGTTTTATCTACAGTTGAGCTATGAGAGGGTTGTATCCAACAGTTGTTTGTTTTTTAGAAAGAGATTGAGTTTAAATTAGTTTGCTACCTCGATAAAATGGAAGCGTAAGGGAAATTAAACACTAAAAGTGCCTTTTGTTACAAGTGTGGAAATTGGCCATTTCTAGACTTGGATGACAAAAGTATAAAGAACAACATCAGTTATATTAGCTTAAAAAAGTAATCTTGAAAGTACTTCTTTCTGTTTTAGCATTTTTGCTAAAACACTACTTTCTGCCTGTGTGTGTGCACATCTCTATCTTGCTGCCGTTGTCAGGGGAAACGGCCCCCTCCTTCGCTACTCCGGCTCTGAAATCAGAACAAAGCTACTGCTTTTAGGATTTTGGCTTTTCATAGTTGTTATTCCGTTAAATTTGCGAAATTTGCCATTGAACATTGTGTTATGACACAGTTAAACGTTTTAAACACCATTTAGTAAAAAGAAGTTTTGAATTATGTTTTTGAAACCCAAATATTAGAGCTAAAGCTGTGCAATTCTTTTTAGACCTAACATATTTCTAGATTCCATTCTTTTAAATCTGCTGCTTATTTCTTAACTTTTTGTGAGTTGTTTGTTTTTATGTTTTTATTTTAGTTACAAAAGCAGTTTTTCAAACATTTAAATTAGAATCTGTGTTAAAAGTGATTATTGATTATGGACTTCGTCTAAAAAGAAAGAGGGAATTAGGATTAGCTCTAAAAGTATTATATTGAGTTCTACCCAATTCACTTTCAAGCGGTGACGTTTTTGTTTTGACTACATGCCTGACCTTGCTGCTCCTGCTGATGCACACAGCAGAGGAGACTGGCTCTGAAATGTGCTCCAATTCATATTGACTTCATTTGAAAATGCTGCAATTATTTTAAATTAGTAGAATATATGCCGAGATAAATGTTCAAGATAATTAAACACACAGTACAAAAGTACATAATACATATTTTAAAGTTTGAAGGTTTAAGAGATTTGAGTCTTGTTTTTTTATTAAGAAAGAGTTTCTGGTTTAAAAAATGTCATCATTAGTAAGATAGTAAGTAATCTTTATTTACATAGCACATGTGGGAAAGCCAAGAGCGCTCCAAAATTGTTTAGACTTTAGAGAGAAAAACAATCTCATTCACAAACTGATATCTGTTGTTTGATTTTGACTATAAGGTTGTGTTCCAGGACCAAGGGCACACACTGTACAGGGCCACTGGACTGCGGGAGAGGACACAGAGCTCAGACCACAGGAGCCCAGAGTAGACCCACCCAGAGCAGGCCACAGAGCTAAGAGCAAAAGGGCAACAATGCCACCTCTACGCCCCTCCCCCCACTACAGAAGTAAGTGGGAGTGAGACCGGGGCCATGAAAGTGGAGGTTTCTGGAGGCAGTGATGGGTGGAGGCCTCAGGTAGAGACCTAGAGGCAGTTGAAAGTGTGTCCACGTGGTTACATCTCCACAGTGTGACCTTTGAGACCTACAGGTGGTTCGAGGAGTCTGGAGACACAACCCCAAAATTCACACCCTACATACACACACAACACACACACACATTCGTACACTCACACATTCACATTTACATATAGATACATGAAAAAGCATAACATGAGAAAAAAGCATTTTAAAAGTTTACTCCAATGTAAACACATATTTTTAATTGTCTATCTGTAATAAAGGCTCAGCCCTGTGAGGGGAGTCACGTGACTTACGTAACTTACGTGACTGCCTGGCTTGTTACGTTTCGCGGTTCTTGTAACGGCAGCTAAGTTGTGTCCTACAGTTAGCTCACTTTGTGGGAAGTTCCAGCCCACTGCTACCTCAAACTCAGTCACTGATGAAACGTGAGTGTTTAATGTTGTATATTGTTGTGCTATTTACCCCTTTCTCGCTGTAAACACAATGGTCTGGTTCATGTGTAAATGCGCTCCTCGCCTCGAGTGGAGTTTACTGTAGTGAGAGTTTGTGACAAGCTAGTTATGCGTGTACCTTCATTGCAGTGTATCTATGTAAGTTCTCACCATTTCTGGAGCATATGCAGTTGTTTAATGTTGAATCTTAGTAAGAATGTGTCACGTTTGTGCCGCGAGGTAATGTAATGACCTTCCGCGGCCGCTAGAGGGCGCCATTACTCTGCGCCAGCATTAAGTTCAGGGAACTTCATTATGCAGCCATCTAATGCTGGTTATGTATGTTCTGTTTATTGATATTAATTGTTTGTACTAATAAGAGCGTGTATTTAAGTGAGCATGCTTTATAAGAACATTTTTTCTCTGTAAAGTTATTGAATAATATGTTTGATTATTCATTGTATTTATCTGTATTTGCAGACTGTGTGTTTGTGTGAAGCAACCTGTGCAGCAGTGGCGGCTGCAATAAAATACCTGAACTTCAACCTGGTCTCTCCCCATCTTTCCTTCCCTGCGTTCTGACCGACGCCCCATCTTGTTTCACGTCTGACCCCTCCTTGAATTAGCATAATACAGTCCAACTCCTCCCTAACATTTGGTCCTTCGAGCCGGAAAGACAGTACTCAAGATGGATCCAGGGGATAGCATGTACCAGTCAGTGAGACCCAAGAGACAAGCACGACCCCCTCCTTGGTTACAAGACTATGAAGTTGGTTATGAGCCAGATCAGCCAATAGATGCAGCGCCATATCGCCGAGAACCCAGCCCTCCTCTCGCACGAAGCTTCGACGGGGATGCTGCTCACACTGAGACGCCTCAGCTCGCCCCGAGTCGCTTCCGGAGGACCTCCAGAGAATGGGACCACCAGCCCTCCCCTGTTCCTTTCACCTCTTACTCCTCTCCATACCATGAACAGAGTCATCACATGGAGATTCGAGCTGTACAAGAGGAAAACGCTAAGTTACTCCAATCTCAACAGCTGTTCCAGTCTGGTCTTCATGAACTAAACAAAGCCCGGACCGAGATGAAAGAGTTAATAGAGGCTGCACGTCTACTGAAAACTGAAATGCTCCATTCACGTCCCCTGTACAGTCCAGTCAAACCGTTGCGGCACCCCAGCAGTGCAGCTCCAGTCACTTACCTCCCCCCTCAAGCAGAGTACCAGGGGGACTGCGAATGGCCTGATCCTCCACCTTGGCCCGAGCCTGAAGACAGTTACCAGCCTCATGACCCGGCGTGGCCTCCACCCCCTCCCCCACATCCTTACTTACCCACTAAGCCAAGCTGGAACCTGCAACCCGCTGTTAGGACACCGCCACTCAGCCAGCCTCTTACTCGTACAGCGCCACCTCGTGTAGCTGAGCCCCTCTACAGAGGCCCTCAACCCACAATACCTAAGTTTATAAACCCAGATCCTAGTGAGTTTGCTAGACTTCGCATAGCTTTAGAGAACCTGCTCCCAGCTAACACAACCGAACTGTTCAGATATCAGATACTAGTTGACCATCTGAGGCTAGAAGAAGCTAGGCTTATAGCAGATGCTTATTTAAACTCCTCCACCCCATACACAGACACCATGGCAGCTCTCCATGAAAAGTTTGGCCAACCCCATCAACTAGCTCTCCGAAAGATAGCTAGCGTCCTTGAGGCCCCCGAAGTGCGAAGGGGGGACACAGCTGCTTTCCAGAAGTTCTCCCTGCAGATTCAGTCTTTAGTTGGCCTCCTGCAGACCCTGGGCCCCGAGGGAGATGTTGAGCTGAACTGTGGCTCACATGTTGCACGTCTGTTAGGTAATAGGGATGTGCATTTAAAGCAAAAGTACTATTCGATAATCGTGGGGTACTAATAATTAATATTCGAATATTCGACAATAACTGCCGCCAGACTGCCCCCAACACCCACCGCTGCGGAAACAGATATAGATCCACAATTTTTCTCTTTCTTTTTTATTTTGACAGTGGATGCAATTAACAGCACAACATTATAGAACCGTTTTCTGTCTTTAATCCCATTAAACAAACAGGATATTATATACAATACAAAAGGTGCGTGTGCGGACCGGGTTTTCCTTCATAAATCACCCAATAATACCGTCGTCACGTCAAACAATTAACAAAGTGCGGAGACTTCAAACAATAATTATATAAATGTTGAACATTTTACTAAACATACCTGAGAGACAGCATTGCTGACGTGAACATTTTTTAACATGCTCGTCCTCATAATCTAGTGGCGAAGCTGGCAATTGACTGTTGCTGTGACGACGGCCCGCCGCTTTCACACGGGTGCTTTGCTCTCATATGAGAGTGCATGGTTGTCGTAGACTTGTGATATGCAAGCTTTGCTTCGCAAAGTTTACATTGTACCTCTGTTTCAGTTGTTTTTTGGAAATAGCGCCACATGGAACTTTTTGACGACTGCAGTAATTTCTCCATCGTGTCTTCTCCAGTTTGTTAATTTTCTACGACTTGGCATGTAGCCCGCCACTGTGTATCGTCAAATGGTACGCTGCCCCCGTGCGGAAGCCGCCAGTAATACCATTTTTTTCCCCCTCCAGATATGGTACACTATTCGATTTTTTATGATTTAACGACTATTCGAATATTCGAAAATCGATGCCCATCCCTATTAGGTAAGCTTCCTGCTAAACTCCGTGCTGATTTTCGCCGACACAGTTTCAAGCAGTCAGGCTCTAGACATACCCTCCTTGACCTTTCAGAGTGGCTCCGTCATGAATCCTGGTGTCAAGGTTTTGATAGTCAGGTCACAATAAAGACTGGTAGAGAGAAGTCATGGCCTAGAAGTGACAGTCTGGCCCCAAAGCAGACGGTCTCAGTCTTCCATGGTGCAGAGGAGCCAGTCCAGACCGCTAAAACAAGCCATGGAAAAGTTAAGAACAAAGCTTACTGTGCATTCTGCGAGGGCAATGACCACCACCTTAGTCAGTGTAGTGACCTGGCCAAACTCTCCAAAGAGCAGCTCAAAGAGTGGATCCAGGTCAACAAGCGCTGCTGGCGCTGTGCACGAGCCCACCTTGCGGCACAATGCACCCTAAAGAAACCGTGTAGCCTATGCAATGGGAAGCACCTCCAGGCTCTCCACGAGATAAATATCAGAACAGAGAACCCAGCGGTAACAAAGCAAGAAAATAGCCTTACCAGTTCCGCCTCCAATGCCCTTTACCTAGACAGATCAGGTACAGGTAACAGAGCCCTGCTGAAGATTGCCCCTATCCTTGTCCATTACGGTGGCCGCACTATAAACTCCTTCGCCATCCTAGATGATGGGTCTGAAAGGTCCATGCTCCTACCTGCAGAAGCCAAGGCTCTCGGGATGAAGGGCACACCCGAAGACCTTCCACTGCGCACAGTTAGGCAGGATATTCAAGTCCTTAGCGGGTATTCAGTGTCCTTCCATATTTCCCCTGCGTCTAACCCCCACACCAGCTACAAGATTGAGGCTGCTTTCACTTCTAGCCAGTTAAGTCTCGCCCAACACACTTATCCTGTCGAACGACTACAAAAGAAGTTCAGGCACCTACATGGTCTTCCTCTTCCAGCCTTCAAGAATGCTGAACCCTCGCTCTTGATTGGGTCAGACCAGCCCCACCTGATCACGCCTGTAGAACCCGTTCGACTCGGCCCGCCAGGCAGCCCAGCCGCAGTCCATACAAAGTTGGGATGGACCCTTCAAGGCCCAGTCCAGCTCATGGGGCGGCCCTCCAATGCTGTGCAATGTCTGTTCACATCGGCCCCACCCCAACTAGAAGACCTGTACAAGCACGTCGAAAGACTTTGGCAGATGGACTCTGTATCCCACAGGCCAGACAAGGAAGTAACACGTTCCCAACAAGATCGCCAAGCCATAGCTACCCTGCAGGCTAAAACTGTTCGTGTTGAAGTAAATGGCACTCTCAGATATGCCACCCCCTCCTGCGCCATCTTGACATGCCTCCGCTCGCTGCTCCCAAAGACTCTGTCTTACCCCTCCTACGCAGCACAGAAAGACGTCTCCTAAAGGACCCAGAACAAGCAGAGGTGTATAAACAGGAAATCCAGAAGCTAGTTGACTCAGGGGCAGTAAGTGAGGTTAAAGAAGAGAGGTCAACCCAGGAAGGGTGGTATATCCCACACCACCTGGTTAGTCATAACGGGAAGTCACGGCTAGTCTTTAACTGTTCCCACGAGTACCTTGGACAGTCACTAAACCAGTTCCTGCTTCCTGGCCCTACACTCGGAGCTTCCCTGCTAGGAGTCCTGCTGAGGTTTCGGGAGAAGGCCATCGCTGTGTCCGGCGATATAAAGGGGATGTTCCATCAGGTCCGCCTCCTTCCAGAAGAGCGACCTCTCCTCAGATTCTTGTGGCGAGACCTGCATGTGGACCAACCGCCAAAGACCTTTGAGTGGCATGTCCTCCCCTTCGGCACTGTCTGCAGTCCGTGCTGTGCTACTTATGCACTCCAACGCCAAGTCGCCAATCACAGTCCAAGTGAAGACCTGAAGATTTCAGTAGAGAACTGCTTCTATGTGGACAATTGTCTGCAGAGCTTAGACACCCCAGAGGAAGCAAAGTCACTCGTCGACCGTCTAAGAGCCCTTCTTGCCGCAGCAGGATTCGAGTTACGCCAGTGGGCCTGCAACGATGCAAACGTCCTCAGCCACCTACCTCAAGCAGCAAGATCAGAGAGCCTTGACTTATGGCTCGCACAAGACAAGTCCAACCCACAAGAATCCACGCTTGGTCTCAGTTGGAACTGGGAGGCTGACATCCTGGGCTACAAACACAGAGCTGTGACCTACAAAGAACTAACCCTGAGAAACATTTATAAAGTCCTAGCATCCCAATACGACCCCTTAGGTTACCTGCTACCCTATAGTACAAGAGCCAAAATCATAGTCCGTCAGTTATGGGTTAAACAGCGTGGCTGGGATGATCCAAACCTGCCATCAGAACTCAGACAGGCCTGGGCTAGTTGGGAAGATGAGCTCGGCTGCAATAAAATACCTGAACTTCAACCTGGTCTCTCCCCATCTTTCCTTCCCTACGTTCTGACCGACGCCCCATCTTGTTTCACGTCTGACCCCTCCTTGAATTAGCATAATACAGTCCAACTCCTCCCTAACACTATCACTTGAATCTTTATTTGAATCTGTATTTTTTGAGACCAGAAATGTTCATTTGAATTCTATATTGTCATGGACTTAATTGACGTCTGTCCTGACACTTTTTATTTGTTGATTTTGTACTGTGTGAAGTAATTACATTGATTAGGATTATATCTGATAAAAACACAAATTAGAGAAGTGAACTGAATCATTGCGCTTGCTTTTGTCTAAGGGAAATTAGCAACAGCATGAATAGAAATTGTCTTTAGATTAGAATCAAAGTGACTTAACCATAGAGAGTAACTATTGCATAACACGCTGTGTACAGGAACTGTGACACTGCACCATTGACCAGAAGTGCATCGCAAATGACCTGATGTGCTTCAAGTGAAAAGACTGTATCTGGAGATCCTGATGTGCATCTTGAGAGACCAAAACCATGGCTTGGACCCTACTGATGTCCAAGATGACATCTCTCGAAATATGACCTGACCTGAGGACGACTGAGACCTAACCTCACCCTCAGGGGACCTGAGGATCTGAGGACCCGAGAGAGAAAAAACCGGGGGAGTGATGTATATATTATTGAAATCATACATTGATGAGTGCTAAATGAGAGAGATACTCATGATTGTTTCTTTTGTTTTTGTTTGTCCCTAGCTTCTGGACATCTGATGATCTATTGGACACAGACATTTGCAGAACAAGAACCAGCCAATGAAAAATCGTCTATTGCCAATGCTATTGCTACAACCAGAACCTGTGACCAAATGCAACACATGTAAAGTATTCAGACATCTGACAGACAAAAACTTTGACTTTTTAGTCTGGGAGACTGAGCAACTGTTAAAATGTGTTAAAATGATAAAGTATGAGTATTGTAGCGTTTTAGTAGATGTTAAATAGTAGTAAAAAAGTAGAATTTGACTTCCTTTGTTGTTCATAAACACATTTCTACGTAAGAGTTAAAATAGTACCCTACAATGTTATCCTTCTGATAGAGCAGATAAAATATTAGAATCAGAATCATGTTACAGCCATTAAAAGTGACAGAAGTCACAAACTAGAAATATGCCTTTGCTCAAGCTGCAACCGAGCTTTAGAGTCAAAATAGTGTAGAAATAGATAAATGCATCAACCATACATGCTTTCAAAAATAGAGATTATTTGTAGCCAGTGCTAATATCAAATGGTAAAGGGACCATTTCACAAACATTTACTTCAAAAGTAGATAAAACTGTACATAAAACTGTAAGTAACTTTATTAGATACTTGCCAAATTCACTTGTGTTCAAACATGAGTGAATGTTGACAATGCAAAAAGTCCATATGAGTATAGCCTAGATTAATGAGATATTTCGATATCTTTGAGAAGTTTCCAGCACAGATTAGAGAATCAAACACCATTGTAGAATAACTGACCCCAAACCTGCTCAAATAGATTAGCTCTTGTAAGGATAATACTAATTTGATTATTGACCAAACTGCCTGAGAGGAGGAAGTGACAGCACTTCCTGGTTCAACAAATGTATTTGGAAAACTGACCACCATAATAATGTTCATATTAACCATTTGTCTTACTGTGTTCACAGTTTTATTCCTGAGAATGTAGAATAGACAGAGAGCAAAATCCCACTGACAATAATCCACTGATAATGAAAGTAAACCACAGAGAGATTTATCAGATTAAAATATATGTTTAAGAATATGGCTCAATAAAAGTAGAATACTTTCATTATTCACTATAGTTTGAAACTAAAGTACACAGTCTAAGATTGAAAAGTGAAAATAATATAGTGAAGTGTAGTGTAAACAATTAGCATTAGAATAAAAGTATAGAGTAAGAAAAGTGAAATTAGCTTCTAATTTGAGACTCAGCTCGTTTTTGTCTGTGTTTTGACTGAATCTGCTGAGTTCTTGTGTGTCCAATAGTGTTTTTGTTTTTTATTTTTGATTTGTTTGTTTGTTTTTTCCCAGGATAGAGGATAAAATCCACTGATATTGATTTGGATGATTATGAGTTTAAAAAATTATAAAAAAACAAAGAAAATGTCTGCATTAAAGTTTTTTTTTTTCTTTTTCCACTTTATTGATTGATCAAATTGAGTGATCACATGTGATTATGTGATCAAAGGGGAGGGTGTTAGTATTAGATAGCAATATGGCCTACGTGCAGGACTCTACAAGGACTCCATGTTATGACTATGATTTGACTCTCTTTGTGACACGTATGTCTTTCGATGTGTGACGTGACAATGACTATATAAACTGTGTACTGACTCCATTCTGTCTGAGAGAAAGAAACAATGGAAACCACTGGAACTCGAGAGAAATTTATGGGCCTCCTGTTTGTCAGAGGGTGGAGCCATGATAACATTTTGGTCGTATCTTGACTTGAGGAACATGTGTACCGAATTTCATGGCTCTACGACAAACTTGACCTCTGAAACTCCCATTGGCTGTTGTAGGTGGCTGGCATTTTTTTAGTCCCATAAAAATAAACACCAAAATATCAAATTTTTCACCAGGTCTGATGTTTGGGCAAAATTTTACAACTTTTCATGCATGTTCAGGGGGTGAAATTAGGGCTCAAAGTGCAGAATTTGACATCTCTCGAGCAAAAACAATAGGCCCTTACCCCGTTCGGGGCTCGGGCCTAATAAAAAAGGAATTTATTTTTTGACGTCTCGAGCAAAAACAATATAGGTTTCAATGGCACGTGATACATAATTTTAAAGCGTTTGAGTTTACGCACGCAACCGTCACGTTTTGGTGAGTGACGGGCGCTGACGCGTCCGTCACGCACCGCCACCATTTGTTTTCACCATTGTGAAAGCGACAGGCCCTTACCCCATTCGGGGCTCGGGCGTAAAAATCCACTCTCCGCACAAAAATATCAAATAATGTCGCCCAGGGCTCTTAAGTATGCAAAATTAAAAACTAGATGGCCTGTTGTGGTGTGTTCTGTTTACAAAATTTTAATGCCATCTTTAATTTTTTTATACATTATGACAAGAGCTGCCGCTATCGAATATTTTGGTAATCAATTATTCTATCAAAAACAAATTATACAAATTGTATACAGTTTATTGAATTCATATTATCAAATGAAGACAAGGCAGCAGCGATTGCACCCGTACCACTGTTGATGTTCGAGTCCTTCCAGATTGAACAGAATCAGATGAGGCACATGTCTCTGAGCAGCATGTTTAAAAGGCTCTCGGTCAGAACAGCTGCTGGTGCTGGGAGCAGGAACTGGTCCTAAGCTGTAATGTGTTACTGACGTTAAATGTCAATCACACACTAGGGGTCGGCGATATGGGAAAAATTAAATATGTCGTTATTTTTTTCCCCAACTCACAACGATATTGTCATGATATTTTAAAATCAATAATTTTTACACATAATGATCTGCAATATTTTTCTTTTCCAGGGCATCTATAGATGAAGACAAGCTGCTATTTTGATTTGCACTATTATTTGTTAAGGGCTTCACACATGCACAAACATACATTAACATTAAAAACCAAATTCAAGTTACACGGAAAGAACACTGAAGAATGGAGAGGTTCTTTTATGGTTGGGGACACTATCGACAGACTCCGGTAAAGAATCTATAATCAGCTTCATGGCAGGTTTGGCAGGTGATCACAGTTTGTACGTTGTATTGTTGTTGAGTGTGAAATTGTGTGTGGCTAAGGAAACAGAAATAGACAAAGAAAAACAGTATTAATAATTATTCTATAGCAAAGAACACTAAAAAAATCATTGGCGTATGTGTCTGGGCTAGTAGGAACTAAAATAAGTCATAAAATTAATAACATAAAAATCCAACATAGGGGACCTTTAAGGTCCCCTATGTTGGAAGAGATAAGATAAGATGTGCTTTATTTATCTCACAGGAGAAATTTACATGTCACATTTGGCATGGATAGACACACTCAGATTGTGCAAAAGAAGGAAATGTGCAAACATGTTACATGCAGGATATATATGTACAATAAAAGTGACAATAATTATGTACAACAAAAGTGACAAGTGTCAGTTGGAAACAGTGTCAATAGTAGTGCAGGTTTTCACACAGTGATCATTTAAAGTGACTTATTGTACAGTCTGACAGCGGTGGGGATAAAGGCCCTGCGGTAGCGCTCCTTCCTACACTGAGGGTGTCTCAGTCTTCCACTGAAGGAGCTCCTCAGCTCCTCTACAGTCCTGTGCAGTGGGTGGGAGGTGTTGTTCATGATGGAGGTGGCTTTGGCTAGCACCCTCCTGTCCCTCACCTCCTCCACAGAGTCCAGGGAGCAGCCCAGAGTGGAGCTGGCCCTCCTGACCAGCTTGTTCAGTCTGTTTCTGTCCCGCTCTGTGCTGCCCGGGTCCCAGCACACGGCAGCGTAGTATATGGCAGAAGCCACCACAGAGTCATAAAGAGTCCTGAGCAGAGGCCTGCTCACTCCGAAGGACCTCAGCCTCCTCAGAAGGAAGAGGCGACTTTGGCCCTTCTTGTGCAGGGCGTTTTTATTATGGGACCAGTCCAGTTTATTGTTAATGTGAACACCCAGGTACTTGAAGCTGTCCACCAGCTCAATGTCCTCCCCCTGGATGTTCAGCAGCGTGTGGGAAAGTGGTTTTCTCCTGAAATCGATGATCATCTCCTTGGTCTTACTGGTGTTCAAGCACAAGTGGTTGCGCTCACACCAGACAAAGTCCTTGATAACCGACCGATATTCCAGTTCGTTCCCCTCAGACACACAACCCACGATGGCGGAGTCGTCGGAGAACTTCTGCAGGTGACAGCTGTGTGTGTCGTGTGTGAAGTCTGAGGTGTAGATGGTGAAGAGAAACGGTGAGAGGACAGTGCCCTGAGGGGCCCCAGTGCTGCAGACTACCACCTCAGACTCGCAGCTGCGCAGCCGCACGTACTGTGGTCGGTCTGAGAGGTAGTTGATGGTCCATGCAGTGAGGCTACTGTCCACTCCTGCGACCTCCATCTTCCCCCGCAGCAGTGACGGCCTGATGGTATTGAAAGCGCTGGAGAAGTCGAAAAACATGACCCTCACAGCGCTCCCGGCAGGCTACAGGTGGGAGAGCATCCGCTGCAGGAAGTAGATGACGGCGTCCTCTACTCCGATGTTGGGTCTGTAGGCGAACTGCAGCGGGTCCAGGGTGGGGCTAACCTTGGAGCGGAGATGGGTGAGGATGAGCCACTCCATGGTCTTCATCAGGTGGGAGGTCAGTGCGACTGGACTGTAGTGAGCCGGTTCCTTGGCGTGTGCTGTTTTTTGAACCGGGATCACACAGGAGGTCTTCCACAGGACAGGGACCTTCTCCAGGCTGAGGCTCAGGTTGTACATGTAGCTGAGGACCCCAGAGAGCTGGTCTGCACAGGTCCTCAGCAGCCTGGGACTGATCCCGTCCGGTCCTGCGGATTTCCTCAGCTTCAGACGCTGGAGCTGACTCCTCACCTGGTCCGGTGTGATTGAGAGGGGGGGGGGGGGGGGGGACCGGGTTGTACTGTCCGAGGTGGGGGCTGGGGATGCGGGGGCAGGAGGGCCCGGGGCAGCCGGAGGCAGTGTCCACTGGGCGGTGTCCACTGGGCGGTGTGAAGAGGTGGGGGCGGGAGGGGGGGGGCAGATGGAGTGGGGGGGGGGAGGAAAGCAAACCGGCTGAAGTACTGGTTAAATTCCGGTGCTGGTCTCCATCCGCTGTTCCTCTGGCACTCTGTCCAAAGCCGGAGATGTTCTTTAGGCCTCTCCACACATCGCGGGCATTTCCCTGGGCCAGCTTGTGCTCCAGCTTTTTCCCATAGTCCTTCTTGGCCCTCCTGATCCTCCACTGGAGCTCGTGCTGGATCCTCTTCTGTCATTATTTAGAGTTTTCCCAATCTAAGGTCTATATAAAGTTGACATAAAATATGTAAATAAGTGATGTAAACCACAAACAGAGGTAGCTCAAATGGAAACTAATATTACAAAAGGTGCACGAAGTAAATATGACAAATAATAATAGCATAATTAGCTTAATGCAGCATAGTTAGCTTAATTAGCTGCAGACAAACACAGATCGGGAAAACTAAATAATGACAAACTGCACAACGTAATCTTTCTTCCCAGACTCTTCTAAAGATCACAAGAACTACAGGAACTTCCTTCTTGGGTAATAAAAACGCACAGACAATGTACAAAGTCTTTTCCTCCGTTTCGCGGTGTCCCTGCATGTCAAAGCAGCGTCTATGGCACCACACGGTCTGTGTTGTGAACGCGCAGCACGTGGTGAGGCGTTCAGGTGCAGTATTTGTTGCATAGACTTTCAGTACAAACACAGCAGTGATTGGACTTGAGGCACGCATTTGACGAATGGGCATCTTGCCTGCTCTATGTGTGAGATGTATTGGAGATTATATATAAACAAAAAAATACCTTGTTGCCAAATTAACTTTTGTGATATTATTGTCTACAAATATATTGCCCACCCCATCACACATCACTTCCAGATTCAGTAAGTCCTATAACAAACACTGCTGAACTGAGATGTTGTGCATCTCTGCAATAATGACATGTAATATTGAACCAGATGTGTCAAACTACAGTGCCTTGCGAAAGTATTCGGCCCCCATGAACCTTTCAACATTTCGCCACATTTCAGGCTTCAGACATAAAGATATAAAAATTTAATTTTTTGTCAAGAATCAACAACAAGTGGGACACAATCGTGAAGTGGAACAAAATTTATTGGATAATTTAAACATTTTTAACAAATAAACTGAAAAGTGGGGTGTGCAATATTATTCGGCCCCTTTACTTTCAGTGCAGCAAACTCACTCCAGAAGTTAAGTGAGGATCTTTGAATGATCCAATGTTGTCCTAAATGACTGATGATGATAAATAGAATGCACCTGTGTGTAATCAAGTCTCCGTATAAATGCACCTGCTCTTTGATAGTCTCAGGGTTCTGTTTAAAGCGCAGAGAGAACCATGAAGACAAAGGAACACACCAGGCAGGTGTTGTGGAGAAGTTTAAAGCCGGATTTGGATACAAAAAGATTTCCCAAGCTTTAAACATCTCAAGGAGCTCTGTGCAAGCAATTATATTGAAATGGAAGGAGTATCAGATCACTGCAAATCTACCAAGACCCGGCCGTCCCTCCAAACTTTCATCTCAAACAAGGAGAAGACTGATCAGAGATGCAGCCAAGAGGCCCATGATCACTCTGGATGAACTGCAGATAACTACAGCTGAGGTGGGAGAGTCTGTCCATAGGACAACAATCAGTCGTGCACTGCACAAATCTGGCCTTTATGGAAGAGTGGCAAGAAGAAAGCCATTTCTCAAAGATATCCATACAAGGTCTCGTTTAAAGTTTGCCACAAGCCACCTGGGAGACACACCAAACATGTAGAAGAAGGTGCTCTGGTCAGATGAAACCAAAATCTCACTTTTTGGCCACAATGCAAAACGATATGTTTGGCGTAAAAGCAACACAGCTCATCACCCTGAACACACCATCCCCACTGTCAAACATGGTGGTGGCAGCATCATAGTTTGGGCCTGCTTTTCTTCAGCAGGGACAGGGAAGATGGCTAAAATTGATGGGAAGATGGATGGAGCCAAATACAGGACCATTCTGGAAGAAAACCTGTTGGAGTCTGCAAAAGACCTGAGACTGGGACGGAGATTTATCTTCCAACAGGACAATGATCCAAAACATAAAGCCAAATCTACAATGGAATGGTTCACAAATAGACGTATCCAGGTGTTAGAATGGCCAAGTCAAAGTCCAGACCTGAATCCAATCGAGAATCTGTGGAAAGAGCTGAAGACTGCTGTTCACAAACGCTCTCCATCCAACCTCACTGAGCTCGAGCTGATTTGCAAGGAAGAATGGGCAAGAATTCCAGTCTCTCGATGTGCAAAACTGATAAGACATACCCCAAGCGACTTGCAGCTGTAATTGCAGCAAAAGGTGGCGCTACAAAGTATTAGCGCAAGGGGGCCGAATAATATTGCACACAAAATAAATTTCGTTCCACTTCACGATTGTGTCCCACTTGTTGATTCTTGACAAAAAATTTAATTATATTTATATCTTTGTTTGAAGCCTGAAATGTGGCGAAATGTTGAAAGGTTCAAGGGGGCCGAATACTTTCGCAAGGCACTGTATATATTTCTGCACTGTACAATACTATACTACAGCATTTTATACTTGTTTTTCTATTAAAGTTAGAACTTTTATTTAATTTTAGTATATTGTTATTGTTCACATCTGTTGTGATCCTCATTTCTACAGTTCTGTAACTGCTGATGGATCTTGGTCCACAGTGTTCATACCATAGACTATATATATTAATTATATATTGTTCATACAGGCATATTAATTATATACAGAGTTCAGATAACTTGTGGAGTAGTGTAAATAATACCCGTTGGCACTAGGATTGTAGTGAATGTCAAATTAAGTAAAACATTCATAATACACGTCTCGTCATGTAAAAGACGAGACGCTTCATCACTGCGCTAACAAATAGGCAGTGCTTGACTGTTCACGGGAAAACCACTCCGTGTTATGATTATCAACCTTTTACTTTCACAACGTGCGCTTTAAACCATTGTTAGGATTTAACAGACAGACGGATCGTGGTGTGCCAAACTCTGGAAGTTTATTTACGTTTCTCTCAAGTTCCACTGGTTTACTCTGTTTCTTTCCCTCAGACAGAATAAAGGCAGTACACAGTTTATATAGTCATTGTCACGTCACACATCGAAAGACATACGTGTCACAAAGAGACAGTCACATCATAGTCATAACATGGAGTCCTTGTACAGTCCTGCACGTAGGCCATATTGCTATCTAATACTAATACCCTCCCCTTTGATCACATAATCACATGTGATCATTCAATTTGATCAATCAATAAAGTGGAAAAAGAAAAAAAAAAAAAAAAATCAAAAAAAAAACTTTAAAAAATTATTAAAAACAAAGAAAATGTATGCATTGAACTCATAATCATCAAATCAATATCAGTGGATTTTATCCTCTATCCTGGGAAAAAACAAACAAACAAAGTAAATAAACAAACAAAAAACAAATCAAAAATAAAAACAAACAAACACTATTGGACACACAAGAACTCAGCAAATTCAGTCAAAACACAGACAAAAACGAGCTGAGTCTCAAATTAGAAGCTAATTTCACTTTTATTACTCTATACTTTTATTCTAATGCTAATTGTTTACACTTCACTTATTTCACTTTATTATTTTCACTTATCAATCTTAGACTGTGTACTTTACTTTCATTATTCACTATAGTTTAAAACTATTCTAATCTATTTACAAATATGTTTGCATATTTGCTTCTATTGAGCCATATTCTTAAACATACATTTTAATCTAATAAATCTCTCTGTGGTATTATACTCTCATTATCAGTGGCTTATTATCAGTGGGATTTTGCTCCATGTCTATTCTCATTCTCATGAATAAAACTGTGAACACAGTAAGGCAAACGGTCAACATTTACACTTCTATAGTGGTCAGTGATTTATTACTTTTTATTATCTAAAGATATTATTGTCAGGCAGTTTGGGATGAATGTACATCATTAATCAAATTAGTATTATCCTAACAAGAGCTAATCTATTTTAGCAGGTTTGGGGTTGGGGTCAGTTATTCTACAATGGTGTTTGAATTCTGATTCTAATCTGTGCTGATGAATCTACAGCTTTTTAAACTTCTCAAAGATATCTAAATATCTACTATTTTGTTTTTGTGCTATACACAAATACATCAAAATGCTTTTAAATGCTTTTGAATCTCTGTTGGTGCTAATCTATCTCATTGATCTAGGCATTAATCTAGGCTACACTCATATGGACTTTTTGTATTGTCAACATTCACTCATGTTTGAACACAAGTGAATTTGGCAGTATCTAATAAAACTGTACATAAAACTGTAAGTAACTTTATCTACTTTTGAAGTAAATGCTTGTGAAATGGTCCCTTTACCATTTGATATTAGCACTGGCTAGAAATAATCTCTATTTTTGAAAGCATCTATGCTATGCTATGATGCATTTATCTATCTCTATTTTTACACTATTGTGACTCTAAAGTTTGGCTGCAGTTTGAGCAAAGGCATATTTCTAATTTGTGACTTCTGTCACTTTTAATGGCTGTAACATAATTCTGATTCTAATATTATAGCTGATCTATCAAAAGGATAACATTGTATGGTACTATTTTAACTCTTATGTGGAAATGTGTTTATGAAAAACAAAGGAAGGACAATTCTACTTTTTTACTACTATTTAACATCTACTAAAACGCTACAATACTCATACTTTATCATTTTCAAAGTTTTTGTCTGTCAGATGTCTGAATACTTAACATGTATATTGCATTTGGTCACAGGTTCTGGTTGTAGCAATAGCATCGGCAATAGACGTTTTCATTGGCTGGTTCTTGTTCTGCAAATGGCTGTGTCCAATAGATCATCAGATGTCCAGAAGCTAGGGACAAACAAAAACAAAAGAAAGAATCATGAGTATCTCTCTCATTTAGCACTCATCAATGTATGATTTCAAAAATATAAACATCACTCCCCAGTTTTTCTCTCTCAGGTCCTCAGATCCTCAGGTCCTCAGGTCCCCTGAGGGTGAGTCTCAGTCGTCATCAGGTCAGGTCATAGAGAGATGTCATCTTGGTCATCAGTAGGGTCCAAGCCATGGTTTTGGTCTCTCCAGTTGGACATCAGATCTCCAGATACAGTCTTTTCAGTTGAAGCACATCAGGTCATTTGCGATGCACTTCTGGTCAATGGTGCAGTGTCTCAGTTCCTGTACACAGCTTGTAATGCAGTAGTTACTCTCTATGGTTAAATCACTTTGATTCTACTTTAACACAATTTCTATTCATGCTGTTGCTTCTGTCTCTCAGACAAAAGCAAGCGCAGTTTACAGTTTACTTCTCTAATTTGTATTTTTATCAGATCTAATTCTAATCAATGTAATTACTTCACACAGTACAAAATCAACAAATCAAAAGTGTCAGGACAGACGTCAATTATGTCCATGACAATATAGAATTCAAATGAACATTTCTGGTCTCAAAAAATACTGATTCAACTAAAGATTCAAGTGATAGACAATTAAAAATATTTGTTTACATTGGAGTAAACTTTTAAAATGCTTTTTTCTCATGTTCTGCTTTTTCATGTATCTATATGTAAATATGAATGTGTGAGTGTGTGTGTATATGTGTGTATGTAGAGTGTGAATTTTGGGGTTGTGTCCAGACTCCTTGAACCACCTGTAGGTCTCAAAGGTCACACTGTGGTGATGCAAACCAACTGGACACACTCTCAACTCTCATTCAGGTCTTTCCCTGAGGCCTCCACCCATCACGTCTCCAGACACCTCTCTTTCATGGCCCCGGTCTCACTTACTTCTGTAGTGGGGGGAGGGGCAAGGAGGTGGCATTTCCCTTTGCTCTTTGATCTGTGACCTGTGGCTGGGTGGGCTTTGGTGTCCAGTGTCCAGCAGTGACCTCTCGTACAGTGAGGCAGAGTCTGAAAAACAATCCTTGAGACTGCCAATTTAAAAAAACAATAGATATCAGTATGCGAATGAGATTGTTTTTCTCCCTGAAGTCAAAACAATTTTGGAGCGCTCTGGGTTTTCCCAAGCGCTATGTAAATAAAAGATTACTTATTATCTTACTAATGATGACATTTTAAGACCAGAAACTCTAAAAAAAACAAGACTCAAATCTAAAAAAACCTTTTTAAACTTTAAAAAATGTATTCTATTTTGTACTTCTGTACTGTGTGATGTTTTTAATCTTGGCTTGCTTGGGTTTCTTGAAATGCGCCATAAAATAGAATGAATTATTATTATTACTCAAATCGCAACTAAAACTGTATGGAAAATCTCCCTTTTACACTTGAACATTTAAAGCATATATTCTAATTTAAGATAATTGCTGCATTCTTCAAATGCACTCAATAAACTTTTAAAAACATTTTGAATTGGAAGACACTATCAAACTCTGCTCGCCCTGCAGTGAGCAGCAGCTGCAAGGCCAGAGCTATAGACAAAACAAAACTCACAAAACTCACAGCTTTTAGCACTAATCTTTGGGTTTCAAAAACATATAATATTCAAAACTTATTCACTAATGGTGTTTAAAAACGTTTAACTGTGTCTAACACAATGTTCAAATGGCATATTTCGCAAATTTAACGGAATAACAACTATGAAAAGCCAAAAATCCTAAAGCAGGTTTGCTCTGATTCAGAGCCAGAGCAGCGAAGGTGGGGGCCGTTTCCCTGACAACGGCAGCAGATAGAGATGTGCACACACAGGCAGAAAGATACAGAAGAATAACTTTCAAGATTACTTTTTTAAGCAAATATAACTGATGTTGTTCTTTATACTTTTGTCATCCAAGTCTAGAAGTGATCACTTTCCACACTAGTAACAAAAGGCACTCTTGTCTTTAACGTTTACCCTTCTATTTTATCGAGGTAGCTAATTTAAACTCAAAATCTCTTTCTAAAAAACAAAAACAACTGTTGGATACAACCCTCTCATAGCTCAACTGTAGATAAAACTCAGCAAAAAATGTAAATAACTCACGAAAGCTCTCATAGCTCAACTTTAGATAAAACTCTGCATTCTCCGGTGAACTCTGTTCACTCCAAAAAACAAAAACTCCCTTTTTCTGTATGTAATTTAAACCTTGATCACTGAAATATTGTTGCTTCTTTACTTTTGTCATTTATCAGCCTGAAATTCGTCAATTTCAAAGCTTTTGTAACAAAGGCCTCCTTAACACGTTTCCCTTTTTATAATTACTTTTAATTTTACACCATGGTTTCACTTATGGATCCTCACTTATGGCCTTTACACTTTATGGATCCTATTCACTTTAATGGCCAACACTTTTCACTTTATGGATCCTCACTTATGGCCAACACTTTTCACTTTATGGATCCTATTCACTTTAATGGCCAACACTTTTCACTTTATGGATCCTATTCACTTTAATGGCCAACACTTTTCACTTTATGGATCCTATTCACTTTAATGGCCAACACTTTTCACTTTATGGATCCTCACTTATGGCCAACACTTTTCACTTATTTGAACACAATTTAGAGAGTTCGACAGACCCCAAAAACAGACCAAAATTTAGCTAGTATCCAATTATGCAGACTTTACATTTAAAAAGGTGTCTGCTTACCTTATTCTTGTCAAACAGGTGCATGCACGGGCTGTCCGAGAGGTCTGCCAACCTCTTTTCCGCGTCGGAATATTAAATTTAAAAAACAAAAGTGACAGAAGCGACAAGAAGCATCCAGGAACAGCTCTTCCAGCCTGCTGGAATCCCCGCTCCCAGACACAGCATGCCGGTCTCTCACGCAGAGGAAAAGAAACAGAGCAACCTCCCCCAAAACAATCCAGAGAATGGCACAAACCGAGCCGCGCATTCTCCACCAAATCTGTTAGGATTTAGCAGACAGAGACGGATCGTGGTGTGCCAAACTCTGGAAGTTTATTTAAGTTTCTCTCAAGTTCCACTGGTTTACTCTGT
The DNA here is from genome assembly GCA_964034765.1 of Knipowitschia caucasica. Classification (NCBI taxonomy): domain Eukaryota; kingdom Metazoa; phylum Chordata; class Actinopteri; order Gobiiformes; family Gobiidae; genus Knipowitschia; species Knipowitschia caucasica. The sequence continues at coordinate 6,344,523 of OZ035825.1, forward strand.
TTCTTTCCCTCAGACAGAATAAAGGCAGTACACAGTTTATATAGTCATTGTCACGTCACACATCGAAAGACATACGTGTCACAAAGAGACAGTCACATCATAGTCATAACATGGAGTCCTTGTAGAGTCCTTGTACAGTCCTGCACGTAGGCCATATTGCTATCTAATACTAATACCATCACATGAAAGTTGACTTACCTCGTCTCCGGTCTTCCCTCGATGCCCCTCTCAGTTGCGGCACTGTGTGCTAACTACTCCTGTTCAGTGTTCAAAAAGAATTGCTCCCACACTTTATACGCTTCTTATCAACTATCCTGTCTTTGCCAGTGCCTTCTCCATCGTCCTCCATTACTATAATAAATAGATCAATGCATTGTCCACAAAAAAGTTTTACAAACACTAGTGATGCATGCGGACCAAGCAGACCGGGGCTGTGTAGAGCAGGGCACGTGACGTAAACATGTTGCGCAACACAAAAGGAATCCGCGAGAAGTCTATGCAGCAAACAAGGCAAAATGCCACAAATAAACTACCGTATACGAATAACTCGAGGCAGCTGAAATTCCTCAAATATTTTTAATAGTCAAATTATTTGAGTTATTAGATTAATCGTTTTATGACCACGTTACGCCTGTGTGTTCACCGAGCTGTTCACAGGAAGCGCTGTCCTTACAAAGCGGCCGCAGCTGCCCCGGGTCAGAATGGAGGATGTGAATTCATTCAAATCGGTCAAAATAATTGGTCCGCTCCCGGCTCTAGAGGCAGAATTGTAGGAATGCGTTCCCGGCCTGAATGGGTGAAAGTAAAACTACGGTGAGCTAAACATCACTTGCCCGATCAGGAAAACTTGTAAGACAGGGCACTTGTCCGTCCCAAGTCTTTAGTTGCCCAGGGCTAATGTTGAACCCTGATAAACTGTTGATCTTGCTCCTGAAGCCTGGAATCTTATAGCTTAATAAATGTGAGTGAAGTGTTATTTGAAATATGACTTTCTTAAACCCTACACAATGAACCATCAAGTATTGAACAATACATTCCATTTTTATTTTAGAACTGTGGCAACTATTTATACTTGAATCAGAATGGGGACAGCATGGTGTGTTCTGGTTTGTTCAATGCATTTCGCTTCTTCAGGACTCAAACTAAATGTATTTTGGCTTTAGTACTTAAAGACCTTATGCAGGGTTTGATTGATTTGGAAATACAACCCCTTACGCTCGCTAGCCCCAGCCATTCTTCAGAAATAATCCAAAAATGTGCATTTTTCTGTTGCAAAAAAAAAAAACAACGCTCCGAAAGAGGTTCAGACTTCTTTCACATTTCACCAAGTTTGAGCTTTGTTTACCCCCACAAACATATCCACGTGTTCCTTGACTCCTTAGCTTCAAAAAGAAAGGTTCCATGAAGAGATAGGAGCAGTTTTCAGTCCGCAAGACCCTTGTGAAAAAGACAAACCGCATCCATTTGCACAGGGTCTGTTTTGCCTTGTTGTTGATTACACGGCCAGTGCAATGTGCTACCACTGAATGATTGACGAGTCTAAGTAGCCAATAAAAAGAGCTTTCTATTGATGGGTGGGACTTGTAGGAACCCTTTTCATTTTCACAGTAAAAGCATGTGCAAAGACGCTGTTACATTGCTGCACATATATTATGCATTTACACTACTAAAAAAATAATTTTGATAAAATGTAAAAGAAAATCACACCGATTTGTAACTTATAAGTACCAACACTAAAAAACATGCTTTCTATGATGGTGAAATGTTAGTAAAGCAGTTTGGCACAAATTTTGCCAAATTGGTACCGAATGGCACTACTTGATAAAAAAGAGAAACTGCATATAAACTATAAAACTTAAAAGTCTGAAACTTTACACAGTTATTTACACACTTTTGTGCACGAGCCAAAACAGATGTAGGAGCTTAAGGGGTTAATATCATTTTATATTAGAAGAAAACTACTAAAGGTTTCAAAATCATTTGTTATTTTTAAGCCCGAGCCCCGAACGAGGTAAGGGCCTATTGCTTTGCGTGACGGATGCGTCAGCGCCCGTCACTCACCAAAACGTGACGGTTGCGTGCGTAAACTCAAACGCTCTAAAATGATGTATCACGTGCCATTGAAACCTATATTGTTTTTGCTTGAGACGTCAAAAAATATATATATATTTTTAGGCCCGAGCCCCAACTGGGGTAAGGGCCTATTGCTTTTCGCCCAGGCATAAGTCACAATCTCTGGGCGCGACGTGTTCCCCGCTCTATCTGTTAGCTACAGTAGCAGAATGTAAACAGGAAACTTAACTCGCACAATGCGGGAGTCACTGAGGTTAGTATTAGCGCCACCAGCTGGACCGAGCGTTGTACTACAGCACAGTTACTCAGCCACAGTTGAAAGAACAAGCATGGAGGCTTTTGTAAAAGACTTTCTCAGTTATAACAATTGTATTTTGAGTAGGGCTGGGCAATAAATCAAATTTTGGCAATTAATCAGTTTTTGAAAAAATTGAATTCGTGAAAAATGTGAAAATCGCGAAATCGAATGGGGGATATTGTGAGAGTTCCAGCAGCACATCAATTATACTTGCGATATCAGCACAGGCTGTACAAGACTTTTATAATATGTATTGGGGGAAACAAATAAAAAATAGTTTTGAAACTTGAATATTGAGCAGGAAGATAAAAAATATTTTAAGGGCAAAGTCTGTCTTGAGTGACTAATGAAAAACGATTTAAAATCGACATCGTCCAAAGCAGGAAATAAAATCGAGATTTTACTTTTTTGCCATATCGCCCAGCCCTAATTTTGAGTAATCATTAAGTTTTTAAAATGTGATATTTCATGTAAATAATGCATGTGTTTAATACGACTGATATATTTACTCTGGCACTCGTTTGCCATGCAGGTGCATTGTGCCACTGTAAATGAAGTTATCAGAAAACTGAAGCTACATTTTCATGTTTACAATGGCAGCACACTTCAGGTGTGGTGGTAGGGTGTTCCACAGTTTGGGAGCAGCCGCCTGGAAAGCCCTGTCACCCATTGTCCGGAGTTTAGTTCTGGGGATGGAGAGGAGGTTGGTGTCTGTGGACCGGAGTGCTCTGGTTATGGGCGGAGGAGTGAGAAGTTCTGTGAGATAGTCCGGGGCATGACTTTTTATCACATGGATTTATACATAATTTCTCACATGTTTCTATGAAAGAAAACAACATTTCTCATTAGGATAAACTACAGCTTTTGTGAATCCAAATTCACTCAAAATGGTTGTGTTTTTTTAAAGTCTGAGGAGTAATGACCACTGCGCTGACGGCCGCCTATGACACACACACTTCATAGTTGGGTGATTCTCGCGAAATCAGACTTACAAGGTGGCATGAAGAATAAGATGAACAAAGTAAATGCAATGGAAATTATAATGATACATTTATAAACATGTCATCACAGGCTATGTTGCACATGATTTAAAGTGAACATTATACAAATATTTTTATTGTTTTTTCCATATTTAAAAGTAAATTTCTCATTACCGCAACGCGTCCATTACTGAATTTGAGAACTTTGAAATACAATTTAAAAAAAAATAAAAAAAATGAAATGTATAAATTATCAGTGCATGATATACTATAAACAGTTACAATAAATAAACATGTGATATTGGGTATTCTTGTATAAAATAAGTTAAAGTTTTAAGGAAAATAACTTTGTCCACAACCATTTTTCTCATCCTCCGCAACAATTTTCAATAATCGTTTAAGTCCACAAGGAACTTACAAAATCAAAGAATTCTGAAGGGAGGAACATCATTTCCAGTGACACTCAAAATAGGTACCAGGTAAGCACCTCATTTTATTTCTCTCCAGATAAAACTTAAAAGTTTTTTCATTACAGCAGCTACACGACTTTTCATTTCTCATTACCGATACGCAACGTTTTTAACATTGATATTTTTTTTTTTTTTAAAATTCTTGTTTATTATATACTTCATTATGGTCCAAAAATAAACAGCTAGCTAAAGTTTAGCTAAGCCTTGTGGTGCCTTCGCAGACAGCGGAAAATTTCAAGGTCACTCATACTCCGCAACAGCATTATCATACACCGCAACAGTTAAAGGCATGTTGCGGTAGATAGATTCACTGTTTCGGTAATGAGAAATTGATATGTTATACCAGGAATTAACACAGATATTTTTAACACATTTATGAAAAACACTTAAATAACAAAATAATATAGCTTTTAATTATAAAGTATACCTGTAAACCTTCCAGCAGAAGTCATTAGTTTCAGTTGGCTCAGTTGGTAGAGCATTATTAGCCTTTAAGGCTAGAGGTCATGGGTTCAAGCCCACCACAAGACCTACTCCACCAACTCCCACTGATGTCTGCTGTTGTTGTATCCTTGGGCAAGACACTTTATCCCACTTTGCCTGAAGGCCCCTCTGAAAGACTAAGGCTATGCCATAGAGCTGTGCTCTGTGTAATGAGTGGCATCTCTGGCCACCTTCCAACCCAGGAATAGATTAAGGGGAAGAAAATGGATGGATTATTTTACAGAATATTATGCCCCCCTGGACTACCACCTTAACGTGGTAAGGGAGTTTGAGTACTCTGATGATCCTGGGAGCTATGTTGTCTGGGGCTTCATGGTAGGGTCTCCCATGGCAAACAGGTCTCAGCTGATGAGTCCAAAACCCACCATGTATAGCATGTTATTGAGAACCGTGACGTCGCCCGGCATGGCGCAGCCGGGGCCCCACCCTGGAGCCAGGCCTGGGGTTGGGGCTTGTATGCGAGAGTCTGGTGGGCCTTAGCCCACGGGGCCCGGCCGGGCTCAGCCCAAAGGGATGACATGGGCAGGCCCTCCTTTGGACCCACCACCCACAGAGGGATCCGTGGTGGAGAGGTGCTGAGAGGACTGGGCAGCAGTCGAAGGCGGTGACCTCAACGACCCAGTCCACGCACACAGCATATGGCTCTTGGGACGTGGAACGTCACCTCACTGGGGGTGACACACAGCTCGGGCACCGCAATCCAAATCCTCGAGAGGGGTTGGACGCTCCACTTTTCTGGTGTTTCTCGCGGGGAGAGGCGGCGAGCTGGGGTGGCCATTCTCAGCCCCCCATCTCAGCCGCCACGTGTTGGAGTTCTCCCCGGTTAATGAGAGGGTCGCGTCCCTCCGCCTCCGGGTGGGGGACAAGTCTCTCACTGTTGTGACGGCCTACGGGCCAACAGCAGTGCAGAGTACCCGCCCTTCTTGGAGTCCTTGGGAGGTGTACTGGACGGTGTACCGCCCGGGGACTCCGTTATTCTCCTGGGGGACTTCAACGCCCATGTGGGAAACGCCAGTGACACTTGGGAAGAACGGCCCCCCTGATCTGAACCCGAGCGGTGTTCAGTTGTTGGACTTCTGTGCTAGTTACAGTTTGTCCATCACAAACACCATGTTCGAGCACAAGGGTGTTCACCAGTGCATGTGGCACCAGGACACCCTAGGCCGGAGGTCGATGGTCGACTTTGTTTTCGTATCATCTGACCTTCGACCGCGTGTCTCGGACACTCGGGTAAAGAGAGGGGCGGAGCTGTCAACCGATCACCACCTGGTCGTGAGTTGGATCCGCTGGCAGAGGAGGAAGCCGGTCAGACCTGGCAGGCCCAAGCGTGTAGTGAGGGTCTGCTGGGAACGTCTCGCTGAGCCCCCTGTCAGACGGACTTTTAACTCACACAACTCACTGGGAGAGCTTCTCCCAGGTCCCGGCGGAGGAGGGGGACATTGAGTCTGAGTGGACTATGTTCTCCGCATCTATCACCGATGCTGCAGCTCGCAGCTGTGTTCTCAAGGTCTCTGGTGCTGGTCCCGGCAGCAGACCCCGAACCCGGTGGTGGACACCGGCAGTAAGGGATGCGTCAGGATGAAGAAGGAGTCCTATCAAGCCATGATGGTCCGTGGGACTCCTGAGGCAGCTGTCCAGTACCGGCTGGCCAAGTGTGCTGCGGCCCGGGCTGTTGCAGAGGCAAAAACCCGGGACTGGGAGGAGTTCGGAAAGTAAAGAGGTGCCTCGTCACGTCCTCTGGACCGGAGGGGGGTTTTCTTATGAGTTTTTCCTTGCCAATGCAGGAGGGTCTGTTGGGCAGTTAGTGTCCAACTAGAAGGACTGTGGTGATGATCCAGGACGTGACGACTTTAACATTCTAGAACAAGTATGGACATTTTTCAACATGTGTTCTATTTTTATTAAGTCCTCTGAGATTACTTCTGTTGTGATTTAGGGCTATACAAGAATAAATTGTATTGAATTGGGGGCAGAGGCTGAGGATGTCGGGGTGGATTCTTCCATCTCCCTGGCTGAGGTCACCAAGGTGGTTGGCAGCCTCCTTAGTGGCAAGGCTCCGGGAGTGGATGAGATCCGTCCTGACAATCTAAAGTCTCTGGATGTTGTAGGAGTGTCTTGGCTGACACGTCTCTGCAATATCGCAAGGCAATCGGGGCAATCGGGGTGGCAGACCGGGGTGGTGGTCCCTCTCTACAAGAAGGGGGACCGGAGGGTGTGTTCCAATTATCGTGGGATCACACTCCTCAGCCTCCCTGGTAAGGTCTACTCCAAGGTACTGGAGAGGAGACTACGACCAATGGTTGAATCTCGGATTCAGGAGGAGCAGTGTGGTTTTCGTCCCGGCCGTGGAACACTGGACCAGCTCTATACTCTCAATCGGATACTCGAGGGTTTATGGGAGTTCGCCCAACCTGTCCACATGTGCTTTGTGGACTTGGAGAAGGCGTTCGACCGTGTTCCCCGGGGTGTCCTTTGGGGGATTCTCCGGGAGTACAGGGTCCTCTGCTGAGGGCCATCCATAAATGATACTTATGTGTACCTCTTACACTAATATTAATTTCCGCTAAATTTCCTTAATGCAGTTTAGAATTTAAAAAAAAAGGTGTTTTCAGGGCTTATTTGTCATAGCCTGGCTATGCCAGACCCTTTTAGTTCCGCCATGCTCCACCAGAGGCGTTTGGCTGAACCACATGGGTCTGGTATCAACGCCATAGCGAACGCATTCCCCAGATTATTTTCTAATCGACCAATCAGGATGGCCGGTGTTACGTGGGGTTTGCACTGCCTTCTCAAGCTTCTCTCATGCAGCAGCGAGAGGAATCCAAGATGGCGGACGTAAAGTCCGCGAATCTTTTTAAAAGAGTAAATACGATCGAATTAAGACACGGATGTCACTTTTAATGCAATTAGAGGCGAGATGTTGATGGTTCTATGTTGATATATGTGTGTCAGAGAGTCAGAGTCAAATGTTCCTGTAAAGTTTGGTTGAAGCACTGGTTCAGTGTTCCTGTTTACACACTATGCAGCAGGGCTGCCAGGTTCGGTGGTTCCCGCATATTTTTTTCCAAGAGACTTGTAGGTATTAAATAAACAGAAAGACAATAAACAGAATCATGATAGCCCAAGTTGATTACATTACGTTTTTAGCCAAAAAATCATTCTGAGTGTTTTTTTTTGTGGGTATTCTCGCGGATTTTGGGTTGGAAAATCTTGCTGGGATTTGGCAACCTATGGGAGCCTTGTGCTTCGATGTGAATGGTTGAAAGCAGACTTTATTCAAGATAACGGACAAGTGGTCTATCCAATCACATACAAGGATTTTTTTACAAGGCCCTGCCTTCTGAAATCCAACCACTATGGCTCAGTACCAGACTCATGTGTGAAGTGCAGCGAGCTACATGGGTCTGGCGAGAGTCAGGCTATATTTGTCATCCACCTTACTATGTAATAAATGAATACTGTTATTTGTTATAAATGAATTCTTTTGTTACTACTACTATGATGAAATGAAATGCTTTTGACCATTAAAATATCATTGGGTGTTAAATGTGAATCATTTCTAACCTATGTTGCACTAAATCTCATTTCCGAAACATTGAATTTCATTTCCGAAACACCATTCTCATTACCGTAACGTGTTCATTTGCAAATGATTTAATAATTATTTTTTTTTTTTTTTTTAGCAATTGTGTTGACACAATTTGTAGTACTACTTTTTATATCCCAATCACAAAAAATATATATTTATGTCAGTTTTCAAAGGAATATCCTAAAAAAACTAGATGTAAATCATTAAGTGTGTTGCGGTAATGAGACAAATTATAAATATTTTCAAATTTATAAATATAACGAAGTAATCTTTCTTGACTGATACATTCCTCTTGGCATAAGTGTTAATTAGCTACTTTTAAAATTTCCCAATTTTTTTTTATTTTAACAATAAATCTGATGTGATTTCATGTTGCGGTAATGAGATTTTTTTGGCACTCAATATCTAAAATACCTGTAATTCAACTAAAAAAATCAAAAACGATGTTGAAAAATAATGTGTTTAGTAAGTTCAGACATTCATCTAAAGTGCTTAAAAGAAAATTAGTCTTCAAATGCCTTTTGAAAATTTAAGTTGGAATTGTTTTAAATCTGGATTTCGTGAGAATCACCCAGTTACACATTTGTATTAATTATCAATAATTGTTTAATGGAAACGACTCACGTTTGAAGCATGGTCTTCGTTTATGACTGTCCTACTTTAAATCTGAAGCAAATGATTACAAGTGTGTGTGTGTGTGTGTGTGTAAACGTTTTGTAAATATGTGCATGGACTTTGTTGGTGTATGGACATGTCTGTGTGTGTAATGTAGCTACATAGAATAGACGTTCTTGTCCTCGAGAGACCCTTTGTATTAGACTCACGGTTGCAGTTATTTATACAATAAAGGACAAAACATTCAAGAATAAAGACAACAATATAAACAAGAACTGTTAATATTACTGTTAAAGTAAACAGATGAATGAATTTCCATTGAACAGACAGTAAAAGACGCTAGCGGCCTGTGGCTAATGCTAACGCTAACAGCACTAGCATAACACACACTCACCGATCGCACGGAGCAGGAGCAGCTGCGGTGGTAGAAGGAGCTCTACACGGGGATCATGCAGATGTTCCCTCTGCTCCAATCAGCTGCTGACTTTATGAAGTACAAAGATCAAAGATCGTTGTTAAGGACAGATGCTAGTGGAGAATAAACGATGCTCTCACGTTGGTATCTTTATCCTCTTGTCTGGGCATATTATTGTTGAACAACTTGGCAGCACAGGGAGCATGAGCCATAGAGGAAGTTAGCGACAGAACAACATGACTACATCCTGTAGCGCCTTCAAAATAAGAGCTTCTGTTTAGACGGGGAGTAAGAGCGATATATCAAACTTTTATTACAGACTCAAGGTCCAGGATAAGACAAACACACATCACATAAAAACACAAAACAACACATATAATCACAACAATAAGCCTCACTTCTCAGAGCAAACAGCTGTACCAGTGTCTACACAGATCTGACTGGTACCGCGTGGCACTGAATTTGACATTTGTCAGGCTTATGACAATACAATTCTGGCTTTCATTGAGCCGACAAATAAAACTGTACATCAGAAATCGCATGGCGGCCTGAAATGTCCTCATTCCAGCTGACACAAACAAAGTGCTTGCACTTTCCCATCGTGGCTTTTTCAATAAAATCCTCAGGCAGTCATTGTATGCCACATTGAGTTTGCGGATGGTTGCTTTTTTGTATTTGGTCCATAAGTGTGCCGTGGATAATGACGTACAGTATGCTTTAAAAAGTGTCTTTTTCGCCTGCGCTGTACAGGCACCAAACTTGCGCACGAGCATGTTGGCCTGAGCCTACATCATGTCCTCATCGTCAGACAGGTCATCACAAATAAAATGGCCCAAGTATTTTTTTTTTGGAACATACACTAAGTTCAACACCACACAATTTAAATTGGGGAAAGTTTACATTTACGTCATCTTTAGTTCTACATAACATTATCATACTTTTGCTTGCATGATACCTTACTACATCATAATCTACACCATACTTAGAGCAGACATTGAGAAGGTCCTGTAGACCTGCACTACTTGGGCTGAATACAGAAAGGTCATCCGCATACATCAGATGATTCACATGGATTGGCCCAATCATCCAGCCCGTTTTACATGCATATAATATCATATTATTTAACACCCTCACTCGCTGTTAGCTCACTGGGTAAAACAATACATGCATTTACATAAACAAACATTTTTACATGCCAAACATTTTCTTTGTAAAACCTTTTAGCTTTTGTCAAAAGATCATTTTATCAGTAGGACAATGTACTTTTGCGTTCAATACATTTTCTATTTTTGAAGGGAAATGGAAAATCAAAAAAAGGCTATTTTGCATTTTCAGGCACACAGCAATATACAAAAATGACCTTTTTTTCCCATTGCTTATAAGACATATATATTATAATAACCGGATTTGGCAACTAGAAAATGCAATAATTGACCTTTTTGTATTATGTATTTAATACATTTCGGCCTCAATCGATTACCCGGAAGTGAAAGTTTGTTTACTCGCACGAGATTAATTACCTGTGGATCCCTGATAATTTGTGATAATGGTGGAGGGCGTCTGAGATTTTGCAGTGCATTCACATGGGATAGGCAATATCTGTAAAATACTGTTTTCACTGACATCTCACATAACGGCCGCACGTGCGCGGGTCTACCCACTTCACCCAGTTCAGAGAGTCGCGTCTGACTATGGACCACAGCAGCCACAGAGACCATGTGTAATGTGATGGCTCTATTTTATGTGTAATGTAATTGAAGCAGTGATGTGGCTGAGGGGTATAAAACCTGCTTCCGGTTTAACATTTGTGTTCTGAAGCTGTACGACTGATGCATGACCGGTGTTATGTTCGACATTAAAGCCGATAAACTTATTGGTGTTCCTCCTGACTTTGTATAACACTACACCATGAGGACAAACATTTTACTGCTCTACAGTTCTCTGGCCCATACTGTCTGTAATGTTTAATAATAGTTTGTATAGACTACTTGTGAACCACATACTCTGCTACGATACGTGCGAGCCAACAAATAGTAACGGCTGCATCAACCATAGACTGTATATATATTCAACACGTCTGTACTGTATTACCACAGAGTGCAAAGTAAATGTACAAACACAACCCATCCGTCTGATCATTTAGTGTCCGTGAACACATTACACTGTCTTCTACACTTCTCCATAGACCTCACAGAGACAGCAGCAGCCGCGATCCGCGACTCCTCTGCTCATTGACAAAAACAACGCAGAAAGTAAAGAGAAAGGGACCATAGCGATCACAATCACTGACATGCAGATTCACACAGGATAAGTATTATTACGGGATGTCTGTGTTTGGACAAATACAGGAGGTCATTTGCGTATTAAATTATACTAAATTAGAGCGATTATTTTTATTTTATTATATTATTTATAATATTTTATTTTATTATATTATTTATAATATTTATTTTTAAATATTTATTATATTTATTATATTTGATTTTATTAGGCATATGCCTGAAGTAAACAAACTTGTTTCACTTCCGGGTAATCGATTGAGGCCGAAATGTATTCAATACATATTAAAAAAGGTTCATTATTGCATTTTCTAGTTCCCAAATATATATATATATATATATATATATATGTCATATAAGCAAGCCATTTCCCTTCAAAAATAGAAAATGTATTGAACGCCAAAGTACACGGACCGACAATATTACAAAACCACCTTCCCTGTGATTACAACACCTCTGATGAAATGATCTTTCACGTCATGTGCATCTTTGTCTGTTTACAGGATTCTTTGAGTGTTATTGTTCCTTATTTGTCTTCGAACACTTTTGTTTTAACATATTTGTAACTGTCTAAATCTTGAAGTAGCTGTAAAGACACTCCTGTACAGCTGAAGCTAAAGACATATGCTCGACATGTAGAAAGGGCTACTGTCGGTTGTTTTTGTGTTTTCCATGAAATGAGTGAACTCTCTTTCACATAGACTGGCACAATATCCTGATGTGCTACGTCTGTCTGTCTCGTTTGAGCCCAACTTGCCTCACAGTAAACTTTTAGACCAAGTTTTTCTGTGGTATTCTTTTTGAAGTATAGTCTTTGTTCAGTAGTACCTTTGAGATCCCTGAACACATGTTTCACTGTATTCCAGTGTTCCACAGTTGGTTCACTAAAGTGTTGAGAAAGTTTACTGACAACATAAGTGACGTCAGGTCTGGTGCAAGTGGATCAGTAAATTACACTTCCCACTGCCTCTCCGTATTGTCGGGGTTGTTTTAACATTTCCGCTTTTTCTGAATAATCAATCAGATTCAGGATCAAAAGGAGTTTCTCTCATTTTGCATTTCAAACCTTTCTAAAAATCTTTTTTCACATATATCTCTTGTGACATCTTGACTTGTCCATTAGTTTGTTCAAAATCCATTCCTAAGAAATGTTTCAATGTTCCTAAATCTTTCATTTTGAACCTCTGAGTCAGAGACGAGGAGTTTCTCATGAATAATCTCATTATTAAGGCTGTTGGTGCAGTGGAGAGGTCGGTTCTTTCCTAAAATCGTGAAAATCCTCCTGTGCAGCTTAAAGCCAGAAATCTGTTTTTGTGTCTGTGATAATGATTAATGATTAATTTAATAAAAATGTAAATAACAACTGTAGCGTAAACTTGAAAACTTACAGTGAGACAAATACAAACTCTATTTAAACCCTAAATTCATTACCATATCTCTTAACTTATTCCCTTATTTATTACCTTGACATTCCCTTACCCTTAATTGCTTAATAATTATTATATATATATATTGTAATCAAACTGCTTCAAACTACCCTTTGTTACAACAGACCGACCGTTTTAACGCCCTCTAGTGGCCAAAAGTAGCATACAAGCAACTGTAAACAAAACACGTTACATATTATTACAGAGAAAATACTACAAACAACTTTAAACGAACCTTGTTCCCTCAGTAAATAAATAAGTCATTTACAACATCATTGAACTGTGGAGGAATGGATGAAAAGATGATGACTGTAAAACACGACTGAGGCAGACTCTACACATCTGCCAAACATGACACACAACAACACTACACACAGTTCATGTATTCACTGTTCCTTCTGTATCGTCACATTCAGGGTCATGTTCCTCCACTGTCGCTGTAAAGACTTTGATCCAGGGACATGTTCCTTTTGCTGTTGGACATTTATAAATACATGTTTATTTAGTTGCAGAGAATATGAAGGAGTTTGCTCTTTTGGCCGCGTCAGTGTGGTCTTTCTCAGGGCCCACAGGGATTCCTGCGGCAGGAGCCTTCTGAGGTCTCTCCAACCGCTACAACAGCGCTGGCCTGGAGAAGGCCCTCTGTCAGTGGCTCCACAGGTGAGGCTCCTTCTGTTGGACACACTACATCACCATCTAAAGCAGCAGCACAAAGAGACCAGCATGAGACACCTCCACCACCTGTGCACATCTGTGTCAGTGTTACAGATGTGTGACCATAGTCTCTACAACAGCACAGCAGCAGGGGGCGCCATACTCCTTCATACATGTGGAGCTGAGGCATTAGAATCCTGTGTGTGATGATTCCAACATGCTCCTGATGAGACCAGGAGGAGCCAAGAGGAGACCAGGAGGAGCCAAGAGGAGACCAGGAGGAGCCAAGAGGAGACCAGGAGGAGCCAATAGGAGACCAGGAGGAGCCATGAGGAGACCAAGAGGAGACCAGGGGGAGCCATGAAGAGACCAGGAGAAGCCAGGAGGAGACCAGGAGGAGACTAGGAGGAGCCAAGAGGAGACCAGGAGGAGCCAAGAGGAGACCAGGAGGAGCCAAGAGGAGACCGAGAGGAGCCAAGAGGAGACCAGGAGGAGCCAAGAGGAGCCAAGAGCAGACCAGGAGGAGAGGAGAAGGAGAAGAAAGAGGAAAAAATCAGACGTGGTCATTAGCCTTTTGAAAAAGATCACCTCTGATCTTGAACTGAAGATGGAGGACGCTGTGGATGTAGTTCATAGATAAGAGAGAAGACAAGTTATGATCCTGTTTGCGTTCAGAAGAGTGAAGGAGGAAGTCTGGAGAAGAAGTAAAGATTGTGTAACCTGCAGAGATGAGGGCATCAGCTTCACTGAGATGTTGCCTCAGGAAGATTTGGAGGAGCGGCGGCGTCTTTGGCCACTGACTGAACAGGCCGCAGGGCTGGTAAGCGGCCCTTTTTTTAGACTAACACATCGATGGACGTCGTGTGGATGAAAAAAGACAGAAGATCAGGTAAAATGAGACTTTTTGGTGATGACTTTTTGGTGATGACTTTTGTGCGGTGTGGGAGCTCTAGAGCTGTTTTTTTAGTCTACGCATTAACATTTTACTTATGTATTTTTTTCTCTCTTTACTTAGAAGTGGGTAGCCTGGTCGTACCACACCATAGTACAAATTACATTTCGTACTAAGGTCTGGATTTGCTCCATTGAGCTCTGTGAACAGGTGGGAGGGGTTAACTCCTTTTGCAGATTGAAACGATTGGATCTGAGTTTACCGTGACGTATGTAATGCGCCCGAGTCTGTTGTTAGCATTTAGCATTTAGCCTGACTTGACAGCTGTTAAAAAATGGTTTTTGAATTCAGACCTGTGATCTGTGCATAAAGTGCAGTCCCTTTGTTTCTGAACATTGTTTTGTTGGATGTAAACAAACTTGTATTAAATTTAAGAAGTCCTTAAAAACAGATGAAGATCAATGTGCACATGTTGCTGCGGTAAGATGGTTCTGTTATCGTTATGTGAGGAGATAAAAGTGAGATCCTTTATCCCTGATTGAGTCCAAGCCTTGTCTCCACCAAACAGCAGCAGGGAAAGCAAAAGAGTGAACTTTTAGAAACACTCGCAGTTAGCCAGTCTTTTTTTAAAACCAGGAAATACAGAATTTACGGTTTTGACAATAATTTTTTTGTATCATTTCAATATTCTTGGGATTGTGTGGTGGAAGTGAATCCTTCTGAAGACAGAGCAGAGAATGTGCTTTTTTATGCATTGTTTACACAGAAATAGCAGCGATGACCAACTCTGTGATCAGTAAATGTCAAACTCTGGGCTGAGTCAATTAAACCCATTTTCAAACCAACATTGCAGCAGTGGAAGGGGCCGGAACTCACAGAACCTCAACCTCGCTGAGATTGAAGGGATTTTTTTACGAAAAGGATCAATTTCAAATGTAAACAATACGACAATACAGCTGATAGATATGTAAATGTTTTAAAGACAATTAGTAAATATGAAATAAAAATAATAAGCTGCTGGGCTGGGGCTCTCTGCTTCTCACCCACTGCGGCTCTGGCTTCGGGGTGTCCGCTCCACCCACTCTCAACATCAGCCTGGACCAGGAGCCAGAGGAGCGCTGGAAGCCCCTGAGCCTTTACTTCGACCCCGCGTATCTCAAGAACGCATCGGATGAAGTTATTGAGAAAGTGCTGAGTGGATGTCAGCTCCTGCAGGACTGACAGGCTTGAATAGAATGATGGTGGACATGCTGGAGAGGAGATGTCGGGAAGATCAGGCTAAATATGGATGTGTAGCACTCGTGTTGGATGATGTGGCCATCAGAAAACTTGTGCAGTATAATCCACATACCCAGTCAATGTTTGGTTTTGTAGACCTGGGTGATGGAAACAGCCAGACTGATGTTGCTACTGAGGCTCTTGTGTTCATGGTGGTTGGACTACAGGGACATTGGAAGGCTCCCAGAGTGAACTATCTGAATGAACTGTTTGAATTAATAATATAAAGGTATTGGTGAGGATGATGCTACCTTTTTTGAGTCACATTTGCAGAGGATTGAAATATGGATTCAGACTGTGTTTATGTTTGGGTCACTCAGCGCTGATGTTCAGAATTCTTTGCTCAGTTTTCCTGTAGTTCCAGAGAGTTGTAGTTTTGAAGTAGGTTAGCCTCACTGTTACTCGCCTGCCACGGGAAAACCTTTGGGAACGGTTTTCTTTGCAGTCATTAAATAAACCTTTGGGCATTCATAAAAGTGACTGAAGTTTATTTTGTGTGTTCTGTTGGTACAAAGCCGTATAATAAGCCCCGACCCCGACGCTCTTCGCCCTGTCGCAAATGTTCCACAATTCTCTAGTGTTGCTTTTGTTTTTTCCCAGTAGTTTATGTAATAGTCCTTCTTTGCAGTTCTTATGTTTGTTAGCTTGTTTTTGTATCTTTTGTACTTTTGCTCAGCGTCCACAGTTCTTACTTTAATGAATCTTTTGTAAAACACTTTTTTTTACAGGTGTAACCGGGTGGTTCATCTAGTTTAGTTTAGTTTAGTTTATTCACAATTCACACAGTCCCTAAAAGTACATGTGCTACATTGTGAAAATGGAACTCCCAGAAGCAGAAGCTTATACATTAGGGATCCATCTCACCACCACCACCACATACAGTCTATCAAACATGTCCAGTTTGGGGAAAAGGAAAGAAAACATATATATGCATATATACATACATACACACATACACATACACATACATATACATACATACACATATATATATATATACATATATATACACACATACACACCTACATAAATATATATATATATACATATACTATATATATATATATACATATATACATACACACACACACACATATATATATATCTACATATATATACATCATACATGCTCATACATATACATATATCATATCCACATAAATATAAAAATAATAAGTGCTCCCAGATACATAAGTAAGAATAATAATAATAATAATGAAAATAATCCTAAATGAAAAATAATAACAGATAAAAAAATAATAAAAAATAATAACATCTTCATCACCCTTCAAGGAAGTACAGGACGCTTGGGCAGGCGGAGCTGCTGAATGCTCATCTCCGCTACCAATAATAATAATAGTAATAGTAATAGTAATGATTAGTATAATATTTAATATATTCCTAATATGTATTTGCAAGTGATTGTGGCTGGAGTTTACTGTAGGGTAACTTCTGCCGGCCCTGAGATCATGGCTGTGAAAGAGAGATCAGCCACTCGCCTCAAACAGATCCAAATACAGAGTGGTTCAAAACTCTTTTAGTGCTTCAACGCTTCCATGCTGTCACATACCTCCCCAGTAGATGAGCCTTCAGTTCCCTCTTAAATTTTGATAATGTGGCACATTGCTTTAAGTTACTATCCAACTCATTCCATATATATGGGCCTTTGTGGCAAATACTAAAACTTGTGCATTTTAATTTTCTGTATTTCCCTTTAGAGAGCAGTTTGTTCCTAGTATTATGTTGATGTGACGGTAAATATAATGTAATGAGTTCACACAATCTAACATTTAACTTGTTAACCACACTATAGATTGTGCATGCATTATGAAAAAGATTAACTTCAGGCAGCTTCAATAGACCATATCTATGGAAGAGAACATCTGTGGGAGCATGACCCGAGGACCAAGAAATAGTTCTTATTGCTTTCTTTTGTAATATTTGAAGTTTAGACATGTACGTGGGGTAAGTATTATTCCATATGATATGACAATTATGCAGATGAGGCTCGAACAGAGATCTGTACAAGGACAGCAAAGCTTCTAAGGGAAGAAACTTTCTCACTTTAAACAATAAACCTACAATTTTTGACCATTTTTGAACAAGCTCATCAAGATTCTTTTTAAAATTTGTAAATTGATCTATATGGATTCCTAAGAATTTTATAACTTCAACTTTATTAATGGTTTTACTATCAATAGTTATGTTAATATTTGGGTCATGGTACAGATGACTGAGTGAAAGATCATATAAGAAGTCTTGTTGGGATTAAGTGACAATTTATTGCATCTGAACCAGTTATTCACTTTGATTAGTTGCTCATTTACTACTGTTGACCCACTGTTAGGGGCAACAGTAGCTCAGTTGGTAGAGCATTGGCCTTTGAGCCTGAAGGTCGTGGGTTCAAGCCCACCGTAAGACCTACTTCACGACTCCCACTGATGACTGCTGTCGTTGTGTCCTTAGGCAAGACACTTAACCCCACTTTGCCTGAAGCTCCCACTGAAAGATCTCAGCTCCTGTGGACTCACCACCTGCAGGAGGATCATCTCTGGCCACCCCCCTGACCCAGAAATGGATTAAGGGGAAGAAAATGGATGGATGGATAATTGGTCATTTAAGGAGTTTTCAAGGTGATCCATGTGTTTATGCGACATAAACAAATTTGTGTCATCTGCAAAAAGTATTCAATGAATATCACAAGAATTCCCAAAATCATTAATGTAGATAATAACATTAATGCCGGGCGGCAGTAGCTCAGTTGGTAGAGCTTTGGCCTTTGAGCCAGAAGGTCGTGGGTTCAAGCCCCGCTCAAGACTTTCACCATCGACTCCCTCTGACTACTGTCGTTGTGTCCTTGGCAAGACACTTAACCTCTGGGAACACCAGCCACAGTGGGGCGGCTGCGGCTGTAAAGTGCCAAACTGCCGTTGTGTCCTTAGGCAAGACACTTCACCCCCATTGCCTAGAATGAGTCTGGTGTGTGTGTGAATGGTTGGTGGTGGTCGGAGGGGCCGATGGCGCATACTGGTTGCCTCGCTTCTGTCAGTGTGCCCCAGGGCAGCTGTGGCTACAGCAGTAGTTTATCACCACCGTGTATGGAGTGAATGAATAATGACACATGTGAAGCGTCTTTGAGTGTCCAGAAAAGCGCTATATAAAACCGATGCATTATTATTATTATTATTATTATTAATAAACAAGAGGGGCCCTAGTATAGATCCCTGGGGAACACCAAATGTTATGTTTTCCAGTTGAGAGTCAGCCCCATCTATGTTCACGTATTGTCTTCTTCCATAGATATAGTCTCTAAACAACTGAAGAGCTATACCCCCGGACGCCATAGTGAGAGAGTTTACCAAGTAAGACTTGAAAGTCGATCGAGTCAAATGCTTTGGAAAGGTCGAGAAAAACCCCAATACCAATTTCTCTACCTTCAAGAGCATTGTTGATTTTTTCAACAAGATCTAATATGGCCATACACGTGCTGCTGCTTTTTCTGAAGCCATATTGTGAAGGATCCAGTATATTATGTTTGTTTAAATAATCTCAATCTTTCATACACTACTCTTTCCAAAATTTTGGACAGGGTGGGCAGAATAGATATAGGTCTGTAGTAGTGCATGTCATTTTTGTCCCCAGACTTATATATAGGTATTATTTTTGCCACCTTAGTCTATTTAGGGACAATGCCTTGTTGTAAAGATAGATTAATAATATGAGTCACTGGTTCAGCTATTTCATTCACAATGGCCTTCAGGATTTTGCTGCAAATGCCGTCTGCACCAGCCGTATATGAACATTCCATTTTATTTATTATATTGGTTACTTCCATTTTGCAGGTAGGTCTGAGGTAGCAGGAGCTAGAGTAATTGTCAAGAAATCCTTATAATTCACACCCCCTGGTGGGCAGATTTGTTGAGACAGCTCTCTTCCAACTGATGAAAAGAATGCATTAAAAGCATTGGGCAGAGTCATTCTTGGTATTGCTTTTAGATTCAGTTGATACTCCGGAGTCAGGGAGGACTGGTGCTTCTTTGTTGCGGCCGAGTACCTCATTCAGCACCTTCCAAGACTCCTTCTGATCCCCTGAGACTGTTTTAAGTCTATTTGCAAAATAATTAGCTTTACTGACTCGTATTAAACTCGTTAATTTGTTCTTGCATTTTGTATATCGATCTTTATTAGAACAATTTCTTTTTTTTAATATTCCTTATATATAGAGTTTATTTTTTTGCCGGATTGACTTTAAGATTCCAGTTGTAATCCATGGATGCCATTTTTTACAATGTTTTAATTATTTCTCTGGAATGGTTACATTGATGGAATCATTAATTTCATTGATTAAGGAATTATAGGCATTGTTGGGGTTTGAAATTTTATAAAAATCATCCCAACTTTTATTTTTGAGATGTTAAGAGAGATTAACGAGGGTTTTGCTATTTAGAACTTGTATCTTCCTCTCTGAACATGAACCTGGTACTCTATCGGTCCAGTTAGTGAACAGAGCAACAGGGAAATGATCAGTGATATCAGAATATATTACATCTGATTTGCATCCAGTGTTTTGGATGTTTGTTATTATATTGTCTATAGTGGTCTTGCTTCTCTGTAACTCTGGTGTATTTATCAATAGTGGGATAGAATGATGAGGAGCAAAGGGTATTTTGAAAGTCAGTTCCTATTATATCTTTTTTAGATAGGTCTATATTAAAGTCACCCATGATAATACAGTTTTTCTTCATCATATTTATGGAGTTTAACATGTTATCAAAGTGGTCTCTAAATGTTTCATAGTTGGAATCAGGTGGTCGATATACTACTCTTTTATTGTTTTTACCTCTAGAAATAATGAATCAGAGTCCTCAAATTTCTCAAATTCACTACAGCAATTTATGTCAATTATTCCCATACTTTTAGTATGACATATTTCAGATTAAGCACTTTACTTCCACATATTAAACATAGGACCATATCTATTTTTATCAAAACACCCAGTGAAATAAGAAAGAAAAAATAGAGACATAAAATTAAACAAAACAAAAGAGTTTGGATTACTACCATCGAAGCATTACTGGCATTCCACTCTCCAGGTTCAGAGACTTAACGCCTATAGTAGTTGTCCTTTGGGGAAAATGTACCCCTTAACCCGCGTTGACAGGCTTGAAAAATCACAAGAGTCAAAGGGCTATAGCACTCATTATAGTACTCGAGTACGGTTACTTTACCAGTCACGTCAGGGATGAAACGAATGCTTCAGCCTTAATAATAATAATAATACATTTTATTTATAATGCACTTTATATTTGACACCAAATCTCAAAGTGCTACAAACAGGAGCATAAATAAAAGCAAACACACAAAATCAGATAAAAGACTATAAAAGAATTAGCAGTACGCTTTAGTAAAAAGATGGGTTTTGAGTCCCTTTTTAAAAGCTTCCACCGTCTGTGGGGCCTGAGGTGGTCCGGGAGGGCGTTCCACAGACG
The DNA here is from genome assembly GCA_964034765.1 of Knipowitschia caucasica. Taxonomy (NCBI): domain Eukaryota; kingdom Metazoa; phylum Chordata; class Actinopteri; order Gobiiformes; family Gobiidae; genus Knipowitschia; species Knipowitschia caucasica. The sequence continues at coordinate 6,365,486 of OZ035825.1, forward strand.
GGGAGCAGCGGCCTCGAAGGCCCGGTCCCCCATTTTCTTGAGCCGTGTCCTGGGCGGGAGCAGACGGTGCTGTTGGCCTGACCGGGTTCTGCCTGAGGAGTGTGGAGTGAGGAGGTCAGTGAGGTAGGTGGGGGCATCACCGTGGAGACAGTGGTGGGTGTGCAGGAGGATCTTGTATTCTATACGGAGGTGAACGGGGAGCCAGTGGAGGGTGTGAAGGATGGGGGTGATGTGCTCATGCTTCCGCACCCTCATCAGGACCCTGGCCGCGCTGTTTTGGACGTACTGGAGCTTTTGAAGGCTCCTGCCAGGGATCCCGATGAGGAGTGCGTTGCAGTAATCCAACCTGGAGGAGACAAAGGCATGGACGAGCTTCTCTGCAGCCGGGAGAGAGAGAGAAGAGCGGAGTTTTGAAATATTACGGAGGTGGAAGGAGGAAGTTTTGCAGATGTGATGTATGTGATCTCCGAAGGAAAGGTGGGGGTCAAACTTGACCCCGAGATTGGTTACAGAGGGAGAGAGGGGAATGCTGTGGCCAAAGAGAGAGATTGAGGTGATGGGAGAAGAGTGAAGTTGATGGGGAGTACCAGTTTGAATGGCTTCTGTTTTTGAGCCATTCAGCTGCAGGAAGTTTTGCCTCATCCATGCCCCTATATCCTCCAGGCAGGAGGTAAGTGAATTCCATGCCTGCTGACGACACACCCGAGGGGAAGCATGTACATGGTGAAGAGGGTGGGACCGAGCACGGAGCCCTGGGGGACCCCACAGGTGACAGAGTGGGGTCGAGATTTAGCGTCCCCCAGAACCACATGCTCGGTTCGGTCAGTGAGGTAGGAGTGAAACCAGTGGAGGGCAGTGTGGGAGAGGCCAATGTGGTGCTGGAGACGATGTAAAAGGATGTTATGGTCAATGGTGTCGAACGCAGCAGTGAGGTCGAGAAGAATGAGGATGGAAGTGGAACCGGAGTCAGAGGCCATGAGAAGGTCATTGGTCACTCTGATGAGCGCTGTTTCTGTGCTGTGGGAGGGGCGGAAACCAGATTGGAATTTTTCATAGAGACTATTTGATTTGAGATGATTATGGAGTTGAGTGGAGACTGCTCTTTCGAGGATTTTGGAAATGAATGGAAGGTTTGAGACAGGACGGTAATGGGAGAGGGGCACAGGGTCAAGAGTGGGTTTTTTAAGTAATGGTTTTATGAGAGCTGTTTTGAGGGAGGGTGGAATGGTGCCAGTACCAAGGGAGAGATTGATAATTTTGGTTATTGTGGGACTGATGAATTTGGAGTAGGTTTTGAGCAGAGGGGTAGGGAGTGGGTCCAAGGAGCAGGTGGATGGTTTAGAGGTATGAATGCAAAGAGCCTTGCTGGGATCTTTGAAAGACTTTTGCCCGCCGTTAGACTTGAAGGACAGGATGGCTGGATAGGCCATTCTGAACCTGATGTCCCTTTAAATAAGCTCCGCACAGACCGTGTTGAATGCCCGTCTAGCAGTTTGACATGATTGTTTGGACATGATTATAAAGCGTATGTTTTGTAGCTAGACGCTTGCGTTCAGTCGGTAGGTGATTTTATAAAATCATTGGAAGGAGAGTGGTGCCAGTCGTCTCCTCTCACGTCGCCATGTTTTTTTTAGGCTCCTGTATTGTTACAGTATGTATTAGGCTAGTTCTTTTGCTTGACACCTTGAACCAAAAACCAAAAAAAGGAAACACAGGTCAGGTGCATTAATAAGAGGCATAACTTTGTTCACCACATTTATTGCAGCAGTCCTTTTCTTTTCAACATGAGAACGAATATAATACGCTACATTTCATATTTTCATTAAAACAAGGGTAGACAAGGCAGCCGCACTCCAACGCGCTCCGAACCCGCCTTGCCCAGCTACATCCAGGCTACCCAACCGTGGCAATGATGCTCGTGAGGGGCCATGACGGCTGGTCCAGACCATTCCCAGGAGGCAGCCAGACTGGGGACACCCGAGGGCCTGGAGCTACATCGCGGGGAACAGCCACCTCACAGACTACATCTAAATAAAGACGCTTTAGAACTTTCATAAAAGGCATTATAATTTCCGTAAAATATTTACCTGGGAGCTCAGGAATGACAGGGACGACGCAACACATAGGCAGGACCAGGAATCAGGGCAAGCGGCAGACGGGCATGGTATAGCAGCTTTTATACCAGGCCACCGCTCCCTACTGCCTGGTCAACCAAAGTGCTACTAAAAGCCCACCTTGTCACAAAGGCATTATGCAGTCCCCGTGTAATCCAGGGTTGTCCTTTCTGTTCCAGCTTATCCCTCGTTTCCCTTAATGGACCATTTTTATCATAGAGCAATTGAAATATCTGAAGAAATGTGTTTCACGCATCATTTACATTTTTCTGCCTGTACATTTCCTCCCAGTTATATGTTGCTAAGTCTGTTTTGAGGCATTTAGGGCTTCTTCTGTTCTTACTCTTCTGTATATGTTTTTTCCCCATTTTTCGGGTTTACAGCTACAATCAAATACTACAGATACAGGCAAATGGTCACTTATATCACTCACTGTCAGTCCACTAATAGCATCATTCAGGAAATGTGTTAGGATATTATCAATTAATGTTGCACTGTGAGAAGTTATTCGAGTGGGTCGTGTGATTTTGGGATATTAATTGATTCTATAAATTGTGTGAATATTATATTCATTCTCTGCTTTTTTAGATTTAGTAAATCCCCGCACACAATTACACATTTTTTGGCCTTTCCATTAAATAGTTCCTCCATTTTCTCGCTGAACTGATCTCTACAGCAGCTAGGAATTCTATACAGTGCCTTGCAAAAGTATTCGGCCCCCTTGAACCTTTCAACATTTCGCCACATTTCAGGCTTCAAACATAAAGATATAACATTTTAATTTTTTATCATGAATCAACAACAAGTGGGACACAATCGTGAAGTGGAACAAAATTTATTGGATAATTTTAACTAACAAATAAAAAAATCATCCAATGTTGTCCTAATGATCCAATGTTGTCCTAAATGACTGATGATGATAAATAGAATGCACCTGTGTGTAATCAAGTCTCTGTATAAATGCACCTGCTCTTTGATAGTCTCAGGGTTCTGTTTAAAGCGCAGAGAGAACCATGAAGACAAAGGAACACACCAGGCAGGTCCGAGATACTGTTGTGGAGAAGTTTAAAGCCGGATTTGGATACAAAAAGATTTCCCAAGCTTTAAACATCTCAAGGAGCACTGTGCAAGCAATTATATTGAAAGGGAAGGAGTATCAGACCACTGCAAATCTACCAAGACCCAGCCATCCCTCCAAACTTTCATCTCAAACAAGGAGAAGACTGATCAGAGATGCAGACAAGAGGCCCGTGATTACTCTGGATTAACTGCAGATAACTACAGCTGAGGTGGGAGAGTCTGTCCATAGGACAACAATCAATCTGGCCTTTATGGAAGAGTGGCAAGAAGAAAGCCATTTCTCAAAGATATCCATAAAATGTCTCGTTTAAAGTTTGCCACAAGCCACCTGGGAGACACACCAAACATGTGGAAGAAGGTGCTCTGCTCAGATGAAACCAAAATCGCACTTTTTGGCCACAATGCAAAACGATATGTTTGGCGTAAAAGCAACACAGCTCATCACCCTGAACACACCATCCCCACTGTCAAACATGGTGGTGGCAGCATCATGGTTTGGGCCTGCTTTTCTTCAGCAGGGACAGGGAAGATGGCTAAAATTTATGGGAAGATGGATGGAGCCAAATACAGGACCATTCTGGAAGAAAACCTGTTGGAGTCTGCAAAAGACCTGAGACTGGGACGGAGATTTATCTTCCAACAGGACAATGATCCAAAACATAAAGCCCAATCTACAATGGAATGGTTCACAAATAGACGTATCCAGGTGTTAGAATGGCCAAGTCAAAGTCCAGACCTGAATCCAATCGAGAATCTGTGGAAAGAGCTGAAGACTGCTGTTCACAAACGCTCTCCATCCAACCTCACTGAGCTCGAGCTGTTTTGCAAGGAAGAATGGGAAAGAATTCCAGTCTCTCGATGTGCAAAACTGACAGAGACATACCCCAAGCGACTTGCAGCTGTAATTGCAGCAAAAAGGTGGCGCTACAAAGTATTAGCGCAAGGGGGCCGAATAATATTGCACGCCCCACTTTTCAATTTTTTATTTGTAAAAAAGTTTAAATTATCCAATAAATTTTGTTCCACTTCACAATTGTGTCCCACTTGTTGTTGATTCTTGACAAATAATTTAATTTTTATATCTTTATGTTTGAAGCCTGAAATGTGTTGCGAATACTTTCGCAAGGAACTGTATATACAACTAATACATTTTTTATACTTTTCTCTGTGGATCTGTATTGTTATGTATTCTAGCACATTATCCACTGCAATAGTCATTTTATCCACCACATGAAAGTCCAGATTTAAGTTAACAAATAATGCAACTCCCCCACGACTTTTGTTTTTCCTGTCCATGTGAACACAATCATACCCAACCAATTCAAAGTCACTCTTCTTTCCCACACTAATCCACATCTCTGATATTGCAATTATATCAAACGGTTGCACAAGATTGTGTAAGTAGTTCTTTATATGATCAAAATTAGCAAACATACTGCGACTGTTTACATGAATTACTGATAGTTTTCTGTCTTTATTGATTCGATTCAGCAAATCATCAGTGTAATATCCACAGATATCATTGTCCATGCCAGTAAAAAAGTAATTTACCGGATCACAATCCCGATCAGTGTCCCGCTCAATGTGACCTGAAAATGTAAATGTTTGAGTGTCCGAGAAGTCAAGCCCTTTGAAACACACAACATCCTAACAATGGATTTAGAAAGGACTAATCAACTGAACTTGCATTATTGTCTGGACTAGTTTTCCTCCTTTGATCTTCCTTCATGGTCCCAAACAGACGACATATTTGTATTCATCAGTTCATTTCTTTGAATGAGGGCAGTACATATGAATGTGTCAGAAACAGCTTCAACATCAAGATGCTGGAATTAGCACAAAAGCTAAAATGCATCCTTTGTCCTAAAGCGGCAGAAGAAACACATGTTTAATATATATGCTCTGTATGTTCATGGGGAGGCTGCACCTTTTTACTTCTTTCTCCATTTAGAGCTGACCACTTGGAAACACAAATACATTTGTACAAACACATTGAAATTGTAAATATGCTTCTTCAATAGTTTATCTGCAGTTTAGTTCAGAATAATAATGTCCCCACTCTGTCTCCTTCTTCATCACATGTCAGTTTGAATCTTAGACTTGATGCAGATTTAAAGGAACCATAAGATTTTCCTTTCAGAAAAAAACATGATGTATTCGAGTCGCCAGACACAAAGTAAAGATGTTCAAATCCACAATAAGTGTTTGGTCTGTAAAGCTCAGCAGCTGCAGCACAGGGTTAAGACTGAAGTGTGATCCTGTAGAGTCTGACTCTGGGTTCACATGATGCAGCCTCAGCTCTGTCTCCTTCACTTTGTTCCAGATGCTGCGTCTTCACACCTGCTTCTCACAGGTTTTAATGTGTCGTTGAAGATTTGACCTATGAGTAAAAGACTTTCCACACTTTTCACAGACAAATGGTTTCTCTCCAGTGTGGATCCTCTTATGCACTTTGAGGGAACCACTGTGAGGAAAACTCCGATCACAAACGTCACACCTGAAGGGTTTTTCTCCAGTGTGGATTCTTTTGTGATCATTAAGATGTCCTTTTTTGGAAAAACATGTTCCACACTGGTCACACTCGTACGGCTTCTCTCCAGTGTGGCTCTGATGGTGAACTGTGCGATCTGCTGCAGTTCTAAAAGTTTTACTGCAGAAGTCACATGCAAATGGTTTTTCTCCAGTGTGAATTCTCTCATGTGTTTTGTAGGAGGAAAACTGAGTAAACGTCTTCCCACAGTCTCCACAGACGAATGGTTTTTCTCCAGTGTGGATTCTGTAGTGTTCAGTGAGGTTAGATAATTGTGTAAAAGTCTTCTCACACTGGTCACATTGGTGAGGTCTCTCTCCTGTGTGGACATGCTGATGTAGTGAGAGGTGGTGTTTTCTCCTAAATGTTTTTCCACACTGGTCACACTCAAATGGTTTCTCTCCTGTGTGGATCCTCTGATGATCTTTGAGAGTACGCTGTTCTCTAAAACTCTGACCACAGCAGTCACAGCTGAAGGGTTTTTCTCCAGTGTGGATTCTGCTGTGGACCTTGAGACCTTCTTTTGTAATAAAACCTGTTCCACACAGATCACACTCCTATGGTTTTTCTCCATTGTGAGTTATGTAGTGTCTCTTGAGGTCAGAAGGATAACTCCAGGTCTTTCCACACTGATCACAGGTGAACCCCATTCTGTAGATGGACTTTGTAGATCTGCCACAAACAAAGACATGTCATGAATATATATGAATACAAACGTTTCTTCAGCCAATATACGACCCACGAGTATTTTTGCTACAGTGACAAATTTACAGTTTTCAAATACATTTCCTAATATTGAAAAATAATTACAAAAATCTAAAAAATAAATTAAAAGGATGCACAAGCCTTATTATAATAGGAAGAAAGTTGTGTAAACATAATAAAATAAGAATAATAGTGTAATTTAGTTTCACTAAAGATTTAAGAATAAGAAAAAGTGACAAAATGCTGGAATCCAGAGCAGGGCTGGACTGGCCATCGGGCATACCGGGCAATGCCCGAAGGGCCGATGCCCATATTTGGGCCGGTCTGTCTGCTTCATACAAAAAACATGTTTGTGAAAAATGTTTGAGGGGGGGCGCGCAGGTGTTAGTATTAGATAGCAATATGGCCTACGTGCAGGACTGTACAAGGACTCTACAAGGACTCCATGATATGACTATGATGTGACTGTCTCTTTGTGACACGTATGTCTTTCGATGTGTGACGTGACAATGACTATATAAACTGTGTACTGCCTTTATTCTGTCTGGGAGAAAGAAACAAAGTAAACCAGTGGAACTTGAGAGAAACTTAAATAAACTTCCAGAGTTTGGCGTACCACGATCCGTCTCTGTCTGCTAAATCCTAACAGATTTGGTGGAGAATGCGCGGCTCAGTGTGTGCCATTCTCTGGATTGTTTTAAGGGAATTTCCTCTGTTTCTTTTTTTCGGCGTGTGGGAGCAACAGCACGTTATCTGGAAGGGGAGAAGTCCCAGCGGACGCTGAAAGGGCTCGCTTTTGGATGGGCTTGCTCTTGCTCCCTCACTTTCTCTGTTTTGTGTTTAAATTGAATTTTTCGACGCGGAAAAGATGTTGGTCGACCTCTCGAACAGTCCGGACAAAGAAAATAAGGTAAGCAGACACCTTTTTTAGTATGTAAAGTCTGCATAATTGGATACTAGCTAAATTTTGAGCTGTCCTGGAGGTCTGTCCAAATCTCTCTAAATCAAATTGTCTTTGTTGTGTCTCGGTCACGTCTTTGTCATGTCTTATGTTGTAGAAAACAGGTTAGCTGTGTGGGTAACCAGTCCCTATAGGAAAAAAGAACCCCTTGACGTATCGGGGTCCCTGTCCTTTGAAGTAGTCAGGGCCGGGTAGAGGCCCTTTTTTGAAGTAAGTACCGGGTAGAGGCTGAGAAAAAGAGTAATTACAGGGTAGAGGCCCTTTTTTGAGTAATTACCGGGGTAGAGGCCCCTTGCTAGCCAGAGAAAAGTGTTGGATCCTTAGTGAAACCATGGTGTAAAAATAAAAGCAATTTTTAAAAAGGGAAACGTGTTAAGGAGGCCTTTTGCCACAAAAGCTTTGTAATTAACGAATTCCAGGCTGATAAATGACAAAAGTAAAGAAGCAACAATATTTCAGTGATCACGGTTTAAATTACATACAGAAAAAGGGAGTTTGTTTTTTAGTTCGTTTGTTTTTGGCGTGAACAGAGTTCACCGGAGAATGCCGAGTTTTATCTAAAGTTGAGCTATGAGAGCTTTTGTGAGTTATTTACATTTTTTGCCGAGTTTTATCTACAGTTGAGCTATGAGAGGGTTGTATCCAACAGTTGTTTTAGTTTTTTAGAAAGAGATTTTGAGTTTAAACTAGTTTGCTACCTCGATAAAATAGAAGCGTAAACGTTAAAGACAAGAGTGCCTTTTGTTACAAGTGTGGAAAGTGATCACTTCTAGACTTGGATGACAAAAGTATAAACTACAAGTGCTAATTTGCAAAGTAATCTTGAAAGTATTCTTCTTTCTGTTTTGCATTTTTGCTAAAACACTGCTTTCTGCCTGTGTGTGCTCTATCTTGCTGCCGTTGTCAGGGAAACGGCCCCCTCCTTTGCTACTCCAGCTCTGAATCAGAGCAGAGCTACTGCTTTAGGATTTTTGAACATTGTGTTATGACACAGTTAAACGTTTTAAACACCATTTAGTAAAAAATAAGTTTTGAAATTATTATGTTTTTGAAACCCAAAGATTAGTGCTAAAGCTGTGCAATTCTTTTTAGATCTAACATATTTCTAGATTCCATTCTTTTAAATCTGCTGCTTATTTCTTAACTGTTTGTGAGTTGTGTTTGTTTTTATGTTTTTATTTTAGTTACAAAAGCCGTTTTTTCAAACATTTAAATTAGAATCTGTGTTAAAAGTGATTATTGCATCATAGACTTCGTCTAAAAAGAAAGAGGGAATTAGGATTAGCTGTAAAAGTATTATTATTATTAAGTTAAACTACCCAATTCACATTCAAGCGGTGAGTTTTGTTTTGACTATGCACCTGACCTTCCTCCTGCTGCAGATGCACACAGCACAGGAGCCTGGTCTGAAATGTGCTCCAATTCATATTGACTTCATTTGAAAAATGCTGCAATTATTTTAAATTAGTAGAATATATGCTGAGATAAATGTTCATGCATAGTAATTAGACACACAGTACAAAAGTACATATTACATATTTTAAAGTTTGAAGGTTTTTGAGATTTGAGTCTTGTTTTTTATTAAGCGTTTCTGGTCTTCAAATGTCATCATTAGTAAGATAATAAGTAATCTTTTATTTATACATAGCGCATGTGGGAAAAACCCAGAGCGCTCCAAAATTGTTTAGACTTTAGAGAGAAAAACAATCTCATTCACATACTGATATCTGTTGTTTTTTTAAATTGGCCATCTCAAGGATTGTTTTTCAGACTCTGCCACACTGTACGAGAGGTCACTGCTGGACACTGGACACCAAAGCCCACCCAGCCACAGGTCACAGTACAAAGAGCAAAGGGAAATGCCACCTCCTTGCCCCTCCCACGCCACTCCAGAGCTGAGTGGGTGTGAGAGAGACCGGGGTAGAGAGAGGTTTCTGGAGACGTGATGGTGGAGCATCAGGGAGAGACCTGAATGAGAGTTGAGAGTGTGTCCAGTTTGGTTTGCATCACCACAGTGTGACCTTTGAGACCTACAGGTGGTTCGAGGAGTCTGGAGACACAACCCCAAAATTCACACCCTACATACACACATACACACACACACACACACACACATTCATACACACATACACTCACACATTCACATTTACATATAGATACATGAAAAAGCAGAACATGAGAAAAAAGCATTTTAAAAGTTTACTCCAATGTAAACACATATTTTTAATTGTCTATCACTTGAATCTTTAGTTGAATCAGTATTTTTGAGACCAGAAACATTTGAATTCTACTGACTTAATTGACGTCTGTCCTGACACTTTTGACCATGAGGATTAGATCTGACACATTGCGCTTGCTTTTGTCTGAGTGCATCGCAAAATGACTTAACCATTAGAGAGTAAATGAGCCTGACCAGAAGTGCATCGCAAATGACCTGATGTGCGACCCAAGTGAAAAGACTGTATCTGGAGATCCTGATGTGCATCTGGAGAGACCAAAACCATGGCTTGGACCCTACTGATGTCCAAGATGACATCTCTCGAAATATGACCTGACCTGATGACGACTGAGACTCACCCTCAGGGGACCCTGAGGACCTGAGAGAAAAAACTGGGAAGTGATGTTTATATTTTTGAAATCATACATTGATGAGTGCTAAATGAGAGAGATACTCATGATTCTTTCTTTTGTTTTTGTTTGTCCCTAGCTTCTGGACATCTGATGATCTATTGGACACAGCCATTTGCAGAACAAGAACCAGCCAATGAAACGTCTATTGCCGATGCTTTTGCTACAACCAGAAACTGTGACAAATGCAATATACATGTTAAGTATTCAGACATCTGACAGACAAAAACTTTGACTTTTTAGTCTGGGAGACTGAGCAACTGTTAAAATGTTTTAAAATGATAAAGTATGAGTATTGTAGCGTTTTAGTAGATGTTAAATAGTAGTAAAAAAGTAGAATTTGACTTCCTTTGTTGTTCATAAACACATTTCCACATAAGAGTTAAAATAGTACCCTACAATGTTATCCTTCTGATAGAGCAGCTAAAATATTAGAATCAGAGTTATGTTACAGCCATTAAAAGTGACAGAAGTCACAAACTAGAAATATGCCTTTGCTCAAGCTGCAACCGAGCTTTGGAGTCAAAATAGAGTAAAAATAGGAATAGATAAATGCATCAACCATAGATGCTTTCAAAAATAGAGATTATTTGTAGCCAGTGCTAATATCAAATGGTAAAGGGACCATTTCACAAGCATTTACTTCAGAAGTAGATAAAGTTCATTACAGTTTTATGTACAGTTTTATTAGATACTTGTCAAATTCACTTGTGTTCACACATGAGTGAATGTTGACAATGCAAAAAGTTCATATGAGTGTAGCCTAGATTAATGTAGCTTAGATCAATGAGATAGATTACAACCAACAGAGATTCAAAAGCATCTTTGAGAAGTTAAAAGTTGTTGATTTATCAGCACAGATTAGAAACAAACACCATTGTAGAATAACTGACCCCAACCCCAAACCTGCTCAAATAGATTAGCTCTTGTAAGGATTATACTAGTTTGATTAATGATGTACATTCATCCCAAACTGCCTGAGAGGAGGAAGTGACAGCACTTCCTGGTTCAACAAATATTTGGAAAACTGACCGCCATAATAATGTTCATATTAACCATTTGCCTTACTGTGTTCACAGTTTTATTCCTGACAATGTAGAATAGACATTGAGCAAAATAACACTGATAATAAGCCACTGATAATGAGAGTGTAATACCACAGAGAGATTTATTAGATTAAAATGTATGTTTAAGAATATGGCTCAATAGAAGCAAATATGCAAACATATTTGTAAATAGATTAGAATAGTTTTAAACTATAGTGAATAGTAAAAGTAAAGTACACAGTCTAAGATTAAAAAGTGAAAACAATACAGTGAAATAAGTGTAGTGTAAACAATTAGCATTAGAATAAAAGTATAGAGTAATAAAAGTGAAATTAGCTTCTAATTTGAGACTCAGCTCGTTTTTGTCTGCGTTTTGACTGAATCTGCTGAGTTCTTGTGTGTCCAATAGTGTTTGTTTGTTTTTATTTTTGATTTGTTTTTTGTTTGTTTGTTTTTTTCCCAGGATAGAGGATAAAATCCACTGATATTGATTGGATGATTATGAGTTCAGTTTTTTTCTTTTTCCACTTTATTGATTGATCGATTTGAGTGATCACATGTGATTATGTGATCAAAGGGGAGGGTGTTAGTATTAGATAGCAATATGGCCTACGTGCAGGACTGTACAAGGACTCTACAAGGACTCCATGTTATGACTATGATGTGACTGTCTCTTTGTGACACGTATGTCTTTCGATGTGTGACGTGACAATGACTATATAAACTGTGTACTGCCTTTATTCTGTCTGAGAGAAAGAAACAAAGTAAACCAGTGGAACTTGAGAGAAACTTAAATAAACTTCCAGAGTTTGGCACACCACGATCCGTCTCTGTCTGCTTCATCCTAACACATGTCCGCGGCCAACTGCTGTATGTACTCGAACGGGATTCCGCCACCTCAGCGGCCGCAGTGTTCCGAGACAGCTGCGGCCGCTTTGTAATGAGCGGTTTAAGCATCCAGCGTAGCATGCAAGCTACTTATAAAAGGATCAAGTCAAAATGATCTACCTACTACAAAAATGCAAATCATATATTTCAAAAAATATTCAATCCAATCCAATCCACTTTATTTATATAGCACATTTCATAAACACGCAGTTTCCAAAGTGCTGCACAACATGCAAAATTGCAACAAATAAATAAATACACACAAATATTCTTTATATCTACAATGTATGTTTATGTACATGCAAAACCGCATGAGCCAATATAGCACAACACAACACAATTACCTATGTACATTTTTTGTCATTACCCGAGTTTACTCTTATGACTTGCACAGAATTGAATCGGCCAGGGATGCATAGTCCGGAAAATTGGTGGTAACTTGCTGACAAGTTTGTCGTGGTTTAGCTTTCCTGCACTGAGCACGGTTGTTTGCGCATGTGCAGTCTCCTAAGTGTCAGTAAAACATTACTGAGTAAAACACAGATGTCATTTGACTGTGGTGCCATGTCCATGTGCCAATGTAATCCAAATATTTCCCCTCCTCAGTTTATAAAATAATTTGCATCCACACATCTGCGTTATCAATCACATTCGTAACATTCCAAACATGTGCGTCTCTTACGTCCTGTCCTGCGTTGGGGAAAAACACAGAAGTGGGCGGAGTTCTGATGCAGACGCCGGTAACGGCACTTTTACAGTCATAGAAGACACTCAGAGTAAAGACGTACGTTTACAAGCAATGACCCCGTCCTCAGCCCTGGTTTAGTCCTGGTTTAGTCCTGGTTTAGTCCTGGTTTAGTCCTGGTTTAGTCCTGGTTTGGTTGTTTTCGAGCGTGAGTCCCCGCGATCACTTTGCTGCCCTCTGATGTGGAGCGAGGATGTTCGCTGCTGCGAGCATCTCACAGCGAACAGTTTTTAAGGTAGTATGATCCATGCTTCAGTGATCAGAGGAATTTAGGAGGGTACTTGTAATATTCTGTGATAGAATATGCTGTGAGACATTACTGCATCATTCAACATTGTATCACATTCTGTTTGATCCTTACGTCACATGTATCTTACGTGCTGCGTGACCTGTGATAGAGCGCAACCTGCCGTTACATTTGGTCATTTGTCATTCTGCTCAACTGCTAGTAAACAGCACTACGAAACCCGGACTGTCGTACTTACTTTTTGTACATACGGTACATCTATTTTAAACATAGAAACATAACATGGTGTCAGAGTAAAAGGAACGAAGATGGATATGTCTGGAGTGCCTTCACCCCACATGGACTGGGACGCAAGAAACTTGCCCGAAGCTTGGCGTAAGTTCAAGTTACATGTTGAATTGATGCTGTCGGGACCGTTAAAGAAAAGAGGGGAAGACGAGAAATGCAGCTACCTTCTTCTTTGGGTCGGAGAAAAAGGTAGAGATATTTATAATACATGGACAATGTCCGAAGACGAAAGAAAGACATTGAAAGCATACTATGACCGCTTTGAAGCATATGTTTTGCCCAAAACAAACGTTATTTTTTCACGTTTCAAGTTTAACGAGAAAGTACAAGGAGCGCACGAGCCATTTGAACAGTTTGTAACGGATTTACGGCTGCTTGTAAAGGACTGTCAATACGCGAACTGTGAGGAAATGGTTAGAGACCGCGTCGTATTCGGGATCCTCTCACCAAGAGTACGAGAAAAACTGCTTAGCATGGGGTCTGATTTAACACTGGACAAGGCGATAGACATTGCTCGTTCCCATGAAGTTGCGCAGGAACAGTTAAAAACCATATCAGGCCGTCATGAACAATCAGTACATGCCGTTAGCAGACCGTCTCACAACAATGTAGCGTCATGGAAACCACGGCAACACAGTGACGCTGGCAGCGTGGCGAGATTCACCACAACAGAAAGAAACAAAAAGTTCTACAACTCATGTAACTACTGTGGAAATAAATCACACTCAGCAAAAGAGATCTGTCCAGCAAAAGGGAAACAGTGCAAGTCGTGTAACAAATGGAACCATTTTTCAAAAGTTTGATTTCAAGCTTATTAAACTGATACTATCTGTTTCAGATACAACAGGCATGTCGATTATGGATGAGTTTTCAGATGTTTTCACAGGAATAGGACTGTTTCCTGGTGAGTGCACCATCCATATTGACCCCAATGCTGTCCCTGTGATACATCCACCAAGGCGTGTCCCCATTGCTCTGCGTGAACGCCTGAGAGATGAACTGTCAAACATGGAGAAACAAGAAATCATCACCAAAGTCACAGAACCGACTGAATGGGTTAACTCAATGGTTGCAACGGAAAAACCACGCACAGGTAAACTTAGGGTTTGCTTAGATCCAAAGGATCTCAACAAAGCGATAAAACGCCCGCATTACCCATTGCCAACACTTGAGGATATTGTAGCAAAGCTATCAGGAGCATGTTACTTCAGCGTAATGGATGCTAGATCTGGGTATTGGGCAATAAAGCTTACAGAAGAATCCTCAAAGCTAACAACTTTTAACACTGTGTTTGGCCGATACAGATATCTGCGTCTGCCATTTGGACTCAGATCATCACAAGACGAATTCCAGCGCAAAATGGATGAGACTTTTGAAGGTCTCAATGGCGTTACAGCCATAGTAGACGACGTTCTCATCTACGGCCAAAGCAGAGAAGAACATGATAAAAATCTACGCGCAATGCTGCAGCGCTCCAGGGAAAGGGGAGTAAAGCTCAACCCTGACAAGAGCACCGTCTGCGCAACCCAAGTAAGCTACTTCGGACATTTAATAACAAAAGATGGAGTCAAACCTGACCCCGCAAAGATCGTGGCTGTCAGGGATATGGAGCCACCCAAGGACAAAGGTGAGCTTGAGACCATTCTTGGCATGGTTAACTATCTGTCAAAGTTTGCCCCTATGCTCGCAGACATCAACGCCCCACTGCGCCAGCTGTTAAAGGAGTCAAGCGCGTTTGTCTGGGATGCACAACACGACAAAGCATTTCGCCAAATGAAAGAACTCATAACCCGAGAGCCAGGCCCTGTCCTAGTTTACTATGACCCCAAGAAAGAGCTTAGGCTGCAAGTTGATGCATCTAAATATGGACTTGGTGCCACTCTGCTTCAAGAGGGTAAACCAATCGGGTATGCATCCAGATCACTCACAGATTGCGAAATCAATTATGCACAAATTGAAAAAGAGCTTTATGCCATCTTATTCGGATGCAAGCGTTTTCACCAATATGTGTATGGTCGTCACGTCATTGTGGAAAGTGACCACAAACCATTGGAATCAATTTTACGCAAACCACTCACTGCAGCACCTCCAAGATTACAAAGAATGATTCTCCAGCTACAAAGATACGACTTCACAATCATTCACAAACCAGGCAAAGACATTCCTCTTGCTGATACTCTCTCCCGGAAGTCACTTCATGATCCAGATAACAGCACCTGTAAGGCTGTATGCAGCCTTACAGGTGCATACAGTATACAGTAGCTTACCAGTAAGCGACACAAAACTAAAGGAAATACAGACAGAGACCGACAAGGACACTCAGTTTACACTGCTAAAGAAGACAATCGAGGACGGATGGCCTGAGGAAAAGAAACAGTGTCCTCAGTTGATTGCAGAGTATTGGAACTATCGGGATGAACTGTCTCAAATCAATAATATCCTTTTCAAGGGAGAAAAGATAATAGTTCCACAGTCATTACGTCCAGAAATGTTGTCCCGAATCCACACAAGCCACCTGGGCATGGAAAAGTGCAAACAAAGAGCCCGTGACGTCCTGTTCTGGCCCGGAATGAACAAACAAATAGAAGACATGGTTGCACGGTGCCCAGTGTGTTTGGAGCACAGGCCATCAAACACGAAAGAGCCCATGATCAACCATACAATACCAGACAGGCCATGGCAAACAGTGGCTACTGACCTTTTCATTTGGAACAATGCTAACTACATTGTTACAGTTGACTATTACAGCAGGTACTTTGAGATTGACAAGCTCCACAGCACAACCGCCTCTGCAGTCATACATAAACTCAAAGCCACATTTGCTCGGCATGGTATCCCCGAAACTGTGATATCTGACAATGGCCCCCAATACAAGAGCAAGGAGTTTGAAACATTTTCAAACTTATGGGAGTTCAAGCATATAACATCAAGTCCGTACTACCCGCAGAGCAACGGCCTTGCAGAAAAGGCTGTACAAACAGTCAAGTTGCTCATGGAAAAAGCCAAATCAGATAACAAGGACCCATACCTGAGCATCCTTGAATATCGCAACACACCGGTGGACAACTTTAAAACACCTGCACAGCTGCTCATGAGTAGACGCCTTCGCTCCATCATTCCATGCACTCACCAGCAGCTCAAACCTAAAGCCATCAGCCACAGGGAGACTCTTACAAAAAGAGATCTTTGTCAAAAACATCAAAAGAAATATTATGACATCTTCAAAACCGCTCTCATCTCTACGCAACGGACAAAGTGTTCGCTTTCAGGAAAGGGGACATTGGAAACCAGCATCTGTCATTCGTGCAGCCGACACTGCCAGATCTTACCACATTCAAACACCAGATGGACTGCAATACAGGAGAAACCGTCGTCACCTAATGGACTCTAAAGAACCACCCATAGCTCACCATGGTGACCATTCTCAGCTGGAACATCCACCTGATAAGACTGAGCACAGTTCACAACCACCACCTATGACTACTACCGCTACTTACCATACCCGTTCTGGTCGCAAAGTTAAGCCGAGGGCTATCTTAGACCTGTAATAAGTTTATTAATGCATAGTGTTCAGTATATGCATATGTTGTGATTATTTGTTTAAATATGCCATATTGTTCTGTGGTATTTTTCTTAGTTTTAGCACAGGTTCCTAATTCATTCAAAAGAAAATAATGAAACTAAATAACATTGTGCAATATCTTCATTTTTTTTATACCCTACAAATTATATGTACTATTTAGCTGTTTTTTTAGATACTATATATTTTGTTTTCTTTTAAAAGAAGGGGGATGTAATATTCTGTGATAGAATATGCTGTGAGACATTACTGCATCATTCAACATTGTATCACATTCTGTTTGATCCTTACGTCACATGTATCTTACGTGCTGCGTGACCTGTGATAGAGCGCAACCTGCCGTTACATTTGGTCATTTGTCATTCTGCTCAACTGCTAGTAAACAGCACTACGAAACCCGGACTGTCGTACTTACTTTTTGTACATACGGTACATCTATTTTAAACATAGAAACATAACAGTACTGTGGGGTGCGAGAACGCAAAACTCTGGTTATCTCTGTCTACACACAAATGCATTAACGGAGTTTTCAAAAATCTCCACTTTGCCCGGAGTTTTTTGTATATATTCGTTTAGAATGTGTAATTTATTTATTTATTTATTTAATGCGATCTACCAATACTACCTTTGCGATCGACTGGTAGATCGCGATCGACGTATTGAGCAACCCTGATCCAGCGGCTCTGAGCTGGACACGGGAACCACGAGATCCGCTCACAACACAACACGGTGAGCGCGTAGCCTCAACGTGGCTATATACCCAAGACCATAAACGCGCACAGGACCATGCATTTCTTTGTGTAATCTGTGCACCCAATAAATACACCTCTTAACACACACCTCTACACACACTCTAACACACACTCAACACAAACTCTAACACACACTCTAACACAAACTCTAAACACACACTCTAACACAAACTCTAACACACACTCTAACCCAAAATCTAACACAAACGCTAACACTCACTCTAACACACACTTCTAACACAAACTCTAACACACACTCTAACACAAACATCTAACACAAACTCTAACACAGACGCTAACAAACACTCTACCACAAACTAACACAAACTCTAACACACATTTCAACACACACTCTAACACCAACTAACACACACTCTAACACACACGCTAACACAAACTCTAACACAAACTCAACACACACTCTAACACAAATCTCTAACACAAACTCTAACACAAACTCTAACACAAACTCTAACAACAAAACTCTAACACACACTCTAACACACCACTCTAACACACACACAACACAAACTCTAACACACATTCTAACACAACACTCTAACACACACGCTAACACAAACACTACCACACACTCGAAAACAAACTCTAACACACTCTCTAACGACAAACCCTAACACACACTCCAACACAAACTCTAACACCCCCTCTAACACAAACTCTAACACACACGCTAACACAAACTCGAACATCTAACCCCTAACACACACCTCTAACACAAACTCTAAACACACCTCTAACACAAACAAACACACACTCTAACACAAACCTCTAACACAAACTCAACACACACTCTAACACACCCTCTAACACACACTCTAACACAAACTCTAACACACCACACTAGACCAAAAAACCTCAAACACAAACTCTAACACCCACCTAACACAAACTCTAACACACACTCTAACACAAACGCGTAAACACACACTCTACATAACAAACCTAACACACACTCTAACACACACACTAACACACACGCTAACACAAACTCTAACACACACGTCTAACACAAACTCTAACACACACCCTATCCCCCCCCCCCCCCATAACACAAACTCGAACACAAACTCTAACACACGCCTCGAACACCAAACTCTATCACACACCTAACACACATCAACACAAACTCTAACACAAAACTCTAACACACACTCTAACACAAACTCTAACACAAAACTCTAAACACACATTCTAACACACACTCTAACAAACTCTAACACAAACTAACACACACTCTAACACAAACTCTAACACAAACTCTAACACAAACTCTAACACACACTCTACCACAATCTCTAACACAAACTCTAACACACACTCTAACTCAAACCTCCCCCCCCCTAACACACACTCCTAACACATACCTAACACAAACTCTAAACACAAACTCTAACACACACTCTAACACAAACTCACACCAAAACTCTAACACACATGCTAACACCCACTCTAACAAACTCTAACACAAACTAACACACACTCTGAACACAAACTCTAACACAAACCTAACACAAACTCTTAACACACAACTCTAACACAAACTCAACACAAAACTCTAACACACTACACTAACACAAACTCTAAACAAACCTAAGACAAACTCTAACACAAACCTAAACACACACTCAAACACACCTCTAACACACACTCTAACACAAACTCTAAACACCATTCAAAACACACACCTAAACACACACACTACACAAACTCTAACACACACTCTAACACAAACTCTAACACACTCTCTAACACAAACTCTAACACACACTCTAACACAACTCTAACACACACTCTAACACAAACCTAACACACACTCTAACCACAAACTCTAACACAAAACCTCTAACACACACGCTAACACAAACGCTAACACACACTCTAACACAAACTCGAACACACCACTCTACAACAAACTCTAACAAAACTCTACACACACCTAACACACACGCTAACACAACACTCTAACACAAACTCTTACACACACTCTAACACAAACTCTTAACACAAACTCTAACACACACTCTAACACAAAATCTAACACACACACTAACACAAAACTCTAACACAAACTCCTAACACACACTCTAACACTCACTCTAACAACACACTCTAACACAAACTCCTAACACACACTCTAACACAAACTCTAACACAACTCTAACACAAACTCTAACACACACTCTAACACTAACTCTAACACAAACTCTAACACACATTCTAACACACACTCTAACACACACTCTAACACAAACTAACACACACTCTAACACAACTCTAACACAAACTCTAACACAAAACTCTAACACACACTCTAACACAAACGCTAACACAACTCTAACACACACTCTAACACAAACTCTAACACAAACTCTAACACAAACTCCACACAAACTTAAACACAAACCTAACACACACTCTCACACAACCTCTAACACACACTCTCACACAAATCTAACACAAACTCTAATCACACTCTAACACAAACTCTAACACAAATCTCTAACACTCACTCTAAACACAAACTCTAACACACTCTAACACACACCTCTTAAACACACACTCTAACACAAACTCTAACACACACTCTACACACACAGCTAACACAAACTCTAACACACACTCTAACACACACTCTAACACACACTCTAAACACACTCTTAACATCACACTCTAACCCACAAACTCAATACACTCTCAGAACACAAACTCGTGACACACACTGCTAACACACACTCTAACACTCACTCAAACACACACTCTAACACAAACTCTAATACACAGTCTAACACAACACTAACACACACTCTAACACAGACTCTAACACAAACTCAAATACACACACTAATCACAAACTCTGACACACACTCGAACACAAACTCTAATACACACTCTAACACAAACTCAGACACACCCTCTAACACACACACTAACACAAACTCGTGACACACACTCGATCACATTCACTCTAACACACACCTAACACACACTCTAACACAAACTCTAATACACAGCTAACACACAGTCTAACACACACTCTAACACACACTCTAACACACACTCTAACACAACACTCTGACACACACATCTAACACACACTCTAACCACACACGCTAACACACCTCTAACACAAACTCTAATACACAGTCTAACACACACTCTAACACACACTCTAACACACACTCAACACAAACACAGAACTTTATGAATTAATCCATCTCACCCTCAAACACTTTCTTCTTTCTCATCACGATTTTTCCTGTGTTTTAGTTTAAATAAATACAATAATTGATATAGCGTTATTAGGGGCACCAAGGAATAACTCCCAACTGATACCGTGCATATGACGTCACAAATATCATTAATTGGCTCATTTATTGAATTAATAAGCGCATGAGTCCTTCATTATTTAATTAAGTCCAATTCTCTTCAATAGAAATCTGAAGGTAGAGAATACTTTGACAAATCAGTGACCCTAAGTTCTGGAGTTTAAAAGTACAAAGATCACTTTCAGACAAAGATGGTTTGTAATGTATGAATAATACACAATCCAGACTAGATATGGAAATATGCAAATTGTCTAGAATAACATGAAGGGAAACGTTGATTTCAAGATACTTATTTAAAATGCTAGCTAAAGTGAGCTAAGCAAAAGACCTTTGTCTATGAATGGATTGGTATAGGCGAGCCTGCATGTGTTCAGCCTTGTAAGAGAAGTATTCTTTGAAGTATAGGTTTTGAATAAAGCCATCAGCTGTGTTATCAAGAGAGCAATCATACAACCAAGAAGAGCCTTTGGTGAATAGCATCCTTGGGTATTGATGGAGTGGATGGAGCTCTTGTTCCACGGGCCCCAGGACCATGCGGCTTGCATCATGTGGCGAACCAAGTCCTGCCCCCGATCCACAGTCCTAGGTGCCAAAACACCACAACTTCTGCAGTTGAAGCTGGAGGCTATTGAAGGGTTGTGGAAGTCCTCTCAAACGGGTGCTGAGGTTTGAGGCCATCAAGAGGCCCAAAGCCCCTGGTTGCCTGAGCAGAGCCCCGGGAGGTCTGGGCACTCCGTGGTGTCCAAAGCAGACTTTTTTCTTCCCCTGTGGGTCCTTGTAAGTCTTCACATCTTGTAGAGTGTTGGGGGAGGTGTTGCCATGGCACTTATCTTAAGAACATTCTTACCCACAATAAAACCTGAACCACAAGGATTTAAACACAGAGAAGACAGGAAGTTATAATATGGTCCATATACAACAAAATGTCTTTGATTGAGGAACAGAGGTCATTTAATTTATCCTACAACCCCCCCCCTTTGTGGCCAGCTCCGCAAACAAAGCAGAGGTTGACCACATAATTTTGATTATGACCGATGACAGAACGTTCACTGTCCCAAGTTCTTTACGGGGCAGAGCTCTCCAGCATGGCGATGGTGGAATTTTCTACGGGGGGGCTATGAATAGGAATGACTAGATATATACCACAGGGTAGGGATGCTTTCTGATCCCGACCCTGTAGCTTTCATCCAGCTGGGATGAAAGATATATCGTCCAAACATACTAGTTGAGGTCATTTTGCATGTGGATACCATCTGCTCAGGCTTGCTTTTGCCTTTCTTAAAAAGTGCTTTCAGAATCAGTCATACCTGTCCTTGATCCATGCTGGGCAATCCTGAGTTGTAACAAGAGGCATGAAAGCAAAATAAAGCATTAAGCCTCGCTACATGCTCGCTGGCCAAGATTTGGCCTGAACCAGGGTCCTGGAAAAAGTACGGTGTACCGTCTCCCCCTGTCGCTGGACTGCTGACTAATGGTAATATTTGCTGATCAGGTCCAAGCTCTTAACCTCAACCTTCTCCTGGTATGTATCTTCTCTCAAACGGAAGTGTTTTGAGTGATCTAACTGAATTATTTCGTTTTCTCGTTCTCCATTTTGCGTCTCTTTACGTTCGCTACAAACTCCCACAGCTTGACCTGTCAATCACTGGAAACGACTCACTGACAGGGTCATTACAGGTCGCGGGCGATCCCGCCCCCTCCGGCGCACTTCTCCAGCGCCCCCAAAACGGGCTTATCTCTTGATTGAAAGAGGAGCTCCTGGCGCATGTCCAACTTTAAACGAGAGTCCATAGACGGCTCAGGCCGCAATCTTTTGCGCCCTGAGGCGGAAATACGTCCTCATCCCGACACAGACAACGTTGATGAGCTTAATCCATTCCAACTCAGCATAAACTATAAAGTATTTCTTCCACATCTGAAATAAAACACACATAAATTTTTCGAGAAATATTTTGAATGTTATTAATTTTTTTTTAACGTTTTATCCAGGGAACATGGCAAGTTGTGGAGTGGGGGGCGGGGGCCCTAGCGCCCTCTATGGCCGCCGCCACTGCTCTCAGTAGAGGCGTAGTTCCTCATTAATTCTCCTACATTATTATAACAAAAGGGTTAACAAGATTTGGCCAATGAGACAAAACATACGATCTTGTTATAAAAATCACTCCATTTCAAATACTTTCAGCGTAGATGGACAATCAACCGCTCGCCCTCAATGCAGCCCCATAGGAAAATGGCTCATGGATGAAGTTTGGCTCCAACTCTCGCTGGCTCCTACTGTGTGAAGCCCTCTTCGCATAGGATTATATCTCTCGGTAATTGATGACAACGCGAATGCGCATGTCGTAATTTGTAAATAATAAGTCAAGCTGCAAATTACCTCCTGTATTTGTCACAGACCCCCCAGTGAATTACTACTCCCATAAGAATCTGCAGGTCAGTGATTGTGATCGATTATTTGGCCAACGAGGGTGTGCGTGAAAATATATCATTTACAGCATTTTACTATCAAGGGTGAACGCGCTGCAAGTATCACAGAGGTGGGGCGGTAATTGTGGACAACGCCACAATATAACCTAATCCCTTGCAAAGAGGACTTTACATAAAAATACCTCTATCTCTGTACACAGTTGTGTCACAAATCACCTTTTTTGCTTAAGAATACTGTGGATTATCGCTCCCTGGTGTTTATAATTGTCCTTTGTGTAATCCAAATCTGAGCAATATAAGGAAAAGGCTAAAACTGTGGGGGGAAACTCCAGCCTTGCCTTAGCAAGCCTCTTAGCGACACGTCTGCCAGTGTTACGCGCTAAGCATGACGTCGAAACAAATGCCCATATAAGGAAAATAGCTCCAGCTAGCTTATCTTCAAATCGCCCTCCTCCACCTTCGGCCAAACAACGTCCAAACTATGGTTCGCTGGACAACTGCGGCCCTCTATGTCATGTTTTGTGGTCCTCTTTCTTGCTAACATAGCCATGTAGATACAAAACTTCACATGTCATCACCAACTTCAGCTCAAGTCTTATCAGATTTTTTTTTACAGGACATTTCTGGTGAACTAAAGAGACCCTCTTATTTAACAGTTTCTATTCCATCGCGGGCTGACACTATGGTGATTCACACACGCTTCTTGTCATTGTAGCGACAAGAAATACTGCAATGTTAGATGTTGTGAAGGTTTTAGTGCATTTAACACACGTTTTATTAACAAATAACTAATAATGTGTGTTTGGAGAATGGCCTACAGGACTGAGTGCCGAACCTGTGTTATTTTTAATTATTTCCACCTTATTCATCCAGTTTGAAAAGTCTTGCAAAAAGTTTTGTTGTTGTAGGCTCACTGACTATGTGAGAGACTATTGGTGAATAAAAGGAGAGCAGAGGAGGTGAGACAGATACCAAGTGAACCAGAGCAAAAAAAGTTATAAGAAATAATAATAAAAATAATAACACATTTTATTTAGGTCCCCCCGCGGAAGACCTAGGGACACGCTGGAGAGACTATGGTCTCTCAGCTGGCCTGGGAACGCCTTGGGGTCCCCCGATGAGCTGGAGTGAAGTGTGTGTGAATAGGGAAGTCTGGGTGTCTCTGCTTAAACTGCTGCCCCCGCACCCGGCAACGATAAACGGAAGAAAATGATGGATGAAATGATAGGCATTTTATTTATAAAGCACTTTTACATTTGGACACCAAATCTTCAAAGTGCTACAACAGCAGCATAAATAAAACAAACACATAAAATCAGATAAAAGACACACAAAAAAAATTAGCAGTACGCCTTTAGTTAAAATGATGGGTTTTGAGTCCCTTTTTAAAGCTTCCACCGGCTGTGGGCCCCTGAGGTGGTCCGGGAAGGGCTTCCACCACGGGGAGCAGCGGCCCTCGAAGGCCGGGTCCCCCAGTTTCTTGAGCCGTGTCCCTGGGCGGGGTATCAGACGGTGCTGTGGGCCTGACCGGGTTCTGCATTGAGGAGTGTGAGTGAGGAGGTCTGTGAGGTGGGGGCATCACCCGTGAGACAGTGGTGGGTTGTGCAGGAGGATCTTGTATTCTATACGGAGGTGGAACAGGAGCCAGTGGAGTGTGAAGGATGGGGGTGATGTGCTCATCTTCCGCACACCACATCAGGACCCAGGCACGCTGTTTTGTACGTAGCTGGACTTTTGAAGGCACCGGGCCAGGGATCCCGATGGGAGGGAGTGGCTTTGCAGATAGTCCAACTGAGGAGAACAAAGGTCATGGACGTGATTCGTCTGCACGGGAAGAGAGAGAAAATGATGTATTTATTGACTTAAAAAGCAAATGTCTGTTTGTCTGCTTTAGCAAGACACCTGTGGCTCATAATTATATATTTAGTACATTTAAAATTGCAATAATTGTCTATCATGAAGTCATTTAAGTTCTATATAGAATAAGATAAAGAATAATGCCATTAAAAAATTATGATTTAATTAAGTATTTTATTTAAAAAAGCCCTCCCGGCTCCGTTCCAGCCGGCGTTTCAAGTTAGAAGTTATTTTATAGATTTTCCAAGCAATTATTGATTTAATTTAAATATGTAAACTATTTATGCGCAAGACTATTATAGTCCTAAATCAAAGCAGAAGTCCGTCTCGTAGAAATGAAAGTTGTCGATTCTTTCACAAACAAGCCCAAAGGCAAAGAACCATGAACGAAGCGGGTAAATGCTGTGAATGGGATGCAGCCAGGAGCATTTGTTCAGAGGGGCGTAGTCAGATATGATATAACAATATTTCGCAACAGCTGTTTTTCATGCTGTCAATTATATTGGTGGAAAGTAAGCAGTAGCAGTAGTATAAACCAGAACTAGCATTAGTAGCATAAGCCATTAGCAGTAGCACATACAGTACATGAGCAGCAGCATAAGCATAGCAGCAGTAGCATTAGCAGTAGCAGTAGCATAACCATAGCGTAGCAGCAGTAGCAGTAGCATGATCAGCAGAAGCAGAGCATTAGTAGCAGTAGCTGAAGCATTAGCGGAAGTAGCAGAACATTAGCAATAGCAGCAGCAGCAGTAAACCCAGTACAGATTGTCTTACTGCAGCTTTAACCACACATACATACTGAGTAAGCCTGGAAGTTGTCTAAAAACAGCCTCAGATCTTCCAGCCCGTGCTCCTGAGTCTCTGCGACGGCCAAGCTCTGAGTTGCTCGTCACAGTCTAATGGTGCCACTCCACGTTTATGATTGTGTTGGAATGGAGCTGAGATGTATTTGGCCCGTGGCGCACTGCAACAGGACATAACAGCAGACAAGACTCGAGTACTTCTGTGTGGGGTGAGGACAAAATCCAGATGTGGGGAGAGAGCGGGAGGAGAGCGAGAAAGAGGAGAGGGGCGAGAGAGGAGAGAGAGATAGGGAGGGAGAGAGAGACAGAGAAAAAAGAGAGATAGGGGAGAGAGAGAGAAAGAGAGCGGGAGAAGAAAGAAGAGATTGGAGTGAGAGAGAAAGAGAAGGGAGAGGAGAAAGGAGAGGGGGAAAGAGAGAAAGAGAGAGCGGGAAGAGAAAGAAGAGAGGGATGAAGAGAAAGAGAAGGAGAGGAAGGGGGATAGAGAGAGAAAGACAGGAGGTAGAGAGAGACACAGAGAAAAGAGGAGAGGAGAATGAGGGGGGGGAAGGTAGAGAGACGAGAGGGAAGAGAGGGCGGAGAGAAGGGCAGAGAGGGAAGAAGAGCGGGGAGAGAGAAAGAAGAGAGAGGAGTGAGAGAGAAAGAGAAGGGAGAGGAGAATGATGAAGAGGGAGGAAAGAGAGAGAGAGAAGAAAAGAAGAGAGAGAGAGAAAAATATGAGAGAAAAATAGAAAGGTAGAGGATAGAGAAGAGAGAGGAGAAGCGGGCCTGGCTGCAACGCAAGACACTCTGGCAACATGAATCTATGTGGAGGAGAGCTGGGGTTCAAGCCACAGGTGAATTAAAGGTGATGTCTGTAATTTTGCCAATTTTATTTGATTATAGCATATTTTTTCACCACATACATAAATAATGCATCAGTTTATAGGGCTACTTTTTTGTCTCCCATCCACAGAACCAACCAGGCCCTGCCCTGCTTAGCCTCAGCTGTCTTAATTTCCACAATGCAAAGAAAATGTAATAAAATCATCGAGAGCAGAGGATAGCTCAGTGTTCTCTGGCAATATTGGTTGAAAGGAGCAGCTGTTTGTTTCGGTCTATGTGGAAGCAATGAGCTCATTCCTTTTCAATGGAACGCTGTCAAACTCCACACACGGAAACTTACTGAGTCAAATTTGTATTGAAGAAGTCCCGCAAGTGTCTTAGTTACTTAAAGACTTTGTCCACATTAGAATCTCAATATGATCAAAATCAATAAAATGTACAGTCAGAGATGTGTATGGTCATGAGACCATAAAAACAGGGAAATACAAATCTATGGTGTCTCCTTGGTCTCTCTCTGGTCCACTTTTGGTCCTCGGTTGTCCTGGTCCTCTCTTTGGTCTCTCTTTGGTCCTCACTCTTTGGTCTCTCTCTGGGTCTCACTCTTGGTCTCTCTCTGGTCTCACTCTTTGGTCTCTCTCTGGTTCACTCTTTGGTCTCACTCTGTCTCACTCTTTGGTGTCTTCTGTCTCACACCTTTGGTGTCTTTCTGGTCTCACTCTTTGGTCTCCTCTGGTCTCTCCTGGTCTCTCTTTTGTCTCTCTCTCAGGTCTCTCCTCTGGTCTCGTTTCCTGGTTTCTCTTTGACTCTCTCTGTCTCTCTCTGGGGCGCGTTCTCTGGTTTCTCTTTGTACTCTCTCCGTCGCTCTCTGGTCTCGTTCTCTGTTTCTCTTTGGTCTCTCTCTGTTCTCTCTCTGGTCTCGTTCTCTGGTTTCTCTTTGGTCTCTCACTGGTCTCTCTCTGGTCTTTCTCTGTGTGTGGAGTAAATCCCACGTGTGCCTCAGGAGCTCATGTGAGGCGTCAGGACACAAACATCTCTGCAGAAACCCACACGGGCGTCATTCAGACTCGGTCACAGTTAAAGATCAAGGGACCGACGCTATGTGTCCATCAATACTACTGCTGCTGCGATAACTAAATTTAAATTCTGTCCTGTCTGTCTCGCTCTGGTTCCTCTCTGGTCCTCTCTCCTGGTCTCTCTTTCTAGTCCTCTCGCGGTCTCGCTTTGGTCTCGGCGCTAGGTCCTGGTTGCTCTCTCTGGTTTTCTCTCTAGTCTCGCCTGCGCTCTCGGGGGGTGTCTCCCTCTGGTCTCTTTATGGTCTCTCTGTAGTCTCTCTCTAGTCGCTCTCATGGTGGCGTTCTGGTCCCTTTCTGTTCTCTCTCTTAAAACTTGACTTTCTTTAATTGCTTCCTGGACTGAGTGATTAATAAAAACACCAATAATTAAACATTCGGTGGGTAAATTTAAACAAAAATAATCTTTTAAACAAAACCCAGAGAAAAGTCTTTTTAGAATCGTCGCTGAAGTCACCTGTCCGTCTCGGACACGGGGAATTAGAATCTGTAGTCAACACATGTCCTTCACCCACGGTATCTGGCAACCCTTCAGAACGCCTAATATTTGTGTGATCTCAAACCTGGATCCAAACCACTTCAAAGATGTTTGTTTTCCAAATCCTGGAGGAGGCGTAACCACGGCAACAGACTTGAGTTAAAAAAAGCAGCACGACGCCAGAGGCCGAAGCGGCAGACAGCCCCACTTAACCTGTCATTACGAGAGGAATCTGAGGGGAAGAGGGGGAGAGGAGTCCACCATATGAGGGGAGAGAGAGGGGGAGGCAGAGGAGGAAGAGGAGGAGAGGTAGGGGGAGGACAGGGCAGGGACACTGAGGAGGAGTCCCACGACCTGGACTATAAGTCTCAGCAAAAGGGGGGGGGGGGAGAGAAGCGGGAGAGAGCGGCGAGAGAGTGGAGAGAGTGGAGAGAGCAGAGAGAGAAGAGAGAGTGGAAGAGAGATGAGAGAGAACCAGGGAACAGCAGGAGAGAGAAGGAAGAACAGGATAGAGCAGCAGAGAAAAGGAGAGAACAGGAGAGACAGAAGAGACCAGTAGACCAGGGGACCGAGAAGTGAGAATGAGAGGAGAACATGAGAGGGAACATGAGAGGGAACATGAAGTGGACCATGAGAGGCCATAAGGGAATCATGAGAGGGAACATGAGAGGGAACATGAAGAACAGAGGAGAGCAGGAGAAAGAGCAGGAGAGAGGGATGGACCGTTTGTCCTGCCAAACTCTAAGAAAAGTCAATGGGAATGTTGTTATTAATCTGAAAGAGGATCAGTATAACACATGTTAATTCAATTTTAGGCTCTGGACCAGGACTGAACCAGGACTGACCAGACTGAACAGGACTGGACCCAGACTGAAATAGTTCTAAAAACCAGCCTTTTACTGGTCACTTCTGTTTGGACAAAAACAATATATGATTACAGAATGTAAGCCAACCACCCTCCCCTCTCCAACCTCCCCCTCGTCCCCTTCCTCCCCTGTCCTCCCCCAACTTTCTCCTCCCCCTCCTCACCGCCCCCCCCCCCCTTTCTGCTGAGACTATAGTCCATGTAGTGGGACTCCTCCTCAGTGTCCTGCCCTGTCCTCCCCCCTATCCTCTCCTCCTCTTCCTCCTCTGCCTCCCGCTCATCTTCCTCTCCCCTCATATTGTGGACTCCTCTCACCCCTCTCCCCTCAGATCCTCTCCCGTAATGAACAGGTTAAGTGGGGATCGTCCCTGCACTGCTTCGCGGCCTCGGGCGTCGCTGCTGCTTTTTTAACTCAATCTGTTGCCGTGTTACGCCTCTCCAGGTTTGAAACAAACTCTTTGAATGGTTTGGATCCAGGTGTTGAGTCAATCAAAAAAATAGGCGGTCTGAAGGGTGCCAGATACCGGGGATGAGGACATGAGTTTTTTGACTATACAGATTCTTATTCCCCCGTGTCGAGACGGACAGTGACTTCAGAAGACGATTCAAAACAAGACGTTTTCTCTGGGTTGTTGGTGTTAAACGATTAATTTGTTTAATAACCCCACAGAATGGTTAATTAGTGGGTTTTAGTAAGCACCAGCCCAGGAAAGAAATTTAAAGAAAGCAGTTTAAAGAGAGAGAAAAGAAAGAACCAGAAAGACACCAGAGAGAGTCTAGAGAGAAAACTACAGAAGACCAGAAAGAGACCAGAGGGAGACCAGAGAGAGACCAGAGAGAGCTAGAGAGAAACCAGGAGAGAACCCACAGACGAGAGCGAGACCAAAGCGAGACCAGAGAGAGACTAGAAAGAGAGACCAGAGAGAGAGGACCAGAGAGGAACCCGAGAGAACCTGACCAGACAGAATGTAATATTTAGTTATAGCCACAGCAGTTAGTAGAGTGACACATAAAGTTAGTCCCTGAGCGTTAAACTGTGACCGAGTCGGAAATGGACGCGTCGTCGTGTTCTGCAGCAGATGTTTGTGTCTAAGCCTCACTCTGATCTCCCTGAGCACACGTGAGGAATTTTAACACACACACAGACCAGAAGAAAGACCAGAGAGAGACAGAGCGAGGACCAAAGAGAAACCAGAACGACCAGAGAGAGAAACTAGAGAGAGACCAAAGAGAAACCAGAGAACGAGACCAGAGAGAGACCAGAGAGAGACCAAAGAAAACCAAGAACGAGACCAAGAGAGACCAGAGAGAGACCAAAGAGAAAACCAAGAACGAGACCAAGAGAGACCAGAGAGAGAGACAAAAAGAGACTCAGAGAGAGACCATGAGAAGACCAAAGAGTAGACCAAGAAAGACACCACAAAGAGTGAGACCAGAAAATACACCAAAGAGTGAGAACCAGAGTGAGACCAAAGAGTAGACCACAGAAAGACCAAAGATGAGCCCAGAGAAGACCAAAGAGTGAGACCAGAAGAGAGACAAAAGAGTGAGACCAAGAGAGACCAAAGAGAGAACCAGACAACCAAGACCAAAGTGAGACCAGAGAAGACCAAGAGACACCATAGATTTGTTTTCCTGTTTTTAAAGGCTCTAATGACACATACCACATATCCTGGACTTGTACATTTATATTGTTTTTTGATTCAATATTGAGATTCTAACATGTGACAAAGTCTTAAGTAAACTAAACAATGAGGGACTTCTTCAATACAAATTTGACTCAGTAAGTTTCGTGTGTGGAGTGTTTGGGGACAGCGGTTCCAGTGGGGGGAAATGAATGAGCTCATTGCGTGTACACAGAGACCGAAACAAACAGCTGCTTACTTTCAACAAATATTGCAGAGACACACTGAGCTTTCCTCAGCTCTCGATGAGTTTATTACATTTTCTATGCATTGTGAACAGGTAAGACCAGCTGCCGCCTAAGCAGGCAGGGCCTGGTGATCTGTGGATGGAGTCCAGAAAAGTGCCATATAAACTGATCGCATTATTTATCGTCATGTGGTGAAAAATATGCTTATAATCAAATATATTGAACTTACAGACATCACTTGTAATTCACCTGTGGCTCGGAACCCCAGCTCCTCCTCCACATAGAATTCAATGTTGCCAGATGTGTCTTGCGTTGCCCCAGCCAGGCCCCTTCTCCTCTCTCTCCATCTCTATCCTCGACCTTCTATTTTTCTCTCACCTCCTCTCTCCTCTCTTTTCTCTCTCTCTCCTCCTCTTTCCTCCCTCTCCAATCATTCTCCTCTCCCCCTTCTCTTTCTCTCTCACATCCACTCTCTTTCTTTCCTCTCCCCGCTCTCTCTTCACCCAGCTCTCCCTCTCCCCTCCCTCTCTTCCCTCTCATTCTCTCTTCCTCTCCCTCCCCCTCATGCACCTCTCCTCTTTTTTTCTCATGTGTCCTCCTCCTCCCTCCCCTGTCTTTCTCTTCTCTAGATCCCCCCTCTCCGTCCCTTTCTCTTTCTCTCTATAACTCCACTCTCTTCTTTCTCTCTCCCCTGATCATCGCTCTTCTCTCTCTATCCCCCCTCTCCTCTCGTCCTCTCCCTCTCGTTCCGCCCTCTCACTTCCTATCTCTGTCTTTCTCTCTCCCGATCTCTCTTCTCTCTCTCTCCCCTCTCTCTCTTTTCTCTGGCCTCTCTCTCCCTCGCCCTATCTCTTCTCTCGTCCTCTCTCGCCCTCTCCACAGGCCCCTCCTCCACTTTCCTCGCTTCCTCCCTCTCTCTCCCACATCTGGATTCGTCCTCACCCCACACAGGAAGTACTCGCGAGCTTGTCTGCCTGTTTATTTCCTCACGTCGGCACGGCGCCACGGCCCAAACATCTCCAGCTCCCATCCCAAACAAAATCATAAAAGTGGAGTGGAACAATAGACTGTGGGGACGAGCACTCAGAGCTGAGCCCGTCGCCAGAGACTCAGAGCACCGGGCCTGGAACGATCTGAGGCTGTTTGTAGAACATCCAGGCTACTCAGATATGTATGTTGGTGGTTTTAAACGGGCAGTTAAAACAATCGTAATGGGTTTACGGCGGGCTAGCTGCTAATGCGCGAATGCTATCTGCTACTACCCGCTAATGCTCTGCTACTGGGTCCTACAATGCTACTGCTACTGCTGAGAATGCTACGGCTACTGCTCGACTGCTAATGCTACTGCTAATGCACTGCAATGCTCTACTGCTGCTACTGCTACTGGCTCGCTGCTAATTGCTACTGGCTTCTGCTGCTACTGCTAATGCTACTGCTACTACTACTGCAGTACTGGTGTTATACTACTGCTAGCTAGGCTACTTTCCACAATAATAAATCCTGACAGCATGATAACAGCTGTTGCGAAAATAGTGTTAATAGCATAACTGACTCCGCCCCCTCTGAACAAATGCTCCTGCTTGCATTCCCATTCACAAGCATTTACCCTCTTCGGCCTGGTCTTTGCCATTTGGGGCTTGTTTTGGAAGATCGACAACTTTCATTTTCTCCGAGAACGACTTCCTGCTTTGATTATAGGACTATAAAAGTCCTTGCGCATAAAAGAAGTTTACATATTTTTAAATTTTAAATCAATAAATTGCTTGAAAATCTATTAAAATCAACTTCTAACATTGAACCGCAGGTCGAACGGAAGCCTGAGGCTTTTTTAAATAAAATACTTAATGAATTCATACTTTTTTTTAATGGCATTATTATTAATTATTAGTAAATCTATAGAACTTAAATGACTTCATGATAGACAAATATTGGGCAAGTTAAATTACAACTATATAATTTAAGAGCACAGGTGTCTTGCTAAAGCAGACAAAAGCACCATTGCTGAATTTTTAAGTCAGAAATAAATACATCTATTTGCTCTCTCGCTCCCGCGCAGAGAAGCTCGTACATCCTTTTGTCTCCCTCCAGGGTGGACCAGGCAAACGCACTCCGCATCGGGATCCCCTGCAGCTGCCTTCAAAAGCTCCCATACGTACAAAACACGGTGGGCCAGGTCCTGAATGCGGGTGGCGGAAGCATGAGGAGCACATCACCCCCCCATCCTTCACACCCTCCACTGGCTCCCGTTCACCTCCGTATAAATACAAGTATCCTCCTGCACAACCTCTGACCACCACTGTCTCCACGGTGAGCCCCCACCTCATCTGACCCTCCTCACACTCCACACTCCCATGCAGAACCCGGTCAGGCCAACAAGCACCCGTCTCTCCTCCCCCCCAGGACACGGCTCAAAACATGGGCGGTCCGGCCCTTCAGGCCGCTGCTTTCCCCGTACGGTGGAACGCCCTCCCGGACCACCTCAGGCCCCACAACGGGTGGAAGCTTTTAAAAAGGGACTCAAAACCCATCTTTTAACAAAGCGGACTGCTAATTGTTTTTGTGTGACTATTATCAGATTTTTATGTGTGGTTGGCTTTTTATTTATGCGGGCCTGTTTTGGTAGCACTTTGAGATTTGGTGGTCAAATGTAAAGGGCATTATAAATAAAAGCCATCCATTCCATCATCCATTTTCTTCCCGCTTTATAATCCGTTGCCGGGAACGGCGGGGGCAGCATCTAAGCAGAGACAACCCAGCCTTCCCGATTCACAAAACGACACTTCCTCCAGCCTCATCCGGGGACCCCAAGAGCGTTCACAGGCCAGCTGAGAGGACAAGTCTCCCAGCGTGTCCTCAGGTCTTTCAGCGGGGGACCTAAATAAAATGTGGTTATATATATTATTATTATTACTTATAACTTTATTTGCTCGTGGTTCACCTGTGTATCTGGTTCCTCACACATCCTCTGCTCTACTTTTATCACCACCATATTTCTCTCTCACATATTCAGTTGGAAGCATACCAACAACAAACTTTTTTCAAAGCACTTTTCAAACCTGGATTGATAAGGGGGAATAATTAAAATAACACAGGTCAGCCAACCTCAGCTCTGTAAGGCCATTCGCAACACACAATTATTGAGTTCGTGAGTAATAAAAAGTGTGGGTAAATGCCACTAAAACCTCACACAACATTCAACATGCAGTATTCTCATGTAGCAACAAAGACAAAGCGTGTTGTGACATCACCATAGTGTGTCAGCCCCGCGATGGAACAACTGTTAAATATAAGGAGGTCTCTTTAGTTCACCAGAAATGTCCCCAGGTAAAAAAAAATCTATAAGACTTGACTGAAGTTGCTGATGACACTGTTGGAAGTTTATATCTAAATGCTAGTTAGCAAGAAAAGAGGACCACAAAAACATGACATAAGGGCCGCAGTTGTCCAGCGAACCATAGTTTGGAAACGTTGTGTTAGCCGAAGGTGGAGGAGGCCGATTTGAAAGATAAGCCTTCTGGAGCGAATTTCCTATATGGGAATTGTTTCGCGTCATGCTTAGCGCCGTAACACTGGCAGACGTGGGTCGCTCAGCACTGTTGCTAGGCAAGCTGGAGTTTTCCACCCCCACAGTTTGTAAGCCAAAAAGCCTTATTTGCTCAGATTTGGAATTCACAAAGACAAATTATAAACACCAGGGAGCGATAAACCAACAGATTTTAGCCAAAAAATGGGTGATTGTGACACCAAAAATTTTACAGAGAGAGAGGATTTTATTGTAAAGTCCTATTTGCAAGGGATTAGTAATAACCGTGGTCGTTGTCAAATTACCGCCCCACCCCTGTGATACTTGTCAGCGCGTTCACCCTTGATAGAGTAAAAATGTCAGTAAATGTCTATAATTTCACGCACCCCCTCGTTGGGCAAAAGCGATCACAATCCACTGGACATGCAGTTTCTTACCTTACAGAGTATATATCACTGGGCGTCTGTGGACAAATACAAGGAGGTAATTTGCAGCTGAATTTATTACTTTACAAATTAACAGACATGGCGCATTTCGAGATTGTCATAAATTACCAGAGGAACTAAACCTGATGCGAATAGGGCTTAACACAGTAGGAGCCAGAGAGAGTTGGAGCCAAACTCATCCATGAGCACTTTCCTATGGGGCCTGCATTGAGCGAGCAGGTTAGCATTGTCCATCACGCTGAAAAGTATCTGTATGGAGTGATTTTTATAAAAAAGAATCAGTTTGTTTTGTCTCATTGGCAAATCTTGTTCTACTTTTGTTCATACTAACTGTAGGAGAAAATTAAACTGAGACTCCCCTCCTAATGAAGAAGCCAGTGGGCGGCCGGCCAATAGAGGCGCAGGCAACGCCCCCCACCACACCACAACATGCCATTTACCTTGGATAAAACGTTAAAAAAAAATAATAACATTAAAATATTGCGAAATTATGGTGTGATTTATTTCAAGATGTGAAGAAATACTTTATAGTCTTATGCTGAGTTTGGATTGATTAAGCTCATCAACGTTGTCGTGTCGGACTGAGACGGTATTCCGCCTCAGGCCAAAGATTTGCGCCCTGAGCCGTCCTATGGACCTCACGTTAAAAGTTGGAACAGGCGCAGTACTCCCATCAATGCAAGAGAAAAGACGATGTTGGGGGCGCAGGAGATAGTGCGCCCTGAGGGGGCGGGATCGCCCGCTGACCTGTACAGTCAATGGTCTGTGAGTCGCGTTTACAGTGGATTGCAGGTCCAGCGGTGGGAGTTTGGAACGAACGTAAAGAGACGCAAAAAATCGGAGAACGAGAAAAAGAATAATTCAGTAATCACCAAAACAATACCGTTTTGGAGAAAGATCATAACCAGGAGAAGGGGTGGAGGTTAAAGAGCTTGGGACCGATTCAGCCAAATATTACCATTAGTCCCCCACAGTTCCCAAGCGACAGGGGGAGACGGTAACTCTCCGTACTGTTTTTGCCAGACCTGGGGGTTCAGCGCCAAAATCTTGGTCGAGGCAGCTGTAGCGAGGCTAATGCTTGATTTTGCTATTCCATGCCCTTGTTTCAAACATCAGAACTGACCCAGCAGGGAATCAAGACAGGTTGACTGATCGAAGCTCTTTTTAGAAAAGCAAGAAGCATGAGCAGACTGGTATCCACATGCAACATGCCCTCAAATTACTATGATTTGAAGATAGAATATTTCATCCCAGCGGAGGAAAGCTACAGGTAGGGATCAGAAAGCTTCCCTTACCCTGCTGGTATAGATCTAGTCTCATATTCATACCCCCCCCAGTAGAAAATTCCACCAGCCCTCACTGCAGAGGAGCTCTGCCCCGGAAAAGAACTGGAACAGTGAACGTTCTCATCGGTCATAATCAAAATTATATTGTGTGTCCAACCTCTCGCGTTTGGTTTTGGCGGAGCGGACACAAAGGGGGGGGTTGTAGGATAAATTAAAATGACCATCTTTCCGTCAATCAAAGACTTTTGTTGTATAATGAGACCAATATTATAACTTCTGTCTCCACGGGTGTTTTAAACCTTGTGGTTCAGGTTTTATTGTGGGTAAGAAATCATAAAGATAAGTGCCATGCAACACCCCCATCCTTCCCCCCAACGACGCTACAAGGATGTGAAGGACTTACTAGGACCCTCAGGGAAGAAAAACCAGTCTGCTTTGGACCACGGAAGTGCCCAGACCTCCCTGGGCTCGGCTCACGCAACCAAGGGCCTTTGGGCCTCTTAGATGGGCCCTCAACACCTCAGCACCACGTTTGAGAGACTTCCACAACCCTTCAATAGCCCCTCCCCAGCTTCAACCTGAAGAAGTTGCTGAGTTTTTAGGCACCTAGACTGTGGATCGTGGAGGACTTGGTTCAGCCACATGATGCAGCCGCATGGTCCAGGCCCCGTGACAAGAGCCTCCATCCCACATACCATCACATACCCAAGGACCTGCTAGTCACCAAAGGCTATTCTGGTTGTATGATTCTGCTCTCTTGAACACACAGCTGTTGCTTTATTATAACCTATACTGCAAAGAATACTTCTCTTAAACAAGGCTGAACACATGCAGGCCTCAGCCTAGACCAATCCATTCATAGACAAAGTCTTGCTTAGCATCATCTTTAGCCTAGCATTTTAATAATGTATCTTGATAATCAACGTTCCCTTCATGGTTATCTTGACCATTTGCTATATCCTATCTAGTCTGTATTGCGTGTATACTTCATTAAATCGACAAAACCATCTTGTCTGAAAGTGATATTTTGGGTACCTTTTAACTCCAAAATTGGTCACTGAGTTGAAAAAGGAATTCACTCCTTCAGATCTATTGAAGAGAATTGGGACTAAATTAAATAATGAAAGGACTCATGAGGATTACTTAATCAATATATGAGCCAATAATGATATTTGTACGCCATATGCACGTTATCAGGTTGGGGAGTTATTCCTTGGTGCCCCCTAATAAAGCTAGTATCAATTATTGTAATTTATTTAAAACTACAACATACACAGGAAAACCCTGATTAAGAAAGAAAAAGTGTTCTGAGGTGAGATGGATTTATTATAAAAGTTCTGCTGTTTGTGTTAGAGTGGTGTGTTAGAGGGTGTGTGTTAGAGTGTGGTGTAGACTGGGTATTAAGTTTGTGGGTTAGAGTGGTGGGTTAAGTGTGTGTTAGATGTGGTTTTTAGTGTGGGGGACAGAGTTTGTTTAGAGGTGTGTGTTAGAGTGGTGTGTAGATGTGTGGGTTAGGACAGGTGGTGGTTAGAATGGGTATTGGAGTTTGTGTTAGAGTGTGGTCGAGTGAGTTTAGAGTGAGTGTTAGAGTGTGTGTTCAGAGTTTGTGTAGAGTGTGTGTTAGAGTGTGTGTCAGAGTTTGTGTTAGAGTGTGTATTAGATTGTGTTTAGAGTGTGTGTCAGATTTGTGGTAGAGTGTGTATAGATTGTGTTAAGAGTGTGGTGTTAGAGTGGGGTGTTTTAAGGTGGGTTTAAACTGTGTATTAGAGTTTGTGTTAGAGTAGTGGTTAGAAGTGTGGTGGGTTAGAGTGTGTGTTAGAGAAAGTGTGTGTCAGGAGTGTGGGGTGTGTTAGGAGGTGTGTATGAGAGTGTGTTGTGTTGAGAAGTGGTGTGGTTAGAGTGTTGTTAGAAGTGTGTGTTAGAGTGTGTGTTAGAGTGGGTGTTAGAGTTTGTGTGTAGATGTGTGTTAGAGTGGTGTTAGAGTGTTGTGTTTAGAGTGGGTGTTAGAGGTGTGTGTTAGAGTGAGGTAGAGTTGTGTTAGAGTGAGTGTTAAGTTTGTGTTAGAGTTTGTGTTAAAGAGTGTGTGTTAGAGTTTGTGTAGAGTTTGTGTTTGAGTGTGTGTTAGAGTTTGTGTGAGGAGTGTGTGGTGTTAGAGTTGTGTTAGAGTGTGTTGAGAGGTTTGGTTAGCGTTTGTGTTAGAGTTGTGTTTTAGAGTGTGTTTAAGTTTGTGGTATGAGGGTTTGTGTTAGAGTGTGTGTTAAGTTGTGTTAGAGTTTGTGTTAGCGTTTGTGTTAGAGGTGTGTGTGTAGTTTGTGTTCGAGTTTGTGCTAGAGTGTGTGTTAGAATGTGTGTTAGAGGTTGTGTTAGAGGGATGTGTGTTAGTGTGTGTTAGAGTTTGTGGTTAGATTTGTGTAGAGTTTGGGTTAGAGTGTTGTTTGAGTTTGTGTTAGAGTTTGTGTTAGAGTGTGTGTTAGAGTGTGTGTTAGAGGTTGGTGTGAGAGTTTGTGTTAGAGGTGTGTTAGAGTTGTTGTGGGGAGAGTGGGTGGTTAGAGTTGGGTTAGAGTTTTGTTAGAGTTGTGTTAGAGTTGTGTTAAGTGTGTGTTAGAGTGTGTGTTAGAGTGTGTGTTAGAGTTTTTGTTAGAGTTTGGTGTTAGAGTGGGTGGTAAGTTTGTGTTAGAGTGGTGAGTTAGAGTTTTTGGTGTTAGAGTGTGTTTAGAGTTTGTGTTAGAGGTGTTGTGTTAGAGGTGTTGTTAGAGTTGGTGGTAGAGTGTGTGTTAGAGTTTGGTGTTAGAGTGGTGTGGTGAGTGGGTGGGGGGGAATGGGGTGGGTGTTGGTGGGTGGTGGTGGTGGGGGTTAAAGGGTGGGGGTGGGGAGAGGGTGGGGGGGGAGAGGGTTGTTAGAGTGGTGGTGGGGAGATTGGTGGGGTGAGAGTTGGTGGTTAGAGTGGTGTAGAGTGTGGGGGGTGAGAGTGGGGGGGGAGGTGTGGGGTTGAAAGAGTTTGGGTTAGAGGTGTGGTGGGAGAGTTGGGGTTAGAGTGTGGGTTGTGAGTGTGTGGGTGAGAGTGTGGGTTAGTGTGTGTGGGAGAGTTTGTGTTAAGTTGTGGTGTGAATTTATGGTTAGAGTGTGTGTTAGGTGTGTGTTAGAGTTGGTTAAGTGTGTGGTTAGTAGGGGGTGGAGAGGGGGGGGTAGAGGGTGTGGTAGAGTGTGTGGGTTGAGTTTGTGGTTTGGAGTTTGTGGGTTAATGGGTGGGTGGTTGAGTGTGTGGTGGTTGATGGTGTAGGGTTAGAGTGGGTGGTGAGAGGTGTGTTTAAGTTTTTGTGTGAGAGTGGTGGTAGAGGGTGTGGTTAGAGTTGGGTGTAGTGGGTGGTGGTGAGAGGTGGGTTGAGGGGTGGGGGGGGGGATGGGGTTAGAGGGTGTGTTGAAAGGGTTTTGAGTTGGGTTAGTGTGTTGTGATGAGTGTGTGGTAAGTTTTGTTTGAGTTGTGGTAAGAGTGTGTGTTAGAGTGTGTGTTAGAAGTTTGTGTTAGAGTTGTGTGTTAGAGTTTGTGTTAGAGTTTGTGTTAGGATGTGTGTTTAGATTGGTGGTTTTAGAGTTGTGGTGTTAGAGTGTTGTGTTAGAGTGTGGTGTTAAGTGTGTGTTAGAGTGTGTGTTAGAGTTTTGTGTAGAGTGTGTGTTAGAGTGTGTGTTAAGTGTGTTTAGAGTTTGTGTTAGAGTGTGTTTAGAGGATTGTGTTAGAGTTTGTGTAGAGTGTGGGTTAAAGTTGTGTGAAATGTGTGTTAAGTGTGTGTTTAGAGTGTGTGGTGGAGTTTGTGTTAGATTTGTGTTAGAGGTGTGTTAGTTTGTGTTAGAGTGTGTTTAGAGTTTGTGTTAGAGTGTGGTGTTAGAGTTGTGTTAGAGTTTGTGTTAGAGTTGTGTTAGAGTTTGTGTTAGAGTGTGGTGTTAGGATTTGTGTTAAGTGTGTGTTAAGTTTGGTTAGAGTGTGTGTTCGAGTTTTGTGTTCGAGATGTGTTCGAGTATGTGTTAGAGTGTGTGTTACGAGTGATGAGTTAGAACGTGTGTTAGAGTTGTGTTAGAGTGTGAGTACGTGTGTGTTCGAGTGTGTGTTAACGTTTTGTGTTAGAGTTTTTGTGTTTAAGAGTTTGTATGTTAAGCGTTTGTGATCAGTTTGTGTTACAGCGTGTGTGTTAGCGTTTGTGTTAGACTTTGAGTTAGAGTTGTGGTTAGAGTGTGTGTTAGAATTGTGTTAAGTGGTGTATAGAAAGTTTGTATAGAGTTTGTGTTCAGTTTGAGTTAGAGTGTGTGTTAGAGTTAGTGTTCGTGTTTGTGTTAGAGGTTTGTTCTCGTGGAGTTAGAGTTTGTTAAGAGTGGTGTTAAGAAGTGTTAGAGTTTGATGTTTCGAGTTTTGTGATAAGTGTGTTTAGAGTTGTGTTATAGTGTGTGTTAGAGTTAGTGTTAGAGTGTTGTGTTTAAGTTATGTGTAGAGGTGGTGGTTAGAGTTTGTGATAGAGTGTGTGTTAAGTTTGTGTTAGATTTGTGTTAGAGTGTGTGTTAGAGGTATTGAGTTAGCGTGTGTTTAGACGTGTGTGTTAGAGTGTGTATTAGAGTTTGTGTTAGAGATTGTGTTAGAGTTGTAGTGTATAGAGTTTGTGTAAGAGTGTTGTTAGGAGTTTGTGTTAGAGTGTTTGTTAGAGTTTGTAGTTAGCGTTGGTGTTAGAGTGTGAGTTAGACGTTTGTGTTAGAGAGAGTGTTTCGAGTTTTGTAGTTAGAGTGTGGTGTTAGACGTTTGTGTTAGAGTGTGTGTTAAAGGAGTTTGTAGATTCGAGAGTGTGTTATAGTGTTGTTGTGTTAGAGTTTGTGTTAGAGTTTGTGTGGATGTGAGAGCTGTCAGAATGTTGGCAGCTGCTTTTTGGGAGAAACCAAAAACAAGTGGTGTTTGAAACGACGGAGCGTCACCGACAGATGTTCAATAATGACAACAGTTGTTTGGAAAGTTTACTCACATTTATTGTTTTGGGGAGATTTCTCATGACCCCATTTCACCAGCCCTACTCTACTCAACTCTACCCTACTCTACTCTACTCTACTCTAACTCTACTCTACTCATACGACTCCTACCTCCACTCTAGACAGTTCTCCTTGAGGGGTATTCCGATTGAGTCGTCAGTGTGAATGTAATCTAAAAGCGCCCAGGCAATTTATTTGTCTAATACTTCCAGAGTAACCGCTGGAGCAGACCCCTGGTATCATCATCCCACGGCAAAATGAATTAAAATCTTTTGGGATTGTTGGTGGGCCCACGAGGACTGTGGGCCCACCACAATACCAAAATTGTAATTCATTTTGCCGTGGGCTGATGAACGGGTCAGCTCCAGCGGTTACTCGGGAAGTTATAGACAAATAAAATTGCCTTGAGCAGATTTTAGATTAAATCTCACCCTGACGACTCAATCTGAAGAACCCCCAGGAGCAACATGTTCTAGAGTGGAGAGTAGAGAGAAGTAGAGTAAGTAAGTAGAGTAGAGTAGAGTAGGGTAAGTAGAGTAGAGTAGGCTGTGGAAATGGGCTCATGAGAAATCTCCAAAACAATAAATGTGAGTAACGTTCCAAAACAACTGTTGTCCACTTATTGAACATCTGTCGGTGACGCCTCCATCGTTTCAAACACCACTTGTTTTTGGTTGCTCCAAACGCACTGCCCAGTCTTGACCCTCTCATCATCCACACAAACCTAACACAAACTCTAACACAAACTCTTAACCACACACTCTAACACAAACTCCTAACACACGAAAACCTCTAACACACCCTCCTAACCCAACTCTAACCACACACTCTAACACAAACTCTAACCCACACTCTAACACAAACTCTAACACACACTCTAACACAAACTCTAACACAAAACTCTAACACACATCTACCACAAACTCTAACACACACCTCTAACACAAACCTAACACACACTCTAACACAAACTCTAACACAAACCTAACACACACTCTAACACACACGTCTAACACACACTCTAACACAAACTCTAACCACCACTCTAACAACAAACTCTAACAACAAACTCTAACACACACTCTAACACAAACTCTAACACACAACTCTAACACAAACTCTAACACACACCTAACACAAACGCTAACACAACACTCTAACACAAACACTAACACACACTCTAACACAAACCTCTAACACAAACCTCTAACACACACTCTAACACACACTCTAACACAACACTCTAACACACACTCTAACACTAACTCTAACACAAACGCTAACACAAACTCTAACACACACTCTAACACAAACGAACACAAACGCTAACTCACATTCCGAACACACACTCTAACACAAACTACACACACGCTAACACACACTCGAAAACAAACTCTAACACAAACTCTAACACGACACTCCTAACACAAACTAAAACAAACTCTAACACAAACTCTAACACAAACTCTAACACAAAACTCTAACACACAACTCTATCCACACTCTAACACACACTCTAACACAAACTCTAACAACACATTCTAACACACACTCCTAACACACACTCAAACACAAACTCTAACACACACGCTAACACAAACCGAACACACACCTAACACAAACACCTAACACACACTCGAACACAAACTCTAACACACACTCTAACACAAACTCAACACACACGCTAAACACAAACTCTAAACCACAACACTCTAACACACACTCGAACACAAACTCTAACACACAACTCAAACACAAACTAACTCACACTCTAACTCAACTCTAACACAAACTCTAACACCCACTCTAACACACACTCTAACACACACTCTAACACAAACGCTAACACACTCTCTAACACAAACTCTAACAAAACAAACCAACACACACTCAACACAAACTCAAACACACACTCTAACACAAACTCCTAACACACACTCTAACACAAACTCTAACACACACTCTAACACACACTCTAACACACACTCTAACACAAACTCTAACACACTCTCTAACACAAACTCTAACACACACTCTAACATACAACATCTAACACAAACTCTAACA
This sequence comes from Knipowitschia caucasica, assembly GCA_964034765.1. Classification (NCBI taxonomy): domain Eukaryota; kingdom Metazoa; phylum Chordata; class Actinopteri; order Gobiiformes; family Gobiidae; genus Knipowitschia; species Knipowitschia caucasica. The sequence continues at coordinate 6,408,921 of OZ035825.1, forward strand.
CACACTCTAACACAAACTCTAACACACACTCTAACACACACTCTAACACAAACTCTAACACAAACTCAAACACACACTCTAACACAAACTCTACACAAACTCTAACACACATTCTAACACACCACTCTACAAACTCATAACACAAACTGACACACACTCTAACACAAACTCTAACACAAACTCTAAACACAAACTCTAACACACACTCTAACACAAACTCTAACACCAACTCTAACACACACTAACACAAACTCTAAACACACACTCTAACACAAACTCTAACACAAACTCTAACACAACCGCTAACACACACCTCTAACACAAAACTCTAACACAAACTCTCACACACATTCTAACACCACTCTAACAAACTCTAACACAAACTAACACACACCTAACACAAACTCTAACACAACTCTAACACAAACTCTATACACACACTGCTAACACAAACACTAACACAAACTATAACACACACTCCAACACAAACGCTAACACAAACTCTAAACAAACTCTAACACAAACTCCTAACACACACTCTACCACACACTCAAACACACTCTAACACAACTCTAACACACATTCTAACACACATCTAACACACACTCTAACTCAAAAACGCTACCCCACACTCTAACACAAACTCTAACACAACTCTAACACAAACTCTAACACACACACTAACACAAACTCTAACACACACTCTAACACAAACTCTATCACACACTCTAACAACAAACTCTAACACCCAAACTCTAACACACACTCTAACACAAACTCTAACACACACTCTAACACAACTCTAACACACACTCTACTCCAAACTCTAACAAAAACCTAACACACACTCTAACACACACTCTAACACATCACTCAACACAAACTCTAACACAACGACTCTAACACAAACTCTAACACAAACTCTAACACCTAACACAAACTCTAACACAAAACACTCTAACACAAACTCTAACACAAACTCTAACACACACTCTAACACACACTCTAACACACACTCTAACACAAACTCTAACACCACCTGCCTAACAACAACTCTAACCAAACTCTAACTAACAAAACTCTAACACACACTCTAACCACAAACTCCTAACACAAACTCTAACACACAGTCTAACACACACTCAACACAAACTCTAACACAAACTAACACACACTCTAACACAAACTCAAACACAAACTCTAACACAAACTCTAACACACACTCTAACACAAACTCTACACAAACGCTAACACACACTCTAACACAAACTCTAACACAAACCTAACACAAACTCTAATACACAAACTCTAACTCAAACTTCAAAACACACTCTAACACAAACTCTACACACACTCTAACACAAACTCTAAAACAAACTCTAACATACACTCTAAACTCAAACTCTAACACAAAACCTCTAACACTCACACTAACACAAACTCTAAACACACTCTAACACACACTCTAACACCACTCTAACACAAACTCTAATACACACTCTACACACACTCTAACACAAACTCTAAACTAACACACACTCTAACACCCACACTAACACACACTCTACACACACACTCATAACACACACTCTAACTCAAACCTAATACCCACCACCATCTAACACAAACTCTGACACACACTCTAACACACACTCTAACACACACTCTAACACACACTCTAACACAAACTCTAATACACAGTCTAACCACACTCAACACACACTCTAACACACAACCCTACACAAACTCTAATACACACCTACACAAACTCTACACACACTCGAACACAAAACTCTAATACACAATCGAACAAACTAACTCTGACACACACTCTAACACACACCTAACACAAACTCTGACACACACCTAACACACACTCTAACAACACACGCTAACACACACTCTAACACAAACTCTAATACACAGTCTAACACACAGTCTAACACCCACTCTAACACACACTCTAACACACACTCTAACACAAACTCGACAAACACTCTAAACACACACTCTAACACACACTCATAACACACACTCTAACACAAAACCTAATACACAGTCCGAACACACACTCTAACACACACCGCTAACACACACTCTAACAACAACACCAGAACTGTTATATTTAAATCCATCTCACCCTCAGACACTTTCCTTTCTTTCTCATCACGAGTTCCTGTGTTTTAGTTTTAAATAAATTACAATAAATTGATAATACTTTTTAGGGGCACCCAAGGTATACTCCCAACTGATAACGTGCCAATGACGTCACAATATCAATAATTGGCTCATTTATTGATTAAGTAATCTGCATGAGTCCTTCATTATTTAATTAGTCCAATTCTCTTCAATAGAATCTGAAGGTATGAATTCTTTTTACAAATCATGACCCAATTTCTGGATTAAAAGTAGCAAATATCACTTTCAGACAAAGATGGTTTTTGGTAGATTTAATGAAGTATACACAAATACAGGACTAGATATGAAATATGCAAATTGTCAAGAAAACATGAAGGAACGCGTGATTTCAAGATACATATTAAAATGCTGAGGCTAAAGTGACTAACAAGACCTTTGTCTATGAATATGGTAAAGGCTGAGGCCTGCATGTGTTCAGCCTTTGGTAAGAGAGTATTCTTTGAAGTATAGGTTTTAAAGAAAGCCAACAGCTGTGTGTATCAGAGAGCATCATACAAACCAAATACCTTGGTGGAAGACTTCCTTGGTATTGATGGTGTGGATGGAGGCTTCTTTGTCCACGGGCCTGGGACCAGGCGCTGCATCCATGTGCTGAAACCAAGTCCCCTCCTACGATCCACAGTCCTAGGTGCAAAAACTCAGCAACTTCTTCAGGTTGAAGCTGGAGGGCTATTGAAGGGTGAGGAAGTCCTCTCAAACAGTGGTGCTGAGGTTTGAGCCATCTAAGAGGCCCAAAGCCCCTTGGTGCCCTGACAGAGCCCCGGGAGTCTGGGCCCCGTGTTCCCAAAGCAACTGTTTTTATCTTCCCTGTGGGTCCTTGTAAGTCTTCACATCTTGCTAGAGTCGTTGGGGGAAGGGTGTTGCCATGGGCACTTATCTTAAGACATTCTTACCACAATAAAAACTGACACCACAAGGATTTAAACACAGTGGAGACAGAAGTTATAATAGGTCTCAATATACAACAAAATGTCTTTGCTTGAGGAAAGAGGGCATTTTAAGTTATCCTACACACCCCCCCCCTTTGTGTCCAGCTCCGCAAACCAAGCGAGAGGTTGACACAACATAATTTGATTATGACCGAGAGAACGTTCCACTGTCCAAGTTTCTTTAAACGGGCAGAGCTCTCAGCAGTGGCGCCCCGCACCTTTCTCTGCTGTGGAATTTTTCTACTGGGGGGCTATGAATATGATGACTAATATATACCAGCAGGGTCAGGGATGCCTTTCTGATCCCTACCCTGTAGCTTTTCATCCTGCTGGGATGAAATATTTAATCTTCCCAAACATAGCTAAGTTTTTGAGGGCATATGCATGGGATACCAGTCTGCTCAGCTTCTTTTGCCTTTCTAAAAAGTGCTTTCAGATCAGTCATACCTCTTGATCCAATGCTGGGTCCAGATCCTGATGTTGAAACAAGAGGCATGGAAAACAAAATAAAGCATTAGCCTCGCCTACATGCTGCTAGCCAAGATTTGCGCTGAACCCGGTCCTGAAAAAGTACGAGTGTACCGTCTCCCCCTGTCGGCTGACTGCTGACTAAAGGTAATATTTGGCTGAATCCGGTCCAAGCTCTTTAACCTCACCTTCTCCTGATTATCTTCTCTCAAACGGTATTGATATTGAGTGATCTAAACTGAAATTATTCTTTGTCTCGTTCTCTCATTTGCGTCTCTTTACGTTCGTTCTCAAACTTCCCACACTTGACCTGACTATCACTGTAAACGACGTCACAGACATGACAGTAAAGGTCGCGGGCGATCCCGCCCCCTCAGGCGCACGTCTCCCACGCCCCCCAATCGCTTAGCTGCTTGCATTGAAGAGGACTACTGCCAGTCCACACTTTTAACGAGAGTCCATAGACGGCTCAGGGCGCAATCTGTTTGCGCCCTGAGGCGAAATCCGTCCGCAGTCCCCGACACAGACAAACGTTTGATGAGGCTTCAATCAATCCAACTCAGCATAAACGATAAAGTAATTCTTCCACATCTGAAATAAAAACACACATAAATTTCGAATATTTTAATGTTATTATTTTTTTTAACGTTTTATCCAAGGTAACATGGCAAGTTGTGAGTGGTGGGGGCGGTGCCCTAGCGCCCCCTCTATGGGCCGGCCGCCACTGCGTCTCAGTAGGGAGGCGGATTCTCAGTTAATTTTGTCTCCTACAGGTATAATGAACAAAGTTGAACAAATGTGCCATGAGACAAAACAAACTGAACCTTGTTATAAAAATCACTCCATTCAAGAACTTTCAGCGTAGATGAACAATGCTAACCTGCTCGCTCAATGCAGCCCCATAGGAAAGATGCTCATAGAGAAGTTTTGGCTCCAACTCTCTCGGGCTCCTAACTGTGTTAAGCCCTAATCGCATAGGATTAGTAACTCAGGTAATTTATGAAAGCTTCAGAATGCGCCATGTCTGTAATGTGTAAAGTAATAATTCAGCTGCAAATTAACCTCCTGTATTTGCACAGACGCCCAGTGAAGTACTACTCCAGTAAGAATCTGCTTGTCAGTGTTGTGATAGGGGCGCTATTGCCAACGAGGGTGTGCGTGAAAATATAAGTCATTTACAGATTTTTTACTTACAAGGTAACGCGCTGCAAGTAAGCACAGAGTGGGGGGGGGGGGAGGTGGGGCGGTAATTTGACAACGACCACAGTTATACTAATCCCGTGCAAATGACCTTTACATTAAAATCCTCTATCTCTGTAATACATTTTGTGTCACAATCACCTTTTTTTGGCTTAAAAATCTGTGGGTTATCGCTCCCTGGTGTTTTATAATTTGTCTTTGTGAATCCAAATCTGAGCAATATAAAGGAAATGGCTAAACTGTGGGGGAAACGCCCAGCGTGCCTTAGCAACCGCTTAGCGACACTTCTGCCAGTGTTTACGCCTAAGCTTGACGTCGAAACAAATGCCCATATAAGAAAATAGCTCCAGCTACTTATCTTCAATCGCCCCTCCTCCACCTTCGCTAAACCACGTCCAATCTAATGGTTCGCTGACAACTGCGTCACCCCTCAATGTCATGGTTTTGTGGTCCTCTTTCTTGCTATCTAGCCATTTTAATTAAAACTTCACAGTGTCATCCGCCCAACTTCACTCAAGTCTAATCAATATTTTTGTACAAGGGACATTTTCTGGTGAACTACAGGACCCTTCTTATTTAACAGTTGGTGTTCCATCGCGGGGCTGACACTATGGTGATGTCACACACCGCTTCTGCTCATTTGGCGACATGAAATACAGGCATGTTAGAATGTTGTGGTGAGGTTTTTAGTTGCGTTAACACACTTTTTATTACACAAATAAACTCAATAATTGGTGGGTTTGAGAATGGCCCTACAGACCTGAGTGCTGACCTTGTTATTTTAATTTATTCCACCTTATTCAACCAGGTTTGAAAGTGCTTGAAAAAAGTTTGTTGTTAGTATGCCTTCACTGAATATGTGAGAGAAATAGTGGTGAAAAAAGTAGAGCGGGGGGGGGGGGGGGGGGGGGGGGGGGAGGGATGTGAGGACAGATAAAAAAAACAAGGTGAACCAGAGCAAAAAAAGTTATAAGTATAATAATATAATAATAACCCATATTATTTAGGTCCCCCGCGGAAGAACCTAGGACACATGGAGAGACTGTCTCTCAGCTGCCCTGGGAACGCCTTGGGGGTCCCCGTTGAGCTGGAGAAGTGTGTTGAATAGGAAGGTCCTGGTGTCACTGCTTAGACTGCTGCCCCCGCGACCCCAACGATAAAGCGCGAGAAAAATGGATGGATGGAAATGATGGCAATTTTAGTTATAATGCACATTTACATTTGAACACCCAAACTCAAGTGCTACAAACAGCATGCATAAAATAAAAGCAAACACATAAAATCAGATAAAAGACACACAAAAAAATTAGCAGTACGCCTTTAGTTAAAAGATGGTTTTGAGTCCGTTTTAAAACTTCCACCGTCTGTGGGCCCTGAGGTGGTCCGGGGAGGCGTTCCACAGACGGGGAGCAGCGGCCTCGAAGGACGGTCCCCCCAGTTTTCTTGACCGTGTCCTGGGCGGGAGCAGACGGTGCTGTTTGGCCTGACCGGTTTTCTGCATGAGGATGTGGAGTGAGGAGGTCAGTGGAGGTGGGGGGCAGCCGTGGAGACTGTGTGGGGGGGGCATGAGGATCGTGTAGTCTAATACGGAGGTGAACGGGAGCCAGTGGAGGGTGTGAAGGATGGGGTGATCGTGCTCATGCTTCCGCACCCATTCATTCAGGACCCTGGCCACGCTGTTTTGTACGACTGGACTTTTGAAGCTTCCTGCCATGGGATCGCCCGATTGAAGGAGGCGTTGCAGTAGTCCAACCTGAGGAGACAAAGGCATGGACGAGCTTTCTCTGCAGCCGGGAGAGAGAGAGAAAATAGATGATTTAATGTGGACTTAAAAATAAGAATGGTGCTTTTGTCTGCTTTAGCAAACACCTGTGGCTCATAATTATAATTTAGACATTTAAAAGGGCAATATTGGTCTATCATAAGTCATTTAAGTTCTATAATAATAATAAAAATAATAATTGCAATTAAAAAATTATAATTAATTAAGTATTTTCTTTACAAAGCCCTCCAGGCACCGTTTCAGACCGCGGTTCAAGTTTAGAAGTTGATTTTAATAGATTTTTCAAGCAATTATTGATTATTTTAAAATAAGTAAACTAGTTTATGGCGCAAGACTTTTTATAGGCCTAAATCAAAGCATAAGTCGTCTCGGAGAAATGAAATTGTCGATTCGTCACATAACAAGCTAAGGCAAAGAACCATTGACGAAGAGGGTAAATGCGGTGAATGGATGCCAGCCAGGAGCAGTTGTTCAAGGGGCGGAGTCAGATATGATATTAACAATATTTCGCAACAGCCTGTTATCATGCTGTCAATTTAATATTGTGGAAGTAGGCAGGTAGCAGTAGTATATACACCAGGACAGCATAGTACAGTAAGCATAGCATAGCAGCAGTTGCTAGTAGCATTAGCACTGCCGTAGCTGTAGCACAGTAGCAATTAGCAGTAGCATTAGCATAGCATTAGCAGTAGCACAGTAGCAGTAATCATTATCAGCAGTAGCATAGCATTAGTACAGGAGCATAGCATTACGTAGTAGCAAAAGCATAGCATTAGCAGCAGCAGCAGTAAACCCATTACGATTGTCTTACTGCACTTTAACCACCATACATATTCTGAGTAGCCTGATGTGTCTAAAAACAGCCACAATCGTTCCAGGCCCGGGCTCCTGAATCTCTGGCGACGGCTCAGCTCGAGTGCTCGTCCACATCCCTATGGTTTCCACTCCACATTTATGATTTGTTGGAATGGGAGCTGAGATGTTTTGCCCGTTGCGCACTGCAGACAGGAAATATCAGGCAGACAGCTCGATACTTCCGTGTGGGGTGAGGACAAATCCAGATTGTGGGAGAAGAGAGGAGGAGAGCGAGAAAGAAGAGGGGCGAGAGAGAGAGAGAGAGATACGGGGGAGGGAGAGAGAGACAGAGAAAAAAGAGAGAGAGTGGAGAGAGAGAGAAGAGAGAGCGGGAAGAGAAAAAAGAGATAGGAGTGAGAGAGAGAGAAAAGGGAGATGAGAGAGAGAGGGGGATAGAGAGAGAAGAGAGAGCGGGAGGAGAGAAAAAGAGAGAGGAGTGAAGAGAAAGAGCAGGAGAGGAGAGGGGGGATAGAGAGAGAAAGACAGGGGAGGAGAGAGAGACACAGAGAAAGAAGAGGAGAATGAGGGGGGAGAGGAAGAGAGCCAGGAGGGAAAGAGGGAGGAGAGAAGGAGAGAGGGAAGAGGAGCGGGGAGAGAGAAAAGAAGAGAGAGAGTGAGAGAGAAAGAGAAGGGAGAGGAGAATGATGAGAGAGGAGGAACGAGAGAGAGAGGAATAAAAAGAAGAGAGTGAGAAGGTGAGAAGAAAAATAGAAGGGAGAGGATAGAGATGAGAGAGAGGAGAAGAGGGCCTGGCTGGCAAACGCAGAGACACATCTGGCAACATGAATCTATGTGGAGGAGAGCGGGGGTTCAGAGCCACAGGTGAATTAAAGGTGATGTCTAGGTTCAAGTATATTTGATATAAAGCCTATTTTTCACCACATGACATAAATAATGCATCAGTTTATAGGGCACTTGTGGTCTCCCAGCCACAGAACCAACCAAGGGCCCTGCCCTGCTTTGCCCTCGCTGTCTTAATTTCCGACAATGCCATAAGAAAATGTAATAAAAATCATCGAGAGCAGAGGAAAGCTCAGTGTGTCCTCTTGCAATATTGTTGAAAAGTAGGCAGCTGTTTGTTTCGGGTCCTGTGGAAGCAATGATCCATTCATTATCAAGGACGCCTGTCAAAACTCCACACACGGAACCTTACGATCAAATTATTGTATTGAAGAAGTCCTCATTGTCTTAGTTACTAAAGACTTGTCCACATTTAGAATCTCAATATTGATCAAAAACATATAAATGTACAGTCAGATATGTGTATGTGTCATAGAGCCATAAAAACAGGAAACAAATCTATGGGGTTTCTCCTGTCTCTCGTCTGTCTCACTTGGTCTCGTTTGTCTGGTCTCTCTTTGGGTCGTCTCTTTTGTCTCACGCTTTGGCTCACTCTGTCTCACTCTTTTTGTCTCTCTCTGGTCTCACTCTTGGTCTCTCTCTGGTGCTCACTCTTGGATCTCACTCTGGTCTCTCTCTTTGGGTCTTTCTGGTCCTCCACTCTTTGGTGTCGTTCCTGGTCTCCCTCTTTGGTCTCTCTCTGTCCGCTCTCTGGTCTCTCTTTTGTCTCCTCATCTGTCTCTCTCTGGTCTCGTTTCCTCTGTTTCTTTTGGACTCCTCTGGTCTCTCTCTGGTCTCGTTCTCTTTTCTCATTGGTGTCTCTCTCTGGCCTCTCTCTGGTCCGTGCTCTGTTCTCTTTGGTCCTCGCCTCTGGTCTCTCTCTGTCTCGTTCTCTGGTTTCTCTTGGTCCTCTCTGGTCTTCTCGGGTCATTCCTGGTGTGTGTTAAATTCCTCACGTGTCCTCAGACTCATGTGAGGCTCAGACACAAACACGCTGCAGAAACACGAGACCCTGCGTCATTCAGACTCGTCACAGTAAAGCTCAGGACCTAACTTTATGGTCCACTATACTACTGCTGCGCTATAACTAAATATGACATTTGGTCTGGGTCTGGTCTCTCTCTGGTTCCTCTCTGGTCTCCTCTCCCGGGTCTCTCTTTCATCTCTCTCTGGGCTCGCGTTGGTCTCGCTCTAGTCGCTGGTCTCTCTCTGGTTTCTCTCTAGTACTCTCTCTGGGCTCTCTCTGGTCCTCCCTCCTGGGCTCTTTCTGGTCTCTCTGTAGTGCTCTCCTAGTCTCTCTCTGAGTACTTTCGGTCTCGTATCCCTGGTCTCTCTCTTAAAACTTGACTTTCATAAGTGCTTCCTGGGACCTGGTGATTATAAAAACACCAAATAATTAAACATGCTGGTGGGGGTATAAGTAAACAAAATTAATCTTATTAAACAAAACCCAGAGCTAAGTCTTGTTTGAATCGTCCCTCTGACGTCACCAGTCCGTCTCGACAACGGGGGAATAAGAATCTGTTTAGTCAACACATTCCGCATCCCACGGTAGCTGGCAACCCTTCAGAACCCTACTATTGTGTTGATCTCAAACCTGGATCCAAACCAACTTCAAAAGAATGTTTGTTTCAAATCCTGGAGGAGGCTAACCACGGCAACACGACTTGATTAAAAAACAGCAGCAGCGGACGCCCAGGCCGAAGCGTGCAGAACGATCCCCACTTACCTTCATTACGGAGAGGATCTGAGGGAGAGGGGGAGGAGTCCACAATATGAGGGGAGAGGAGAGGGGAGCAGAGGAGAAGAGGAAGGAGAGGATAGGGGAGGACAGGCAGGACACTGAGGAGGAGTCCACTACATGGGACTATAGTCTCAGCAAAAGGGGGGGGGGGGGGGGGAGAGAGAGAGAGCGGGAGAGAGCGGAGAGAGTGGAAGAGTGGAGAGAGCAGAGAGAGAAGGATAGAGTGGACAGAGAGATGAGAGAGACCCGGGAACAGCAGGAGAGAGAAGGAGAGAACAGCTAGAGCAGCAAGAATAGGAGAAACCAGAGAGACCAGAAAGACCAGGGAACCTGGGGAGACCAAGAGGGAACATGAGAGGGAACATGAAGGAAACATGAGAGGAACATGAGAGGGTACATGGAGAGGGAGGAACATAGAGAGGGAACATGAAGGAACATGAGAGTGGAAATGAGAGAACAGAGGTGAGCAGAGAGAGCAGTGAGAGAGGGAGACCGTTTTCCTGCCAAACTCAAGGAAAAGTCATGGAATGTTGTTTATCTGAAAGTGCTCATATAACACATTTTTAATTTCAATTTTAGCGCGGGACCAGACTGAACCAGGACTGACCAGACTGGACCAGACTCAGGGATCCAGGTCTGAAATTGTTCTACACCAAGCCTTTTACTGTTTCTCTGTCGTTTGGACAAAAACAATATATGATTACAGTATGTAAGGCAATCCACCTCCCTCTCCATCCTCCCCACTCCCTTTCGATTTAATTTTTCCCATCCTCCCCTGTCCTCTCCCCAACTTATCTCCTCCCCTCCTCACGCCCCCCCCCCCCCTTTCTGCTGAGACTCTAGTACCCCATGAGTGGACCTCCTCCGCATGTTCATGCCCTGTCCTCCGTCCGTGCCCCCTATCTCGCCTCCTCTTTCCTCCTCTGCCTCCCCCTCTCCTCTCCCCTCATATTGTGGGACTCCTCTCCCCTTCCCCTCCCCTCAGATCCTCTCTCCCCGTAATGACAGGTAAGGGGGGAGCGTCTGCATGGGGCACGCTTCGGCCTCGGGGCGTCGCTGCTGCCTGTTTTTAACTCAAGTCTGTTGCCGTGGTTTACGCCTCGTCCAGGATTTGGAAACAAACATCTTTGAAAGTGGTTTGGATCCAGGTTCTGAGATCAACACAAATATTAGGGAGGCGTTCTGAAGGGTTGCCAGATACCGTGGGATGAGGACATGTGTTGACAAACAGATTCGTATTCCCCCGTGTCGAGACGACAGTTACTTCAGAGACGATTCAAAACATGACTTTTCTCTGGGATAGGTTTTAAAAGATTAATTTGGTTTAATATACCCACAGAATGTTTTAATTTTTGGGTGTTTTTATAATCACGTCAGTCCCAGGAAAGAAATTACAGAAAGTCAAGTTTTAAAGGAGAGAGAACAGAAAGAGACCAGAAAGACACCAAAGAAGACTAGAGAAGACGACAAGAGGACCAGAAAAGAGACCAGAGGGAGACCAGAGAGAGGAACCAGAGAGAGACAGAGAGAAACCAGAGAGAGACCAGAGACTAGATCGAGACCAAAGCGAGACCAAGAGAGGACTAGAACGAGAGACCAGCGAGAGAGACCAGAGAGGAACCAAGAGAAGACCAGACCAGAAGAAGTAAATTTTAGGTATAGCAGCAAGCAGTAGTAATCAGTGGACAACATAAAGTTTCGTCCCTGAGCTTTAAAACAAGTGACCAGTCAGAATACGCAGTCGTCGTGTTTCTGCAGCAGATGTTTGTGTCTGAAGCCTCACACTGAGCTCCTGAGGCACACGTGAGGAATTTTACCCACAACCAAGGAAAGACCAAGAGAGACCAGAGAGAGCCCAAAGAGAAACCAGAGAAACGCGACAAGAGAGAGACCAGAGAGAGACCAAAGAGAAACCAAGAACGAGACCAAGAGAGACCCAGAGAGAGACCAAAGAGAAACCCAGAACGAGACCCAGAGAGAGACCAGAGAGAGACCAAAGACGAAACCTAGAACCGAACCAGGAGAGGAGACCAAGAGAGAGACAAAAAGAGAGACCAGAGAGAGACCAGAGAGAGACCAAAGAAGTGAGACCAGAAAGACACCAAAGGAAGTGAGACCAAAAGACATACCAAAGAGTGAACCAAGAGTGAGACCAACGAGTGAGACCAGAGAGAGACCAAAGAGTGACCAGTAGGAGACCCAAAGAGTGAACCAGAGAAGACCAAAGAGTGAGGACCAAAGAGAGACCAAAAGAGACCCGACAACAGACCAAAGTGAGACCAGAGAGAGACCAAGGAAGACACCATAATTTGTTTTTTCTCTGTTTTAGGCTCTAATGACACATACACATAAACTGACTGGTATACATTTTATATTGTGTTTTTGAGCAAGATTGGGAGATTCTAAATGTGACCACAAAGACTTTGAAGTAACTAAGACAATGAGACCTTCTACAATACAACTTGACTCAGATAAGTATCCGGTTTGTGGGAGTTTTTGACAGCGTTTTCCATTGAAATTAAGAGCTCAATGCTTTACACAAGACCGGAAACAAAACAGCTGCTACTTTCAACAATATTGCAGAGACACACCGACTTTCCTCTGCTCTCGAAGATCTTTATTACATTTGTCCGTTAATGGCATTGTGGAAATGAAGACAGCTGAGCTAAGCAAGGCAGGGCCTGGTTGGTTCTGTGGCTGGGAAAGACCAAAAAGTGCCATATAAACTGGGATGCAGTATTTATCGTCATGTGGTAAAAATATGCTTATAATCAAATATAATTGAACTTACAGACATCAACCTTTAATTCACACCTGTGCCTCTGAACCCCACTCGCCTCCACAAAGATTCATTTGCCAGATGTGTCTTGCGTTGCCACCAGGCCCTCCTTCCCCTCTCTCTCATCTCTATCCTCTACCTGCTATTTTTCTCGCACTCCTCTCTCCTCTTCTTTTTCTCTCCCTCCTCTCCTCTTTCCCACCCTCCATTCACATTCTCCCTCTCCCTTCTCTTACTTTCTCTCTCACTGCACTCTCTTCCTTTTCTCTCTGTCCCCCTCTCTCTTCCCTCTCCTCCTTCTCTCCTCCCTCCTCTTCCTCTCTGTCTCTCTTCCTCTACCCCCCCCCATTTCTCCTCTCTCTTTTCTCTGGGTCTCTCTCTCCCTCGCCTGTCCCTTTCTCTCGCTATCCCCCCCTCCTCTCCCTTCTCCTTTCTCTCCTCACTCCTCTCTCTTACTTTCTTTCTCTCTCCCCGCTCTCGCTTCCTCTCTATCCCCCCTCTCCTCTCTCCTCCCCCACCCCTCTCTCCTCTCCCTTCCTGCTTCTCTCACTCCAAATCGCTTCTTTCTCGCTTCCCGCTCTCGCTCTCTTCTCTCCTCCCCTCCCTCTTTTTTTCTCTGTCTCTCTTCCTCTCCCTCCCCTATCTCTCTCTCTCGCTCTCGCCCCTCTCCTTTTCCTCGCTCATCCTCCCTCATCGCTCCCATACATCGGGAAGTGTCCTCACCCCACCACAGGAAGTAACGAGCTTGTCTGCCGGTAGTTCCGTCCTGCACGTGCGCCACGCGGCCAAAACATCTCAGCGTCCCATATCCAAACAAATCCATAAAGTGGAGTGGAACCATAGACTTTGGACGAGCACTCAGAGCAGGAGCCTCGCCCAAGACTCAGAGCACGGGCCTGGAAACGAATGCTGAGGCTGTTTTTAGACACATCCAGGCTACTCAGATATGTATTGTGGTGTAAAGCTGCAGTAAGGCGACATGCTGTAATGGGTTTAACTGCTGCTGAGCTGCTAAAGCTAATGCTTCTGCTACTAACTACCGCCTAATGCTACTACGCTACAGCTACTATATGCTACTGGCTAGCTGCGGATAATGCTAATGCTACTCTGCTACTGCTCAATGCTACTGCGAATGCACTCGCTAATGCACTAGCGGCTACGGCTACTAGCTGCTGCTAATGCTACGGGCTCGATTGGCTGCTACTGCTAATGCTACTGCTACAACTGCTAGTACTGGTGTTAAACTACTGCAACTGCTAACTTTCCCAATAATAAATCTACAGCATGATAACAGCTGTTAGCGAAATATGTTAATATCATATCTGACTCCGCCCCCTCCTGAACAAAGCTCCTCCTTGGCTTGCAATCCCCATGCACAGCAATTTAACCCGCTTCGTCATGGTTCGTTGCCTTTATGGGCTTGTTTTGTGAATAGAATCCGACAACGTTCCAATTTCTCCAGACGACTTCTGGCTTTGAGTTAGGGACTATAAAAGTCTTGCGCAAAAAAGAGTTTACATATTTAAATTAAAGCAATAATTGGCTTGAAATCTATTAAATCACTTCTAACTGAACCGGCGTCTAACGAAGCCTGGAGGGCTTTTTTAAAATAACTACGTAATTAATTCATAATTTTTTAATTGCATTATTATTATTATTATACTAAAGAACTTAAATGAACTTCATGATAGACCAATATTCAAATTTTACATGTACTAAATATATAAGTATGGAGCCCACAGGTGGCTTGCTAAAGCAGACAAAAAGCAACATTTCTGATTTTTAAAGTCACAATAAATTTACATCATTTTTCCGTCTCTCTCGTCTCCAGGCTGCAGAGAAGCTCGTTCCATGCCTTTGTCTCCTCCAGGTTTGGGACTACTACAACGCACATCCTCATCGGATCCCTGGCAGGAGCCTTACAAAAGCTCCAGGACGTACAAAAACAGCGTGGCCAGGGTCCTGATGAGGTCGAAGCATGAGCACATCACCCCCCATCCTTCACACCCCTCCACTGGTCCCCGTTCACTCTCCGTATAGAATACACGATCCTCCTTGCCCCCACCCACACCACTGTCTCCACTGATGCCCCCACCTCACTGACCTCCGCACTCCACACTCCTCATGCAGAACCCGGTCAGCAACACACCGTACTGCTCCCGCCCAGGACACGCTCAAGAAAATGGGGAACCCGGGCCTTCGAGGCCGGTTCTCTGCCTCCCCGTTCTGGGGAACGCCCGCCCGGACCACCTCAGGCCCCACAGACGGTGGAACTTTTTAAAAAGGGACTCAAAACGCCATCTTTTAACTAAAGCGTACTGCGAATTTGTTTTGGTGTGGTCTTTTATCTGATTTTAGGTGTTTGCTTTTATTTAGGCTGCAGTTTGTACAACTTTGAGATTTGGTTCAAATGTAAAAGTGCTATATAAATAAAATGGCCATCCCTTTCCATCCATCCATTTTCTTCCGCTTTAATCCGTTTCCCGGTCGCGGGGGGCAACAGTCTAGAAGCAGAGCCCCCATACTTCCCTATTCACACACACTTCCTCCAGCTCATCCGGGGGACCCCAAGGGCGTTCCCAGGCCAGCTTGAGAGACATAGTACCCCCTCTCCAGCGTGTCCTAGGTCTTCGGCGGGGACCTAAATAATGTTTATTCATTATTATTATTTTACTATAACATTTTTTGCTCTGGTTCACCTTGTATCGAGTCCTCACACATTCCTCGGCCTCTTACTTTTTAATCACCACATATTTCTCTCACGATAGTCATGAACATACAACAACAAAACTGTTTTCAAGCACTTTTCAACCTGGATGATAAGGTGAATAATTAAAATAAAACAGGTCAGCACTCAGTCTGTAGGCCTTCTCAAACACACCACAATTTATTGAGTGAATTGTGGAATAAAAAAGTGTGTTAAAAAATGCCTAAAACCTCACACATACTATTCTAACATGCAGGTAATTCTCATGTACAACAATGACAGAAGCGTGTGGGAACATCACCATCAGTGTCCGCCCCGCGATGAACAACTGTTAATTAAGAGGTCCTCTGTAGTTCACCAGAAATGTCCCCTTTAAAAAAAACTCTGATAAGTCTTAGCTGAAGTTGGCTGGAGACACTGTGAAGTTTTTTATCTAATGCTAGTTAGCAAGAAGAAGACCACATAACAGACACTAGATGGGCCGCAGGTTGTTCCAGCGAACCCAAGTTTGGAGACTTGTTTTAACCGAAGGTGGAGGAGGGCGATTTGAAGATAAGCTAGCTGGAGCTATTTTCCTTATATGGGCATTTGGTTCGACGTCAATGCATAGCGCCGTAAACACTGGCAGACTGTCGCTAAGAAACGGTTGTCGAAGGCAAGCTGGAGTTTCCCCCCACAGTTTTAAGAGCCATACCTGATATTGCTCAGATTTGGATTTCCAAGACAAATTATACAACACCAGGAGCGTTAAAACCACAGATTCTTAGCCATAAAAAAAGGCTGATTGTGACACAAATGTTTACAGTGAAAGAGGATTTTTATGTAAAGTCCTATTTGCAGAAGGGATTAGTATAACACCTGTGGTCGTTGTCAAATTACCGCCCCACCTCTTGATACTTGCAGCGCGTTCACCCTTGATAAGTAAAATGTCTGAAATGACTAGATATTCACGCACACAACGCCTCGTTGTCAATAGCAACACAATCACGAATGCAGATTCTTACAGGAGTAGTAATATCACTGGGGCGTCTGTGACAAATACCGGAGGGGGAAATTTGCAGCGAATTATACCGCTTTACAAATTACAGGACATGGCGCATTCGAGAATGTCTAATTAACCAGAGATACTAAATCCTATGCGAATTGGGCTTAACACAGTAGGAGCCAGAGAGAGTTGGAGCCAAACTTCATTCCATGAGCACTTTCCATATGGGGCTGCTTTGACGAGCAGGTTAGCATTGTCCAGCTACGCTGAAAAGTATCTTGAAGTGGAGTGATTTTTATAACAAATCATTTGTTTTGTCTCATTGGCAAATTCATGTTCTACTTTTGTTCATAAATATCTGTAGGAGAAATAACTGAGAACTCGTCCGCCTCCTACAGAGAGCAGGGCGGCGGCCACTAGAAGGGCCGCTAGGCAACAACCGCCCACCACTCACGAACCTTGCTCATGTTACCTTGATCAAAAGTTAAAAAAACATAATAACATTAAAATATTTCGAAATTTTATGTGAGTGTTTTATTTCATATGTGGAAGAACTACTTTAATAGTTTATGCGAGTAGGGATTGATTAAGCTCATCACGTTTCTGTGTCGGACTGAGGACGTATTTCCCATTCCCGCTCAGGGCGCAAAAGATTGCGCCCTGAGCCGTCTATGGACGTCTCGATAAAAGTTGGACATGCGCAGTAGCTCCTCTTCAAATGCAAAGATTAACATTTGGGGCGCAGGAATTGCGCCTGAGGGGCGGGATCGCCCGCAGACCTTGTAACTCACTGTCGTGTGACGTCCGTCTTACAGTGATTGACAGGTCAAGCTGTGGGAGTTTGAGAAACGAACGTAAAGATGACCCACAATGGAGAACAGAAAAAGAATAATGCAGTTAATCACTCAAACAATACCGTTTGCGGAACAGATCATACCAGGAGAAGGTTGAGGTTAAAGAGCTTGTGGGACCTGATTCAGGCCAAATATTACCGATTAGTCAGCAGTCCCGCGACAAGGGGGAGAGACGGTACCCTCGTACTTTTCCCCAGGACCTGGTTCAGGCGCCAAATCTGGCTAGCAGCATGGAGCGAGGCTAATTGCTTTATTTTGCTTTCCAGCCTCTTGTGACAAAACATCAGGAATCTGACCCAGCATGGATCCAAGACAGGTATGACTTGTCTGAAGCACTTTGGTTAGAAAAGGCAAAGGAAGCATGAGCAGACCTGGTATCCACAAAACCACAGCGCAAAATGCCTCAATTAGCTATGTTTGGGAAGATAAATATTTTTCATCCCAGCTGGATGAAAGCTCAGGGTAGGATCAAAAGCATCCCTACCCGCTGTAATATCTATCTCATATCATAGCCCCCCCAGTAGAAAAATTTCAACCAGCCGCCACTTGCGAAGCTCTGCCCCTAAAGAATTGGACATGAACGTTAGTCAAGCGGTCATAATCAAAAATATGTTGTGATCAACCTCATTCGCTTTGTTTGCGGACTGGACACAAAGGGGGGGGGTTGTAGATAAATAAAATGACCTCTTTCCTCAAGCAAAGACATTTAGTTTGTATAATGAGACATATTATATCGTCTGTCTCCACTTGTTTAAATCCTTGTGGTTCAGGTTTTTATTGTGGGTAAGAATGTCTTAAGATAAGTGCCATGTCAAACACCCTTCCCCCAAGGGGGGGGGGGGTGGGGGGGGGGGGGGGGGGGGGGACTCTAC
Organism: Knipowitschia caucasica; assembly: GCA_964034765.1. Lineage (NCBI taxonomy): Eukaryota > Metazoa > Chordata > Actinopteri > Gobiiformes > Gobiidae > Knipowitschia > Knipowitschia caucasica. The sequence goes on from OZ035825.1 coordinate 6,427,136, forward strand.
AAGATGTGAAGACTTACAAGGACCCACAGGAAAAAAACCCAGTCTGCTTTGGGAACCCACGGAGGTGCCCAGACCTCCCTGGTCCTCTGCTCAGGCACCAAGGGGCTTTGGGCCTCTGAGATGCCTCAAACCTCACACCACGTTTGAGAGGACTTCCACAACCCTTCAATACCCTCCAGCTTCAACCATGAAGAAGTTCGCTCTGAGTTTTTGGGCACCTAGACTGTGGGATCCGTGGGGAGGGGACTTGGTTCAGCCCACTGATCAGCCGCATGGTCCAGGCCACCGTGACAAGAAGCCTCCATCCCCACACCATCCAATACCCAAGGACTGCTTATTTCACCAAAGCTTATTCTGGGTTTTAGGATCTGGCTCTCGCTGATACCAAAAAGCTGTTGGCTTTAGTAAAACCTATCCTACAAAAGGAATACTTCCTTACCAAAGCTGAACACCATGCCGGCCTCAAGCCTATACCAAAACCATTCAAGACAAAGGTCTTGGCTTACTCACTGTTAGCCTAGCATTTAATAATTGTATCTTGAAATCACTTCCCTTCATGTTATTCTTGACAATTTGCATATTATCATAATCTAGTCTGTATTGTGTATACTATCATTAAATCTACAAAACCATCTTTTCTGAAAGTGATATTTGTACTTGTAACTCCAGAAATGGGTCACGATTTGAAAAGAAATCACTACCTTCAGATATCTAATGAAGAGAAATGACAAATTAAATATTAAAGGACTCAGGAGATTACTTAATCAATAAATGAGCCAATTAATTGATATTTGTGACTCATATGCACAGTTATCCAGTCTGGGAGTTATTCCATTGTGCCCCTAAATAAAGCTATAATCAATTTATTGTATTGATTTAAAACGAAAACACAGGAAAACTCGTGATTAGAAGATAGAAGAAAAGTGTTCTAGGTGAGATGGATTTAATTATAAGTTCTGCTGTTTGTGTGCGAGTGTGTGTTAGAGTGGTGTGTTAGAGTGTGTGTTAACTGTGTATAGTAGTTTGTGTTAGAGTGTGTTTAGAGTGGTGGGTAGAGGGTGTGTTTTAGAGCGTGTGCAGAGTTTGTGTTTAGAGTTGTGTGTTAGAGTGTGTGTAGAGTGTGTGTTAGACTGTGTTAGACTGGTTATTAAGTTTGTGTTTAGAGTGTGTGTTCAGTTGTGTTAGAGTGTGTGTTAGAGTGTGTGTCAGAGTTTGTGTTAGAGTTGTGTTAGAGTGTGTGTCCAGCTTGTTGTTAAGTGTGTATTAAGTTTTGTGTGTAGAGTGTGTGTCTAGAGTTTTGTGTTTAGAGTTTGAATTAGAGTTTTTGTGTTAGAGTGTGTGTTAGAGTGTGTGTTAGAGTGTGTGTTTAGACTGTGTATTAGAGTTGTGTTAGAGTTTGAGTTAGAGTGTGTGTTAGAGGTGTGTAGAGTGTGTGGTCAGAGTTTGGGGTTAGGAGTGTGTATTAAGTTTGGTGGTTTAGAGGTGTGGGTGTTTAGAGTGTGTGTTAGAGTTGTGTTAGAGTGTGTGTTAGAATGTGTGTGTTAGAGTTTTGTGTAGAGGTGGTGTGGTTAGAGTGTGTGTTAGATTTGTGTTTAGAGAGTGTGTTAGAGTGTGTGTTAGAGTGTTAAGTTGGTTAGAGTGAGTGTAGAGTTTGTGTTAGAGTTGTGTTAGAGTTGTGTGGTAGAGTTTTGTGTTAGAGTTTTGGGTGGAGTGTGTTTTAGAGTTTTGTGTTAGAGTGTGTGTTAGAAGTTTGTGTTAAAGTTTGTGTTAAGGTTTGTGTTAGAGTTTGTGTGGATGTGGGTGTGTGTAGAGGTGTGGGTTTAGAGTTTGGGGGGGGTGAGAGTTTGGGGTTTAGGAGTGTGGTGGGAGAGTTTTTGTGTTAGAGTTTTGGGGTAGAGTTTGGTGTAGAGGGGTGTGTAGGTTTGGTTAGAGGTTGGTGTTAAGAGTTTTGGTAAATGTGTTTAGAGTGTTGTGTGTAGAGTTTGTGTTAGAGTTGTGTTAGAGGTTGTGGGGTAGAGTTTTGTGTTAGAGTGTGTGTTAGGAGTGTAGTGTTTAAGTTGTTGTTGAGTGGGGTTAGATGGTTTAGAGTGTGGGTTAGAGTTGTGTTAGATTTGGTGTTAGATGTGGTTGTAGAGGTGGGGGGTTGAGAGGTGGGGGGGGGGGTGTAGAGGGTTTGTGGTTAGAGTGTTTGTTAGAGTGTGGTGTTAGAGTTTGGGTTAGAGTGTGTGGTTAGAGTGTGGTTAGTGTGTTGAGAGTTTTGTTAGAGTGGGGTTAGAGTGTGTGTTAAGTGTTGTGTGGTTTAGAGTGGGGGTTAGAGTTGGTGTTTAGAGTGGTGTGTGAGAGGGTGTGGTTTAGAGTTTGGTTAGAGTGTGGGTTAGAGGTTGGTTGGGAGAGTGTGTGTTAGAGTGTTGTGTTAGAGGGGGGGGGGTGCAGGGTGTGGGGTTAGTGGGTGTGTTAGAGTTTGTGTTAGTGGTGGGTTTAGAGTGGTTGGGGTAGATGTGGTGGTTAAGTGTGTGTTGAGAATGTGGGTGGGGAAGGGGGTGGGGGGGTGAGGGGTGTGGTGAGTGTGGTGTTGGAGGCTTAAATCTAATAAGTCTAATGCGTTTCCTCATGGGTCTCTCCAAGGTGAAATGGTTGAGAGCTGTTTTTTAAATACAAGTGAACGAAATGTGTTTATTGAAAACATTTGGACCACTTCAGTTCTGACTGCAGACTGTTCCACGCAGCGGGAGCAGAATAACTAAATGCCTGCTTTCCCAGCTCTGACACGTGGAAAATTCAGAAGGTAAAAATTATTTTAACGTAAACTGTACAGGCTCGTTTCTCTGAAGGAGGGAGCACAGACAGACAGGAACCAAACCAAGAAGAGCTTTGTACACCAGCACCATCTAGTGCGTGCACCTCCTCACTGCCAGTGAAGGCCACTGGGCTTTAGCTTAAAGCATCCTGTCACGTACAGTACCTTGCGAAAGTATTCGTCCCCCTGAACCTTTCAACATTTCGCCACATTTCAGGCTTCAAACATAAAGATATAAAATTAATTTTTTGTCATGAATCAACAACAAGTGGGACACAATCGTGAAGTGGAATGAAATTTGTTGGATAATTTAAACTTTTTTAACAAATAAAAACCGAAAAGTGGGGCGTGCAATATTATTCGGCCGCTTTACATTCAGTGCAGCAAACTCACTCCAGAAGTTCAGGGAGGATCTTTGAATGATCCAATGTTGTCCTAAATGACTGATGATGATAAATAGAATGCACCTGTGTGTAATCAAGTCTCCGTATAAATGCATCTGCTCTTTGATAGTCTCAGGGTTCTGTTTAAAGCGCAGAGAGAACCATGAAGACAAAGGAACACACCAGGCAGGTCCGAGATACTGTTGTGGAGAAGTTTAAGTTTAAAGTTTATATTGAAATGGAAGGAGTATCAGACCACTGCAAATCTACCAAGACCGGGCTGTCCCTCCAAACTTTCATCTCAAACAAGGAGAAGACTGATCAGAGATGCAGCCAAGAGGCCCATGATCACTCTGGATGAACTGCAGATAACTACAGCTGAGGTGGGGATGGTGTGTTCAGGGTGATGAGCTGTGTTGCTTTTACGCCAAACATATCGTTTTGTATTGTGGCCAAAAAGTTTGATTTTGGTTTCATCTGACCAGAGCACCTTTTTCCACATGTTTGGTGTGTCTCCCAGGTGGCTTGTGGCAAACTTTAAACCAGACTTTTTATGGATATCTTTGAGAAATGGCCACTCTTCCATAAAGGCCAGATTTGTGCAGTGCACGACTGATTGTTGTCCTATGGACAGACTCTCCCACCTCAGCTGTAGTTATCTGCAGTTCATCCAGAGCGATCATGGGCCTCTTGGCTGCATCTCTGATCAGTCTTCTCCTTGTTTGAGATTAAAGTTTGGAGGGACGGCCGGGTCTTGGTAGATTTGCAGTGGTCTGATACTCCTTCCATTTCAATATAATTGCTTGCACAGTGCTCCTTGAGATGTTTAAAGCTTGGGAAATCTTTTTGTATCCAAATCCGGCTTTAAACTTCTCCACAACAGTATCTCGGACGTGCCTGGTGTGTTCCTTTGTCTCTCTGCGCTTTAAACAGAACCCTGAGACTATCAAAGAGCAGGTGCATTTATACGGAGACTTGATTACACACAGGTGCATTCTATTTATCATCATCAGTCATTTAGGACAACATTGGATCATTCAAAGATCCTCACTGAACTTCTGGACTGAGTTTGCTGCACTGAAAGTAAAGGGGCCGAATAATATTGCACGCCCCACTTTTCAGTTTTTTATTTGTTAAAAAAGTTTAAATGATCCAATAAATGTCGTTCCACTTCACGATTGTGTCCCACTTGTTGTTGATTCATGACAAAAAAATTAAATTTTATATATTTATGTTTGAAGACTGAAATGTGGCAAAATGTTCAAAGGTTCAAGGGGGCCGAATACTTTCGCAAGGCACTGTACCTCAAAGAACTGTGATACACAGCGTTTAGCGACTGCAGACACTGAGCTGATGCAGACATATAAATAACATCACCAATATCAATTAAAAGGTAAGAAAGTGGCAGAAACAAATCGTTTTCGGGCTCTAAGGGTGAAACATGATTTGTTCCTGAAAAATAATCCTAGCTTAACCCTTAATTTTCTGACCAGAGCTGCAATGTGCATTTCAACCCTGCTGTTATGTTGCGGGTCAAATTGACCCGTTTTAAAGTTTAAAGATCTAGGAAAATATATTTAAAGTATTTTTTCAGTATTAAACCACTTCTGCTTAACTTAATTACAATGGAACACTGCAAAAACATGTGAACTTGTCTTTGACTTCAGTCGTAGCAGTTCTCACACTCCTGTTGTTATTGACAACTCCCAGGTGCAGATCGTAGAGGAGTGCAAGTTCCTGGGTTTAACTCTGTCTAACGACCTGAAATGGGTTAAAAATACGAACCGGGTTGTTAAGAAAGCACGTCAGCGGCTCTTCTTTTTGCGGAAACTTAGAGAATTTACCACTAACTCTAAGATTCTGCTTAACTTTTATCGCTGCACCATTGAGAGTTTACTTGTTGGTTCTGTGTCTGTGTGGTTTGGAAACATCACAGATAAAGAAAAGAGAGCTTTAAACAAGGTGCTCCACTCTGCAAAGAGGACCGTGGGCTGTGAGCTTCCTGTTCTGGAGGTTCTTTACAAATCCAGACTTTTAAACAAAGCTCTTAAAATCATCAATGACTCTTCTGGCCACCCTGGGAAAGCCATGTTCCAGCTTCTTCCCTCTGGCAGAAGATATCAGTCGCTGAGATGCAAGACATCTCGCTATGCTAACAGCTTCTTTCCACAGGCTGTTAGGTGCCTAAACAGAGCACTTTAATTCCTGCTTTTACCCCTTGTATCGTTTTGTTGATCGGTGCCAAAGTGTCAGCTGTTTTTTTATTTTTATTTTTTATTTTTTTTAAATTATTTTATATTCAGTGTATGTGTATTTTATATTACATTGTATCGTGCTTTTTATTCTGTCGGTGCACACAGAGTACCTTTTTTGCAAATGTATTCCAATGTAGTTTTTATACTGCACATGGCCAATAAATGAATCTGAATCTGAATCTAATTAGTGTAAACAACATATACTATGAAAATGGTTCATCTCATATATTTTCAGCCAACCCTCTGCAAGTTTGTCGGGTAGGACTGTCAATCATCTGTGTAAGATTTAAAGAAGCAGTATGTAATATTTGCATGCCAAGTCATCATTAAATGGTCCCCATATGTCAAAAGGCGTTATTAAATCATGCTCTTTTCAAATACATCTTTAACTGATAACAGTAGTTCAGCCGAGATATCTGAATATCAAAATTAGTTTTACGACCCGTAAAAGTTATTGTTTTGATTTTGATTTCCTACCCTCTGCCGTTTAGCCAATCAGGAAGTGTCATGTAAGTCCGTGATCGGGTTGCCAGAACTCCGCGTGGCTCACTAATCTCAGTGGTAAAATAACATGTGGCCGCAGAACTAAAAAAGGTCTTGTTATGACTCTCAAATAATTAATGAGGCAGCTGACAAGAGTACACGCGAATCGGTGGCCTAGTGGTGTTAACGACTCGCTTGCGACGCAGTAACCCGGGTTCGATTACAGGCAGGGCCTTTTTGTATTTAATTGCATGTTATCACATTCTATTACAGATTGCTCTAAAAACCGTAAAAGACGAAGGTCAAGACGTTTTTTTTGCAGATTATACCTTAATTGTAAAAAGAATAATTTAAGACCACATGTACCCCAATTAAAATAATGTTAGTCTCTTTTTGATGTGGGACTTATGTTTGTCTAAAACAAAGGGAACTAGAAACTTGCAATGGCTGAAGCCATTGCGATTGACTGCGGAACAGATCTAATGTGGAAATCTGCTAAAAAAAATCCTTGAAATCCTTTAAAAGGCCTTGAAACTGTTAAAATACTTGATAGATATTTGAAACTCCTGAAGTCCTTGAAATTGTTTGAAACCTTTAAACTCCTGAAATCCTTGAAACTGTTGAAACATTGAAACTCCTGAAATCCTTGAAACTTTTTTTAAACCTGGAAACTGTTGAAAGTGTGGAAACTCCTGAAATCCTTGAACCTCCTGATATCCTTGAAACTGGTTAAATTCTTAAACAGTTGAAATCCTTGAAACTACTGAATGTATTGAAAGTGTCCTTGAAACTGAAAAATCCCCTCACCGCTGAAACAATTTGGTTCCTGTAACTAAGGAAACCTGGTCTGTGGTCATTATCTGGTGGTGGTCTGAGTCTTCGTTTGGGTCTTGGTCTGGTGGTATAATGCAACCTATTAGGTTGCATTATACTGGTTTACATGGAAAAATCCCCATTAAGTTGCATAATACTGGTTTACATGGAAAAATCCCCATTAAGTTGCATTATACTGGTTTACATGTAAAAAACCCTATTAAGTTGCATTATACTGGTTTATATGGAAAAATCCCTATTAAGTTGCATTATACTGGTTTACATGAAAAAAACCCTATTAAGTTGCATTATACTGGTTTACATGGAAAAATCCCTATTAAGTTGCATTGTACTGGTTTACATGGAAAAATCCCTATTAAGTTGCATTATACTGGTTTACATGAAAAAAACCCTATTAAGTTGCATTATACTGGTTTACATGTAAAAACCCCTATTAAGTTGCATTATACTGGTTTACATGGAAAAATCCCTATTAAGTTGCATTATACTGGTTTACATGGAAAAATCCCTATTAAGTTGCATTATACTGGTTTACATGGAAAAATCCCTATTAAGTTGCATTATACTGGTTTACATGGAAAAATCCCTATTAAGTTGCATTATACTGGTTTACATGGAAAAATCCCTATTAAGTTGCATTATACTGGTTTACATGGAAAAATCCCTATTAGGTTGCATTATACTGGTTTACATGTACAAATCCCTATTAAGTTGCTTTATACTGGTTTACATGTAAAAACCCCTATTAGGTTACATTATAGTGGTTTACATGTAAAAATCCTTATTAAGTTGCATTATACTGGTTTACATGTAAAAACCCCTATTAAGTTCCATTATACTGGTTTACATGTAAAAACCCCTATTAAGTTCCATTATACTGGTTTACATGTAAAAACCCTATTAAGTTGCATTATACTGGTTTACATGAAAAAAACCCTATTAAGTTGCATTATACTGGTTTACATGGAAAAATCCCTATTAAGTTGCATAATACTGGTTTACATGGAAAAATCCCCATTAAGTTGCATTATACTGGTTTACATGGAAAAATCCCTATTAAGTTGCATTATACTGGTTTACATGGAAAAATCCCTATTAAGTTGCATAATACTGGTTTACATGGAAAAATCCCCATTAAGTTGCATTATACTGGTTTACATGGAAAAATCCCCATTAAGTTGCATTATACTGGTTTACATGGAAAAATCCCTATTAAGTTGCATTGTACTGGTTTACATGGAAAAAACCCTATTAAGTTGCATTATACTGGTTTACATGGAAAAAACCCTATTAAGTTGCATTATACTGGTTTACATGTAAAAACCCCTATTAAGTTGCATTATACTGGTTTACATGGAAAAATCCCCATTAAGTTGCATTATACTGGTTTACATGAAAAAAAACCCTATTAAGTTGCATTATACTGGTTTACATGAAAAAACCCTATTAAGTTGCATTATACTGGTTTACATGGAAAAATCCCTATTAAGTTGCATTATACTGGTTTACATGGAAAAATCCCTATTAGGTTGCATGATTACACTGAAGTCCTTGAAACTGCTGAAGTCCTTGAAACTGCTGAAGTCCTTGAAACTGCTGAAGTCCTTGAAACTGTTGAAGTCCTTGAAACTCTTGAAATCTTGAAACTGCTGAAATCCTTGAAACTGTTGAATCCTTGAAACTGTTGAATCATTGAAACTGTAGAAATGTCTGAAAGAGCTGAAGTCCTATTAAAATGCATGGGCCTATTAAAATGCATTGCAGAATTCTCAATGCAGATTTTTGTCCGATTGCGGAAAAACCGGAAATCGCTGAAGTCCCAAAAGTAATAGCAATAATCTCCCAAACATGTGGAACGTTTTGATGTATAACTTGTGGAAATTGTTGAAAATGTGAAAGCTGTGAAACGTGTCAAAAAAAATGACGGAATAAAGAAATACAAAACCAATGGTTGACTGCGGAAAGTTCCGCAGTCAATCAATAAATAAAATTGAAAGGTGATATCCTCTGGAGCAAACCCTGATGTTGATACGCTGAAGAAATACGTTCCAACATCCATTCTTCCCACTCCTATTTTGGACATCAATTGCTTATTTATTTTGGATAATCTATAATTACATTGCTTTTGTAATCACACTCCTCAGCCTCCCCGGTAAGGTCTACTCCAAGGTACTGGAGAGGAGGCTACGGCCGATGGTCGAATCTCGGATCCAGGAGGAGCAGTGTGGTTTTCGTCCCGGTCGCGGAACACTGGACCAGCTCTATACTCTCCATCGGATACTCGAGGGTTCATGGGAGTTCGCCCAACCTGTCCACATGTGCTTTGTGGATTTGGAGAAGGCGTTCGACTGTGTTCCCCGGGGTGTCCTTTGGGGGGGGGGGGGTTCTCCGGGAGTATGGGGTCGGAGGTCCTCTGCTGAGGGCCGTCCGATCCCTGTATGACCGGAGCCAGAGCTGTGTTCGCATTGCCGGCAGTAAGTCAGACCTGTTCCCGGTGAATGTTGGCCTCCGACAGGGCTGCCCTTTGTCACCGGTTCTGTTCACTGTGTTTATGGACAGAATATCTAGGCGCAGCCAGGGGTCGGAGGGGGTCCGGTTCGGAGACCACAGGGTTTCATCTCTGCTGTTTGCAGACGATGTTGTCCTGTTGGCTCCAACGAACCAGGACCTGCAACATGCACTGGGGCGGTTTGCAGCCGAGTGTAAAGCGGCTGGGATGAGAATCAGCACCTCCAAATCAGAGGCCATGGTGCTCAACCGGAAAAAGGTGCCTTGCCCTCTACAGGTGGGTGGAGAGGTCCTTCCTCAAGTGGAGGAGTTAAAGTATCTCGGGGTCTTGTTCACGAGTGAGGGAAGGATGGAGCGTGAGATTGACAGGCGGATCGGTGCAGCGTGCGCAGTGATGCGGTCGCTGTATCGGACCGTTGTGGTAAAGAGGGAGCTGAGCCGAAAGGCAAAGCTCTCAATTTACTGGTCAATCTTCGTTCCCTCCCTCACCTATGGTCATGAGCTTTGGGTAATGACCGAAAGAACGAGATCGCGGATACAAGCGGTCGAAATGAGCTTCCTCCGCAGAGCGGCTGGGCGCTCCCTTAGAGATAGGGTGAGGAGCTCTGTCACATGGGAGGAGCTCGGAGTAGAGCCGCTGCTTCTCCACGTCGAGAGGAACCAGTTGAGGTGGCTCGGGCATCTGTTCTGGATGCCTCCTGGACGCCTCCCTGGGGAGGTGTTCCAGGCACGTCCCACCGGGAGGAGGCCCCGTGAAAGATCTAGGACACGCTGGAGGGAGTACGTCTCCCAGCTGGCCTGGGAACGCCTTGGGGTCCCCCCGGACGAGCTGGAGGAAGTGTGTGTGGATAGGGAAGTCTGGGTGTCTCTGCTTAGACTGCTGCCCCCGCGACCCGGCAACGGATAAAGCGGAAGAAAATGGATGGATGGATGGATACATTGCTTTTATTTTGTTTTGTATTTATCTCAAATGTCCAAAAAAAAGAAAAAAGAAAAATTCAACATTCATTCAACATTAGCATGCCTCATGGCAATGTGAATGGAGACAAACATCTGATAAAATAATTCCCTGTGTTTGCTGCTGGATTTGGTGTGTATCTGGCAACCTGAGTCAGGGAGAGTGGGAGAGGACTGCAAAATATTGACTGTGACTGCAGTACCACTTTTGGCCAGATTTTTATTACATATTGTTCCTTTAATGAATCACAGAGCGATTTTAAATTGACTGATGCTGTAGTCATCCAGTCCTGGTTTAGATCACTGACAAGAACCAGCTCATTTGCATTCAAATCAAGCAACTGCTGGTACAGTGATGTGATGGCATCACTGCAAACTGGTTGAGGCCTATAACAACCAACAATTGTTTGTGACTGCCCTTTTGAAAATTTAAGTTTCAAGGCAAGTAGTTCATATTGCTTTTGCACTGACACTGAAGCTAATGTGGTGACAGCATATTTGTTTTTCACAAAGATTGCTCCCCCCCCCCCCACTTTTCTTGGCACGATCACAACGAAACAAGTTATAACCTGATAAAAAAATATCTGAATCAGATACTGATTTATTGAGCCATGTTTCAGATAACACAAGAATATCAGTGTTTGTGGATTTAATCCAGATTTTAATCAAGTCCATTTTGGGTAGCAGGCTTCTGACATTCATGTGCAAAATACCAAGACCAGATCTGTTTTGAAAATCCTCAGGGGTCTCAATTTGATTTGACAAAGGGCCAGGATTAAGCTCAACATTGCCGGATAATAGAAGAAGAAGCAGGATAAAACCCCTTTTTTAACAGAGGTACTAGACACGGGACTTTCAGCTTGTGGTTTCTGATGAGCAGTACAGGAGAAATATATTTGCTCACAAAACATCTGTCTAATACATAGAGCGAGCTTAGACGAATCAGAACTCCAATCACGTGAATTAAGCCGTGATCGGCCGATTTTAAATCGGCTGCCGAGCGATCGGTGCACCTCTATTGGGAATTGTGTCAAACTGTCCATGTTTGCCTGTCAGTCCTATTGGAATTCACCAACACAATAATGTGTTATTTCAGAAATAATCCACTTCATTCAAACTTGCTTCATATCATCTGAAAATGTTTAATTTGTGCTTTTATATATTTATTAGTGATGGGCCAATGAAGGCCTTAACACACTGAGGCTTTATTACATGTTGCCTGCAATTTTCAGTATGTACAAAACAGAATTATCTTCAATTCAGTTTTGTTAATACGTTTTATATACAATAGCTGTATTGCACATTTTGCTGCCAATAAATCGGTAAATGCACTTTGAGGCAAGTGTGTTTAAAATTATCAGTGCTAAGTTTTTATAGCTTTTATATGAGGCTTTGTTAAAATTATCATATCGTCATATCGTGATACATACCAACAAAAATTGTGATACATGCTGAGGCCCATATCGCCCAACCCTAGCACAGATACGTTTTTTTTAACAGCTGTCAGTTTCTAACTACACTTGCGGCGACAGTAGCTCAGTTGGCCTTTGAGCCAGAAGGTTGTGGGTTGGTTATGGGTTTGGGGAGGGACGAGCTGAGGTGGTTTTTGTAGGTGAATCAGGAGAATTGGAAACCCTAGGTGGCTTTGGAGGTACATATGGGCAGTGGTTTTGAATGTTGGACAGGACTCTAGATCGAGCTAATATGGGTGTGAGAGGAATGGTCTTCATAGCCGATTTTATTAGGCCTGCAGAGTGTTCAGGTAGGTCTAACAGTGAAGGCGGGGATGGAAAACAAAGGAAGGTGTCCCCATTCTCTCTTGATGGAGTGGACGTGGCAGGGGGGACCCAAGAAAGGTCCATGAGAGGTGACGAGGGAGCCTTTGCTGGAGGGGCAGGTGGTTGAGGAAACCCCCGCACAGGCCTGTCTGCTGTAGCCTGGGGTGAGGATGGGGGCTTCAGAGGAGCATTAGGTGGAGAAGGTGTGATTGCTTCGGAGCGGGCTGGGGATGAGGATGTTGGTGGTGGTGGTCGTGGTGCTACTGGTGATGATGTAGCTGCTGCTGATGACGGTGGAGGTGTTGAAATCCTTCGAGGTAGTGGAGGCGGTGGTGGTGCTGAGACCTTTGGAGCCGGTGGAGAAGTTTGTGTTGCCGGAAAAGCACTTTGCTTCTTTCTCCCTTTCGACAGCTGCACAGGCTGAGGTCTCAGGGCAAAAGAAAGGTTATCCATCAACACTTTTACTCCTTTGTCTGCGTGAACATTCGTTGAGTAGAAAAATATTTAGCTGATACAGACGACTGAATTTAATTTGCTTTCTGTCCACTAATAAAAAAATGTAAGTCAATTTTTGAACTTTTCACTTGTCATCTCATAGATGTCTACTGGCCCCTCGTTGATCAACAATCGGCCACTGTTTCAACGTCCAATAGCGGTGAAAAGCGATTTCTTGTATTTACAGGTTTTCGCTGTGGCATTATTACACTCCTGTTATCATTAGCTTTGCCTTATTTGGGCTTGGCACCATACGTGTTCCAACAATTGTCTCTGTTGATTTTGGGTAATGAAATAACATTGTCATGACTTACGTTTTGTCCATTTGTCCATTCCCCTTCACTGGTATTGTTGTGTTGAGCCCCATTACTGATTCAAGGACAAACATTCGGTCTTGAAGTTTTAACCCTTTAAGCGCCAAAGTCGCAATATTGCGACAAGCAACATTGCTCACTTAAACAGGCTGTATGTAAAAATGTGGTGCAGAATCTTGTTAATACTTTTCACCAGGGGTTAGTGGACATGTGTGCCTGTAATATGAGCAACATTTGTGGGTGTGGTTATATTGAAAGTTTGAGTAAATTGAGTTCGTAAAACACCTGCGGCGCAGCAGCGCGGAGGCGAAGCAGCAGCGGTAGAGCTGAGAGGAGCGAGAGCAGAGCAGAGGGAGAGAGTGTTTTTTATTTACTCACGAGGTCTTCAGTACCAGAGAAGTACTTGGTCTGGTACTGACTCACTCAGATTCAGAGGAGGAAGACACGCAGGTGTCCAGTGAAGCAGACACGGACATTATTGGTGACGGGGAGACCGCGCTCCATAGTCCACAATCAGCCCTAGTACATCGGCTGCTTGTCCTCCGTGTGGCCACGGTAGAAGCATTCTGTGAACGCCAAGCAGGGACCGTGTTCGAGTGGACAGGGGGATCATAACACCGGGCATGTGGGAGAAAGTAGCCGGGGTAGACATCCGCGGGGATCGCGGGAGACGCGGGAGAAGCCGCGGGAAAAAGCCCATTGCTAATCGCGTTCACTGCCTTTACCAACAGTGATGATGAGGATGAAGGCAGTTCTTGAGAGAAAATAATCCACAAAAGTGGATCAGAAGTGTTGAAGAGCCCGTTGTTTCTTGTTGAGACGCTCTGACATGTTCTGTGCCCATTCATTTCATCTCTCTGTTTCTACACGATAAATCCTGGAGCCTCATTTCCACTGAGAAAAATAGTATGCCCACTACTTCTTTGAAAGGGAAATATTGAAACCAATCTCCAGATTTCATGACTGTAAACTATAAAGAGTGCAGTCTTGATCACTGAAGATCTTTGAAAATAATAAAATTCCATATGGCTGCGAACCAGTGCTAAAACATTATCTATAATCTGGATCAGGGAATTTATTTCTATCCCAAATTCATTTCATACTAAAGATATATTTCACATTTACTGTTTATAGTATTCCCTGATCTCAAATAACTCCCAAGCTACAGCTTTTTGAAGTCTTTATAGAATAATTAACATTTTCCAAAATGGCCGCCACCTTGATGACGTCAGAATATGCAAATTAGATGACGAATCAACTTCCATCCCAAAGTTTGGTTCAGACTGAAGATATTTCTAATTTACAGTATGCCTTTATCTCAAACCATTTTAAAGTTATAGCCTTTTGAAATCTTGAAATCAAAATTGTATATTTTCTTGAAAAAACTCTGGCGCCTAAAGGGTTAACTCCTGTTTGAGTGACCAACAGCCGTCGCAAAGTTATTTTTTTCTGTCCTCCAGACATGCTGCAAGTTGGTAAATTCCACAAGTGGAAGTATTGAAGTTTGTAAAAAAAAAAAAAAAAAAAAAGAGTAATCCGTGTTTTGTCAAATAAAAAGGTCAACAAAAATTATTAGAGAAGATTAAAAAGCAGCAAGCGAGGAGCAGCGAGAGAATGCGACCGCACTGTACAAGAGCAGGAAGCTGACCCACGAGTAAAAGACTTTCCACACTTTTAACAGACAAATTGTTTCTCTCCAGTGTGGATCCTCTGATGAACTTTGAGATAACGCGCTTGTCTAAAACTCTGATCACAAACGTCACAATTGAAGGGTTTTTCTCCGGTGTGAATGCTTTTGTGACTCCTAAGACTTCCTCCTGTGGTAAAACCTGTTCCACACTGGTCACACTTGTACGGCTTCTCTCCAGTGTGGCTCCGATGGTGACGTGTGCGATCTGATGCTGTTCTAAAAGTTTTACTGCAGAGGTCACATGCAAATGGTTTTTCTCGTGTGTGAATTCTCTCATGTGTTTTGTAGTGTGAAAAGCGACTAAACTCCTTCCCACATTCTCCACAGACGAATGATTTTTCTCCAATGTGGATTCTATAGTGACGAGTGAGGTCAGATAATTGTGTAAAAGTCTTTTCACACTGGTCACATTGGTGAGGTCTCTCTCCTGTGTGGACATGTTGATGTAGTGAGAGCAGCTGTTTTTTCCTAAATGTTTTTCCACACTCGTCACACTTAAATGGTTTCTCTCCTGTGTGGATCCTCTGATGATTTTTGAGAGTTCCCTCTTGTCTAAAACACTGATCACAAAAATCACAGCTGAAAGGCTTTTCTCCTGTGTGGATTCTGCTGTGGACCTGGAGATTTCCTTTCGTAGTAAAACCTGTTCCACACTGATCACACACGTATGGCTTTTCTCCAGTGTGAGTTCTGTAGTGTCTCTTTAGATCAGAAGCACAGCTGCAGGTCTTTCCACACTGATCACAGGTGAACCCCATTCTGTAGATGGACTTTGTAGATCTGCAAAAAACACAACAAAGAATTGTCAGAATAATAATATATTTTTTACTCATAATAATAATAATGCATGGGTTTATAAAGCGCTTTTTGGACACTTAAAGACGCTTTACATGTCATTATTTCCTTCACTCCATACACGGTGGTGATAAACTACTACTGTAGCCACAGCTGCCCTGGGGCACACTGACAGAAGCCCCTCCGACCACCACCAACCATTCACACACACACACACCAGACTCATTCTAGGCAATGGGGTGAAGTGTCTTGCCTAAGGACACATCGGCAGTTTAGCACTTTACAGCCGCAGCCACCCCACTGTGGCTGGTGTTCCCAGAGGTCTTGCCAAGGACACGACAGTAGTAATTGGGAGTCAATGGTGAAAGTCAGGCTCGAACCCACGACCCTCTGGCTCAAAGGCCAATGCTCTACCAACTGAGCTACTGTCGCCTTGTACCTCCACTCATGGAGTTAGAAGTGAGAAATGGGCAAAGACACGCACACAAACAATGTTGAACTTTGTTTGCCCCATTTTTCAAACTAATTCTGTTACTGTCAAATTAAATAAATAATATTTATGTTTACTCACGAGCCTGATCTTCTGAAAAGGAGGAAACCACAAACACAGAGACACACGGAGAAACTAAAATGATCCAAAATAGAGGATTTTGTACCGTAGGTCGTAAAATTGTTTAGGTTTTATACAATCAGCTCTGTAGCTTATTAAAAGTTATTTAGGAGAATGTTTCTACAAATTTAAAATGTATTGTGTGTGAAAATAATTGGATTGCATAATTAAAGACAGAGGACCAATAACACTGGGAGAGTGACAGGATTGACAGTTTTTCTTCATTTTTCACAGTCCATGTGTGTGATATTAACTTACTACAGCCATTTTGTGCAGAGGTGATGTCACCTCCTGTGAAACGAGCTGATTTGTGCTCCTCTGTGAGCCCGCCTCCCCCCGACCAACGCAGCATCACACTTTGAAGTAAACAAAAGCTAACTATAGGTTTCGCTGTTGCATAGTAATGTCAAACCTGAGAATAAACTTTTTCCAACGATCATCTGTCACCTTACCGCTCCTTGATCCAGAATGAGACCTCATTATTTAGTTCATAGTGACACTCGCAAAAAAAAAAAAACATCCAGTTTTGTAGCAGATTTCAGACTCACGTTTTCGAGGCAGATCCCTTTGAACAAAGTCGACTCTCGTCACATATTTACACCAACAACACATTTTCTCCAAGTCACATGAAGCTAATGCAGAAAAGCACAGAGGCTTATTTACAGTCTATGGACCACACGCTGGACTCAGAGAGGCTGCAGCTGACCATAGACGGCGCTGATTCGCTGGTTCAGTTTCTCCCCTCTGTCAATCACCTCTTGGATGCGGGCTTTTGACATCACGGATTGTGAAACAGCTCGTTTCTGTGCCTCTCAAGAAAGGGATATATTGCTCTCTATTTAAAGCTTGAAAGAATCAATAATAAAAAACTACTCTGGGCATGTGTATGAGGCCAAACAGCACTGTATAGATTCTAGTCCTGCGTTATACAGGGAGGGAGAGCTGGATCGGTGCATCCAAAAATATACAAAGAAACATTAAAGGGTCAAGCTAACGATACGAGGACATAGAAAGTGACAATTCTATTAGCTCAAACGTGCACAATATTAGTCGCCTCACCTTCGAGCTCCGCGAGAGCGACCGTGCCAGCATTGCAGAGCTACGATACACCGACAGTAAGGGATGCAGTCAGGCTATCGAGCCATGATTGTTCGTGGGACTCCTGGAGCAGCTGTCCAGTACTGGCTGCGGCTGCGGCCCGGGCTGTTGCAGAGGCAAAAACCCCAGACTGGGAGGAGTTTGGAGAGTCCATGGAGCAAGACTATCGGTCGGCCTCGAAGAAATTCTGGCAAACCGTCCGGCGCCTCAGGAGGGGGAAGCGATTCTTTGCCAACACCGTGAACGGTGCTGGTGGAGGGCTGCTGACCTCGACTGGGGATATTGTCGGGTTTTGAGGCTCTCCTCAATCCCCCCGTCAGGTTCTTCGTCCCGGAGGCAGAGGATGTTGGGGCGGATACTTCCATCTCCCTGGCTGAGGTCACCAAGGTGGTTGGCAGCCTCCATGGTGGCAAGGCTCCAGGAGTGGATGAGATCCGTCCTGACTATCTAAAGTCTCTGGATGTTGTAGGACTGTCTTGGCTGACACGTCTCTGCAACATCGCGTGGCGATCGGGGGCGGTGCCAAAGGAGTGGCAGACCGGGGTGGTGGTCCCTCTCTACAAGAAGGGGAACCGGAGGGTGTGTTCCAATTATTGTGGGATCACACTCCTCAGCCTCCCCGGTAAGGTCTACTCCAAGGTACTGGAGAGGAGAGTTCGACCGATAGTCGAATCTCGGATTCAGGAGGAGCAGTGTGGTTTTCATCCCGGCCGCGGAACACTGGACCAGCTCTTTATTCTCCATCGGATACTCGAGGGTTCATGGGAGTTCGCCCAACCTGTCTACATCATCGATCTAGTAAAATAACTGGATAGGGTATTACTAGCTTGGAGCTGAATAACCCATGTGCTCGGGGGATTCTCCCAGTACTGCAGTCTAGACCAGACGAAATTCACGTGGGCTACCCAGAAATTTGTCAATATGAACTAAAACAGCTCGACCTCAGCTGACTGAGACCCTACAGCTTTCATAAAGGTCGGATTTTGTGGGGATTTTAGTGTCCCTTGTCATCCTGAACTTTTTTTCTTCTTAAATCCTTCAGTTTTCTTTAAATCCACACTTTAGTGCCACAAACTCTGCTCGTCTGGCTCTCGCTCTAACTCCCGCTCTGATGAATTGCTCTGATTGGTCGGAGCGCGGCCGAGCCCCTCTGTGCACGTGCGTGAGACCCGGTGTGAGACCCACACACGTGTGTTTGGCGCAACGCATTATGGGAGATCATCCACAGCGCAGAAATGGGAGGACCAGACGATGCCCAAATACAGGCCATAGTTTCCCATGGGTCTTTGCGAGTTTCCCATGGATTTTTACGAATTCCAGGCGACTTCCGCTAATCTTTTCGGCACCCATGCCGTCACAAAGCGCCACTGAGCACAACCATTCATTTGAATACGGCGCCATCTTGGATTGCCGGGGCTTGGTCCACATCTGCTTTGTGGATTTGGAGAAGGCGTTTGACCGTGTTCCCCGGGGTGTCCTTTGGGGGGTTCTCCGGGAGTACGGGGTCCGGGGTCCTCTGCTGAGGGCCGTCCGGTCCCTGTATGACCGGAGTCAGGGCTGTGTTCATCAGCATAAGTCAGACCTGTTCCCGGTGTTGGCCCCCACCAGGGCTGCCCCTTTGTCACCGGTTCTGTTCACTGTGTTTATGGACAGAGTTTCTAGGCGCAGCCAGGGGCTGGAGGGGGTCCGGTTCGGGGGCTGGAGGGGGTCCGGTTCGGGGACCACAGGATTTCATCTCTACTGTTTGTGGATGTTTACTGAAATGTACAAATAAAGCAGTGATTGGCTTTTTAGGCACACATTAGACAAACAGGCATCTTTCCTTCTCTAATTGTAATATGTATTGAAAAATAAAAAGGACGATAATAAAACAAAGAACATCTTCAAATTAACTTTCACGATATTAACAACTTATTAACCGAGCACGATGTCTGTATGGGGAAATATCAGACCGCAGCCTAAATGTACAAACCGAGCCATGGCGAGGTCTGTGCAAAAAGGCCAAGGTCTGATATTTCTCTGTACAGACCGAGAAAGCGAGGTTAATAAATGTTTTATTATATGACTCTCGTCTGTGTCTTTACCAATGCTTTTGAGATATTTGTGAAGTATGTTCATGTCCGACTTGGTTTTGTGTGTTACCGGCTGTGGACCAATTGTCATGGTAACGGTCCGAAATGAGAAAATGTCAGACCGCAAATCAACCAATCAGAGCGCGCGTACGGTCTAAGTCATATAATATTGTCTACGATATATTTTGTCAACCCCTGATGGATGGATGGATCCAGTCTGAAGGTAAAGGACACAGTAGTGAGAGAGTTTGAAGGTAAAGGAGACAGTAGAGAGAGGAGAGGGTCTGATGAGAACTTTAACATCAGAGAATGTTGGACAAACTCCTTTTTTCTAAACAAAAACGAATATTGGTTAAGGAATTTGAAGGCAAAAGGACTGAACTCAAGCAGTACACATTTTATTTTATTTTTTCTGAGGTTATTCCATTATGTCTGATTTTGTGACAATAGTCTGTTGTATCTGAATAATGTAAGTGATGTACGTTCATGTAGAGAACACTTCAGTCTTGTTCTGTGATAAGGTCCTGTGTCCTGAATGTTCAAGGATAAAGTTGTTGCTGTTCTCCTGAGTCTTCAGTCCTGTACATGGTTCTTTTCATTGGAGTAAAACTACACTTTGTATGAATTACATAGATTTATACATACTTTGACATGTTTCAATGAGACAAAACAACATTTTTCATTTCTATAAACCGCAGATTGTGTGAATCCTATATTTGTGTATGCTCTTATTTTTTCTAAGATAAAATGTACTTTATACTTTATTAATCTCACACGTTAATCTGGCTGTGTCTGAGGTGTAATGACCACTGCGCTGACGGCCTGGATGTTCTGAAGGCACTGAGCTTCTGTCTGCTCTTCTATGACACACACTTCATATTTACACATTTGTTTAATAGAAACGACTCTCGTTTGAAGCATGGTCTTGGTTTATGACAACACTACTTAATCTGAAGCAAATGATTACAAATGCATTTGTGTGTATAAACGTTATGTAGTTGTGTAAATATGTGCGTGTGTTTGTGTGTGTAAATGTGTGGCTAGATAGTCTTGGACTCAGTGCTACACAGTTATTTATACAATAAAGGACAAACATTCAAGAATAAAAGACAACAATATAAACAGGAGGTGAACGTGCTCCAGGAAGTCTGCTAATATTACTGTTAAAGTAAACAGATGAATGAATGTCCATTGAACAGACGGTAAAAGATGCTAGCGGCCTGTGGCTAATGCTAACGCTAACAGCACTAGCATAACACACACTCACCGATCGCACGGAGCAGGAGCAGCTGCGGTGGTAGAAGGAGCTCTACACGGGGATCATGCAGATGTTCCCTCTGCTCCAATCAGCTGCTGACTTTATGAAGCACAAAGATCGTTGTTAGGGACAGATGCTAGTGGAGAATAAACGATGCTCTCACGTTGGTATCTTTAGCCTCTTGTCTGGGAATATTTATTGTTGAACAACTTGGCAGCACAGGGAGCATAGGCCATAGAGGAAGTTAGCGATAGAACAACATGACTACATCCTGTAGCGCCTTCAAAATAAGAGCTGTTTAGACAGGGAGTAAGAGCGATATAATACTAGAAATGGTACAATGGCTGAAGCCATTGTGAGTGGCTGCATAGATGTTGGAAGGGTTAGGGATGAAGAAGGAAGAGGAAGGGGAAGAAGAGAAAGAAGGAAGAAAATAGAAAAA
Organism: Knipowitschia caucasica; assembly: GCA_964034765.1. Classification (NCBI taxonomy): domain Eukaryota; kingdom Metazoa; phylum Chordata; class Actinopteri; order Gobiiformes; family Gobiidae; genus Knipowitschia; species Knipowitschia caucasica. The sequence continues at coordinate 6,447,905 of OZ035825.1, forward strand.
GAGAAAGTAGGAAGAGGAAGAAGATGATGAAGAAGATGAAGGAGAAAAAGATGAAGAAGGTGAAGAAGATGAAGAAGGAGGAAGAAGATGAGGAAGGAAGAAGAAGGTGAAGAAGAAGAGGAAGAAGGAGGAAGAATGTGAAGAAGGAGGAAGAAGATGAAGAATGAGAAAGAAGAAGGTGAAGAAGAAGAAGAAAAGGGAGAAGGTGAAGAAGATGAAGAAGAAGGTGAAGAAAATGAAGAAGGAGGAAGAAGATGGAGGAAGAAGATGAAGAAAGAAGAATGTGTTGTAAAGTGCTGTAAGTGTTGTAAGATGTTGTAATGTATTGTATCTGTGGTAATGAATTGTTAGTGTGGTAATGTGTTGTATGGGGAGTAATCTGTTGTACTGGTCCAATGTAAGTCAATGGGAAAAAGTGCTTGAACTTTTGTAAATAATTGAAAACGTGCAAAAGGTGGAAGTGTGAAAAGTAATAGCAATAATGAGACGGTGAAGCCGGTCGTAACGATGTATAATTTGTTGAATTTGGTGAAAGCGTTGAAGAGTTGAAAAGTGCCAAAATCTGGCGGAAGAAGAAGAAGAAGACTAGAAATGGTACAATGGCTGAAGCCATTGTGAGTGGCTGCATAGATGTTGGAAGGGTTAGGGATGAAGAAGGAAGAGGAGGAGGAAGAAGAAGAAGGGGAAGAAGAGGAAGAAGGGGAAGAAGAGGAAGAAGGGGAAGAAGGGGAAGAAGAGGAAGAAGGGGAAGAAGGGGAAGAAGAGGAATAAGGGGAAGAAGAGGAAGAAGTGAAGAAGATGAAGAAAGAAGAATGTGTTGTAAGGTGCAAAAAGTGTTGTAAGGGGCTGAATGAGTTGTAAAGTGCTGAATGAGTTGTAAAGTGCTGAATGTGTTGTAAAGTGCTGAATGTGTTTTTCGATGTTGTAAAGTTCTGAAAGGTTTTGAATGTGTTGTAAGGTGCTGAATGTGTTGTAAGTGTTGTAAGGTTCTGAATGTGTTGTAAGGTGCTGTATGTTCTGTAAATTCAACGATTTAACATTTAAATCCCCCTCAGCTTGATACGTCTTCGAGCTTGCGCCAGCACGCAGCACTTACGTAAATTAAAAATCAATATACCATTTTATTCTGTATAATGAAGTCAGAAAAAAAACGGATTCACATAACAGGGGTATGATGATTAAAAAAGTGAAGGACAGTGAATCTAACTAGAAATGGTACAATGGCTGAAGCCATTGTGAGTGGCTGCATAGATGTTGGAAGGGTTAGGGATGAAGAAGGAAGAGGAGGGGAAGAAGAAGGAAGAAGAAGAGGAAGAAGAGGAAGAAGAGGAAGAAAGGGAAGAAGAAGTAGAAGAGGAAGGTGATTCAACCGAATGCTTCATAATTTGCTCCGCACCCTCCCATTCTCCCGCAAGCAGGACTGGGCTTCCTGTCTCCCACAGGTGTTGTACTCTTATAACACCACACCTCACCAGAGCACCGAGGAGTCACCATACTTGTTGATGTTTGGCCAAGATCCTAAACTCCCAATTGACTTTCTTCTGGGTCAAATTCAGGATACCGTTGTGGGCACAGTCCAGGACTGGTTGCTGGAACACTGTTCCAGGCTCAAGGTTGCTTTTGCAAGCGCGCAGAGGCGATTAGCTTTGAATGCGAAGAAGAGGAAAGAAAGGCACGATGTTCATGTCAGGGAGGCACCTCTAGAGGTTGGTTCCTTGGTTTACCTTCGAGACCATAGTGCACAAGGGTGTCATAAGATCCAGGACCTGTGGCACCAAAATCTCTTTCAGGGGCTGAAGGCACCTGGTGGAAATGGCCCAACCTACACTGTGGCCCCGGTCACCAATCTACAAGCCTCGCACACTGTGCACAGGGACATGCTTAAACCTCATATACAATCCTGTCCCCCACCGGAGGCCTCTATGCCAGAGTTTTCTTTCCCTGAAACTCCCAGTAGCAGCTCTTCTCCTGGTGGTTCTTGGCTTCTGTGCTCCAGACGCGAAGATTTGGTTCCTCAAACATCCAACTTGCCACCCTGTGATGGTCCTTCCAGAGGACCCGCTCCTGTTTTAGTAGGGGACGTAGCAGTGGAGGCTCAAGGAGACCCAGCTGCTGCAGTGCTCGAACCCAGCACTAGTGAACAGGGCTTACGTCGTACCACTAGGACAACTGCTGGACGTCATCCTAACCCTTATCGTCTCCCTCGCACTCTCAGGGACTGACTGGATATCACAGTTGCTGTTTTGGTCTAGTGTTCATTGGGAGTTTTAGGTCTTTAGTTGTGTCGTCTGGGCACCGACAAATTAAGGGGGGGCAGAATGTGGCATGTCGGTGTACACCTTACCCTGAGCTGATTGGTGGGCGTCACCGAGCAGTGCCCATAAAGACACGGAAACGCGCCGCGAGCACGCATACGTCTTTGTTTGAGTGCGGTGGTCACGGCGTTTGGTGACCGACTGCCTCCTTTGTGGAGAACGCTTGTGGGCTTGGGCGCCACAGTCTGGGTTGTGCGTGTGTGCATGTCCTCCTCCTTGGTAAGTTGCTCATTGTCCATCCTTTATTGGTTGGCCTTGTGCCAAAGCTGACCATCAAACACTGTTGCTTCAGACTCCGAGCTGCATTAGGGACCAGCCAATAATCCGCATGACGCATGCCAGACCTATTGTACATATTTTTAGTGGTAGGGGTAACCGGAGAGTACCCGGAGAGTACCCGGAGGAAACCTACGCATACACAGGGAGAACATGCAAACTCCACTCAGAAAGGCCCTGTTCCGACCAGGATTTGAACCCAGGACCTTCTTGCTGAGAGGCGAGAGTGCTATACACTCAGCCACCGTGCCGCCCATGTTTTACCGTTAATTTCATTTGCATACCCCAAGTTATTTTTTTTTGTTGCATTATTTTGCTTGCTTAATTTGTCCAACCTGTACAATTTAATGCTGTTTAACCATTTTTATCCATTCCTATAGGCCTATAGTATTTTAATCATTGTAATAAAATAAATATTTTGTACATTTATAACACTGTTTCACGTCATGTCAATGTCCACGGCCCTGTGTGCTTGTTTAATCCAATTAGCTCACATTTTCCCAGGTACTGGCCCTGGGTGGCGTTGTTGGTACTCTTATCCGTTTTTGTTGTTGTAACCAAACCAAAGTTGAAAATCCACTCTGACTGCCACAAAAAAACATGTCACAAGTTTTGAAAAGGTGCAGATACTTATAAATTTCCAACCCCCTCTCACACATACAACAAAACAGAAAACTACACAAACACTGTACAGTTACATCATTATATCAAAATAAATAAACAAGACACACAAAGACAAGACGCACACTCGATCTCTCACTCACACAGACACTGGCCCAAACACTCCCTGACCACACACCTCTCTCCCACCGCTCTGTCCAGGCCCAGGACATCAATCTCTTGTCCATATATTTCATCATTAAGTCTTTTCTCTTTAAATGTCTTATTAAATGCAGTCATATTTGAGCATGTTTTTAATTCTTCTTTTAATCCATTCCGAATGTGACGCCTTTGACCAAAACACACACAGATTTTAAACGTAGTCCTAAATGTAGGTACATAGAATAGTTTGTTTCCTCTTACTCTGTAATCATGATGAGCGACTATCGCTGAAAAGATTATTTAAATTGGACGCTAGAGAGTTTTCAGATGCCCTGAACATTATCTGAACAGTTTTAAGGACGATCCTGCAGTTTCAGTCGTGTTTGTTTTTCTATAAACAGAGGATTAGAAGGATGTCTGAAGTGGACGTTGGACACAATCCTTAAAGCCTTCTTTTGTAAGATAATCAGGGGCTGTGAGTGAGATTCATAGAAACTCCCCCACACTTCCACACAATAGAGCATTGGTATTGATTCAGTGAATTTTCATTATTCCCACACACTGAGCAACTTTTATCCTTAAGTAACTTATGTGAGGTTTCCAGCTCAGATCTTCATCTATTATTACTCCCAACTAACATATATAAGTATGTAGGATAAATTAAACTGACCGCTTTCCTCAATCAGACATTTTGTTGTATATTGAGACATATTATAACTTCTGTCTCCACTGTGTGTAAATCCTTGTGGTTCAGGTTTTATTGTGGGTAAGAATGTCTTAAGATAAGTGCCATAGCAACACCCTTCCCCCAACGACTCTACCAGATGTGAAAACTTACAAGGACCCACAGGGAAGACAAACCAGTCTGCTTTGGAACCATAGAGTGACCAGACCTCCCTGGGCTCTGCCCTGGGCTCTGCTCAGGCAACCAAGGGGCTTCGGGCCTCTTAGATGGCCTCAAACCTCAGCTCCACGTTTGAGAGGACTTCCACAACCCTTCAATAGCCTCCAGCTTCAACCTGAAGAAGTTGCTGAGTTTTGGCACCTAGACTGTGGATCGTGGGAGGACTTGGTTCAGCCACATGATGCAGCCGCATGGTCCAGGCCCCGTGGACAAGAAGCCTCCATCCAACACCATCAAGACCCAAGGACTGCTATTCACCAAAGGCTATTCTGGTTGTATGATCTGCTCTCTTGCTACACACAGTTGTTGGCTTTATTAAAACCTATACTTCAAAGAATACTTCTCTTACCAAGGCTGAACACATGCAGGCCTCAGCCTATACCAATCCATTCATAGACAAAGGTCTTGCTTAGCTCACTTTAGCCTAGCATATATATCTTGAAATCAACGTTTCCTTCATGTTATTCTTGACAATTTGCATATTTCATTTCTAGTCTGTATTGTGTATACTTCATTAAATCTACAAAACCATCTTTGTCAAAGTGATATTTGTACTTTTAACTCCAGAAATTGGGTCACTGATTTGTAAAAGAATTCACTACCTTCAGATTCTATTGAAGAGAATTGGACTAATTAGCTAATTAAATAATGAAAGGACTCATGAGATTACTTAACTCATTGAATGCCAGCCTATTTCAGAAAAGGTACTCCCACAGTGCCAGCCATTTATGATGATTTTTACTGATTTTTCAAGACCCACAGAATATTGTGTACTATGACTATCTGAAATCCGACACCAGATTCTAAAAGAATGGACTGTCTACTTTCCTCAGCAAAAAGAATTTTGTTTATAGCTTTTTTCGTTCCCTGTAATCCTCCGTTGAGTAGAGGGAAGTTTTACTGAAATCACCAGAAATCACCAGAAAGTTGAGAAAAAAGAGGCACAACATGTGCACCTACATGTTTTCAAACCATTCAGAGAGCAATGCTGCCACCTGCTGGCTCGATAAAATATGGTCTCAAGTCATCCCCATACATACTAGATACAATAGACATCTGGGAACGTGAAAATAGCGAAAAAGGATGACGGATTAATACGTCAATGGCACACGATGTTGGTCCGTGTACGTCGCGGCCATTCTATTTTTGATTAGGAAAGAAAATACAAAAAACGAATATTGGCCGTTTCCCGTTTTCCGTTTTCAAAATATAATGTAGAAAACGAGAATTTAATCCGTTTTTTTTCGATTTTGTGTTTTAAAATTAAAAAACGGATAACGAAAAACAGGTCATAATCCGTTTTTTCCATTACACATTTACACAAGAAACACCAACATCGAAAAACCACGGCAAAAATTTGATTTTCCATTCTTGATCTTATTTTGAAGCTGACCCGGAATCTGTTAACCATGCCTACCACTATGCCACTAAGCGGCCGAAGTCACTCTACTTTGTGAGAAGACGTCAGCTGTTACAGTGGCTAACTAATTTGTCTTATTTTCTACTTTAATATCTAAAGTAGATGTCTATCATGACATCTAAAAGATGTCATGTCGACATCTTTAAAAGTAACCCGTTTGCTGTCTCGATACAAAACAAAAGTTTTCTCCAACTCTGGTATCTCCATTATCATTCAAAAAACTGGAAAACTCTGACTGTGCGGGAAAGCCTCAACAGCTTCCGGGTCAGCTTCAAAATAAGATCAAGAATGGAAAATCAAATTTTTGCCGTGGTTTTTTGATGTTGGTGTTTCTTGTGTAAATGTGTAATGGAAAAACGGATTATGACCTGTTTTTCGTTATCCGTTTTTTAATTTTAAAACACAAAATCGAAAAACGGATTAAATTCTCGTTTTCTACATTATATTTTGAAAACGGGAAAACGGGAAACGGCCAATATTCGTTTTTTGTATTTTCTTTCCTAATCAAAAATAGAATGGCCGCGACGTACACGGACCGATGTTACTATTTGCTTTGACGTATTTGTGCGTCAATGGGACACAATGAGTTAATCAATAAATGAGCCAATTAATTGATATTGTGACGTCATGCACGTTATCAGTTGGGAGTTATTCCCTGGTGCCCCTAAATAAAGCTATTATCAATTATTGTATTTATTACATGGTTGTTTTTGATCCAATTCTCCGATATCAGGTACATAACTTAAGTTATGTGTGATATCGACAGTATGTTAGCAGGTCAGCCCACAGGTCTTTCCCCCGCGGTTTAAGGCCTGCTGGTTTCTGGGGTTGCACAGGCGACTAGCCTGACTCTCCCCTCTGAGTTTGCCAGTCTTCCTCCGTGGTTCAGCTCTGAGATGAGACCCCTCTCTTCCTCCTTCTCCTGCCCGCGGCCTCCTCACATTTTGGGTTTTCCCTTGATATTTCCGGCTCTTGGTATTTCGACAGGTGGATTATTCGGTGGCCAGAAGTTGGCCCCCGGGACAATGCTTTGGTGGATGGCAGCTGTAAATAATCTCCAGAGTGTAACTGAATACCTCTAAACCTTAATTTAACAATTATCAAACTTTTTTTTTTTAATGTCCTTTATGCAGGCACTGAGCTTTTCTAGCTGATCTGTCTGATTTGGCTTTATCGACAGATAAAGCTGTGTGTCATCTGCATAGCAGTGGAAATTAATTCCATGCTTTTTAATAATGTTTCCTAACGGCAGCATGTAGAGAGTAAAAAGAATCGGTCCGAGTACCGAACCCTGCGGCACACCGAATTCTACTCCAGAATAAGGCGACGAGTTCTGATTTACGTTGACGAAGTGATACCGATCTGATAAATAGGATTTAAACCAGCCAAGGGCTGTTCCTCTAAGACCTATATCACATTCTAGCCTCTGCAGTAGAATGCTGTGGTCTATTGTGTCAAATGCAGCACTAAGGTCCAGTAGGACCAGCACTGACACTTGTCTATTATCAGCAGCTAGTAGTAAGTCATTTGTGACTTTGACTAGTGTGGCGGTAGGCCCTCGTATCCACCGGCAGCCTATTAAGTGCCACCTGACCCCTTTAAAAGGAGGGATTCCCACCTCCCGCCCCCCTCTTGGTCGCCTCTGACGTCACCCGCCGTTTTGGAGCTGAGCACGGAGCACGAGGAGTGGAGCCTTGTCCCACGATCATTAGTGGCACGGTTTTAAGATAACAACATTGTTTTGATACTTTGATCCAGAGCGCGTCTTGACTATCGTTGCGTGCTGTGGCGCATCGCACGCGCACAAGGCTCCGCTCCATTTGTTTACATCTGCGGCCCATGCTACATGCTCTGCATACGCAAAAGCTTCGGTAAAGCCACCTCGTCTCTAAATTAATTATGATTTTGTATAAACGTCCTCTAATTTTCCGCTGTCTCTAGTACGGGGCGTCAAGTGACTTTTACGCACGAGCTAAAGTAGGGTAATTCCCCTCTCGTGCGGTGCCTTGTTTAAAAGAAACTTCTGGTAAGCATTCTAACTCTTAAAACGAAATCAATGTATATATATTAGCTCATTTTTTTTATATTTTTCATAGCGTGGCACTCGGGATATAGCTACCTTTTTGATTGCCATCTGTGAGCGTGCAGCGTTTGCTTGCTAAATTTCGTTGTAAGGTGTTGAATTGTTATAAAGTGCTAAAGTGTTGTATGGGTATTGATTTTTTGTAAGGTATTGAATGTTTTGTAAAGTGTAAATGTGTTGTAAGGTGTTGAATGTGTTGTTAAAGTGCAAAATGTGTTGTAAGGTGTGGAATTCTGTTGTAAAGAAATGATAAATGTGTGTTAGGTGTTGATGTGTTGTAAGGTGTTGGATATTTGTTGTAGGTGCTATTATGGTGTTGTAAGGTGTTGAATGTGTTGTATAGTGTAATGTGTTGGTAGTTGGGTTTTCGAGTGTTGATTTTGTTGTTAATGTGCTAAATGTTTTATAAGGTGTTGAATGTGTTGTAAGTGCTAAATGTGTTGTAAGGTGTTGAATTTGTTGTAAGGTGCTGAATGTGTTGTAAGTGTTGTTTTTGTTGTTAAAGTGCTAAATTGTGTTGTAAGGGATTTTTTGATTTTGTTGTAAGGTGTTGAATGTGTTGTAAGGTGCTTGAATGTGTTGTACGTGTAAATGTGTTGTATGTGTTGAATTTGGTGTAAGGTGCTGAATGTGTAGTAGGTGTTGAATTTTGTAAAGTGTTAATGTGTTGATTTTTTGTTAAAGTGCTAAATGTGTTGGATTGGTGTTGAATGTGTTGTAAAGTGCTAAATGTGTTGTAACGATGTTGAATGTGTGTAAGGTGCTAAATGTGTTGTAAGGTGTTGAATTTGTGTGTAAGGTGGCTGAATGTGTTGTAGTGTTGAATTTGTTGTAAGTGCTAAATGGGTTGTAGGTGTTGAATTGTTGTAAAGTGCTAAAATGTGTTGTAAAGTGCTGAATGTGTTGTAAAGTGCTAAAAGTGTTGTAAAGTGCTGAATGTGTGTAAAGTGCTTAAATTGTGTTGTAAAGTGCTAAATGTGTTGTAAAGTGCTGAATTGTGTTGTAAAGTGCTGAATGTTTTGTAAAGGGCTAAATGTGTTGTAAAGTGCTAAATTTGTTGTAAGGTAGTGAATTTGTTATAAAGTGCTAAATGTGTTGTAAGGTTATTGAATTTTTTGTAAGGTATTGAATGTTTTTGTAAAGTGCTAAATGGTGTTGTAAAGTGCTAAATGTGTTGTAAAGTGATGAATATGTTGTAAGGTGTTGAATGTGTTGTAAAGTGCTAATGTGTTGTAAGGTGTTGAATTTGTTGTAAAGTGCTAAATGTTTTATAAGGTGTTGAATGTGTTTTAAAGTGCTACAATGTGAAATTTTGTAAGGTGCTAAATTTTTTGAATTTTTTTTAAATTTCTAAAATTTGTTTTAATTTCTAACCACACATTATCACTTAACAAAAATTCACACACCTTTCGCACTATACACACAATACAACACCTTACTAACATTCAGCACCTTAACAACAAATAAACACCTCTACAACACTTTATCACTTTACCAACAATTCAACACCTTAAAAACAATTTAGCACTTTACAACAAATTCAACACCTGTCCAACACATTTAGCACTTTACCAAAACATTCAACCCCTATACAACATAAATCACTTTACAACACATTTATCACTTTACAACACAATTAGCACTAAACAAAACCCTTCAATACTTTAAAAAAAACTTCATACCATCAACACATATCATTTTCACTTTATAACACATTCACTACCTTACAACACATTTATCACTTACAACACATTTTATCACTTTACAAACACAATCAATCACTTACAAACACCTTCATCACAAACCCCACCAAAAACACAAACACCCCCCCAAATCCCAAACCAACACAATCATCACAACTACACCACCCAAAATCACCTTACAACACAATCATCACTTACCAAAACCAAAATCACAATACCCACAAAACCAAACCATCTCAACCAAATAATCACACTTAACAACAAATACAACCCTAACACCCCAAACATCACCATACCCACAACATACACCACCTTACAACCAATTATCACCTTTCCACCACAATCAAATCTTACAACACATTTCTCTCTTTACAACCATACAACACAAACAACACATTAAGCACTTTCCAACATTAACACATTTATCACTATAAACAATTCAAACCTTACTACAACATTCATCCCCTATACCAAAATTACAACACACAAACACATTTATCATTTACAACACAATCATACCCCTAACAACACATATCGACTTTACAACAAAATCACAACCTTAAACACATTTTAGCACTTTACAACACCTCCACACCTTACAACACATTCAGACCAAAACAAATTTCAACACCTTACCACCAATTTATTCACATTCACACATTCAACACCTTAATACAACAATTAGCACTTTACAAACAAATTCACAACACTTAAAACACATTTATCACTTTACAACCCATTCAACACCTTACAACACATTTAGCACCTTACAACAAATTCAAAAACACCTTCAACACATTCACACCTTACAACACATTAGCACTTTACAACAAATTAACACCTGTACAAACACATTTTGCACATTAAAACATTTCAACCACCTTTACAAACATTTGCACTTGTACAAAAACATTCAATACCCTTACAAAAAATTCAATACCTTACAAAACACATTTAGCACTTTTATAACAAATTAACACCTCTACAACCAAATTTAGCACTTTACAAACACATTTAGCACTTTACAACACATTCAGCACTTTACAAACCACATTCATCACTTTACAACACATTTTAGCATTTACTACACTTTAAGCACTATTACAACACATTCAGCACTTTACAACACAATTTAGCACTTTACAACACATTCAGCACTTACAAAACACATTTAGCATTTACAACACATTCAGCCTTTACAAAAATTTAGCACTTTGACAAAACACATTAAGCACTTTACAACACATTTCAGCACTTACAACACATTTTAGCCTTTACAAACACATTTAGCTTTTGACACATTCAACACTTTACACCACATTTAGCACTTTACAATACAAATTCAAACCTTACAATACATTTAGCACTTTACCAACACATTCAACACCTTACAAGACATTGCGCACTTTAACAACAAATTCACAATTTAGCACTTTACAACAATTCAACTCCTTACAACACATTTAACACTTTACATAACCATCATTTTAACACTTTACAAACAATTAAAACCGTACAAACTATTTAGCACCTTACAACACTTCAACCATCTTACAAACACCATTTAGCACATTAACACAAATCACACAACCATAAACACGTTTTATCATTTATCAAAATTCAACACCTTTCAACCATCAGCACTTTTACAACAATTTCAGCCACTTTACAACAAATTCACCACCTTAACAACACATTTAGCACTTTACCACAAATTCAACACCTTACAACACATTTAGCACTTTACAAACATTCAACACTTACAGCACATTTAGACTTTACAACCAAATTCAACACTTACAAACACATTTAGCTCTTTACAACATATTTCAACACCTTACAACACATTCAGCACCTTTACAAAAAACCCAAATTCAACACCTTACAACACCATGAGCATTTACAACACATTAACACCTCTACAACACATTTAGCACTTTCAACAAATTCAACACCTATACAACACATTTAGCACTTACACACACATTCAACATCTTACAACACATTAGCACTTTAACACAAAGTTCAAACACCTTACAACACATTTAGCCATTTACAACAATTCAACACCCTGTACAACAACATTTAGCACTTCTTTACACAAAATTCAACACCTTAACAACACATTTAGCACTTTACAACACATTCAACACATTTAGCACTTTAACAACAATTCACACCTTGAACAAGTTGGGTTTTTTAGCACCTTACAACATATTCAAACACTTACAACACATTTTAGCAATTAAACAAATTCAACACCTTACAACACATTAGCACTTTACAACACATTCAAAAACACCCTTACAACACATTTAAGCACTTTACAAAAACATTCAATTACCTTACAACACATTTAGCACTTTACAAACAAATTCAACACCTTAACAACACATTTAGCACTTTAACACACATTTAGCACTTGAATACCACATTCAGAAATTTACAACACATTTAGCACTTTACAACACATTCAGCTACTTTACAAACAATCGCACTTTACAACACATTCAGCCACTTTACAACACATTTAGCACTTTAAACACCTTACAAACACATTCAGACTTTACAACACTTTCAGCCCCTTTACAACACATTCTTCTAACTTCATCTTCTTCACTTCTTCCTCTTCTTCCCCTTCTTCCTCTTCTTCCCCTTCTTCCTCTTCTTCCTCTGCTTCCCTTTCTTCCTCTTATCCTCATCTTCCCCTTCTTCCTCTTCTTACCCCTTCTTCCCCTTTTCTTCCTTCCCCTTCTTCCCATTCTTCTTCTTCCTCCTCCTTTCCTTCTTCTTCTTTCCTCTTCTTCCCTTTTCTTTCTTCTGCTTCTTCTTCCCTTCCTCTTCCTTCTTCCTTCCCTAACCCTTCCAACAATCTTTACAGCCACTCACAATGGCTTCAGCCATTTGTTACCTTTTCTAGTTCTTATTCTTCTTCTTCTGTCTTCTTCTTCCCACCTTAGCCATGAGTTTTGGCAACTTTTCTAACTCTTTAAAACGCTTCACCCAATTAAACATAAATTATTCATCGTTACGGACAGGCTTATCGTCTTCATTTTTCTATTACTTTTTCCACACTTCCTCTTTAGCACTGGTTAGATATTAACAATAAGTTTCAATCACTTTGGCCCTTAGACTGACATTGGAACAGGTCATCAGATTTAATCACCATTCAATCCACATTACACAGTTATCATTCATTACCTCTGGTTTCTTTATCTGTACAAACATCTGTACAACACTTTCAGCTCCGTTTCTTCACATTGTTGCACTTGAAATCACTTTCTTCTACGTACAATCACATTGTGACTTGTACATACTATTTCTTCTCTCAGTTCTACTCTTGGTTGCACTTTATCTTCATATTGGCTTCTACGTTCATCTCAGGCTGCTCCTGACTATAATTCAATCACTGACAATCTCTGTGTGCTACGGGTCAATTCAGTTATTCCTCCGGTATTCTCTGGGTGATAGGGTCTATATTGCTACTACCGTTCTTCTCTGGTGATCTGGTCATATTTGGATTATACTGTACTTATATGTATGCTCCTGTCAACACACTTGGCATTCTCCGGACTTCTCTGGTTGCTCGTGGTATTTCTCTGGCATTATCAGTTCTTCTTATGGGTGCAGGGTCTTATATGGCTTCATATTTCATCACCGGGTCTTCATTTGGATTATATGTATTCACGTTGCTCATGAATTCACTGGCTTACTGAGGTATTTCATCTTGTTGCCTCCGGGTCTTCCTCTTGCTTCTACGGTCTTACTCTGGGTGATAGGGTTACTTTATCGGCTTCTCTGGGTGATTGTGGTATTACTTTGGCATTATACGGGACCGTAAAAAGCCCCGCAACCCCCTACAAGCAACACCCCCCTTCAACACCACAACGTCCCCCAAGCCCAAAAAAAGGGGGAACCCAACGAGTCACTACCCAAACCCACCAGACACAGAGAAACAAAAAAAAAACACAAACAGAGAAACGCAACGAGAAGTACATAGCGGTCCTACCCAGAAGCCGGACCAAAACACGGCAAACGGCCCCCCCCCACCACTTCCCTCCGACCCGACCACCCCCCCCCCCACCCCCCTACCCAACAAAAGCGCCCACCCCCCCCCCCCCCGAACCACAGAACACACCCCCCCACCTGCCCCCCCGCCCCACGTACAAACAAAAAAAACTCTAAAAAAATAAAACAACAAAGAAAAAGAGGAACACCTGAACACACCACGCAAACAAAACCATCACCCGGCCAAACAACTAAAGCACGCCACAGTAAGAAAAAACAAAAACGCGACAAGAACACCAAAAAAAAAAGAAAAACACCACAACAAGACAAACGCAAAACACACACCATCGAACACAAAAAAACACAGAGTAAAAACCAACAGACACACACCCCCAGTCTCACCATCACACACCACATCCATCCTTACGAACCATAACAAGAAAGGGGGAGTAGAACTCGGGAAAAAACAAAACAAATACCAAAAATAAAGACAAAACAAGGTCCAAGAGAAAAGGAAGGGTAAAAAAAAAAACCGAATTAAAACCAACGAGAAAGAAGAAGCAACGGTAAAAAAGTAAAAAAGAAAACAGGACAACAGTCCACCACAGCTAAAAAAACAAAAGGAGGAACCATCCCACCGGGGAACGCAGACAAAAAGTACCAGCCGCCACAACCACCACGAACAACACAAGTCCAACGAAACTCACCCTCCCCACACACAACAAAAGAACTAAAACAAAAAACGGCAACAACCAACACAACCCCAAAAACACCACAAAGCAGCCAAGAACACAAAACGAACAAAAATCAAAAAAAAAACAAGGAAAGAAAACAGCACAGCACAAAGACGCAACAAGACGAAACCAGTCCCCCAAGTCACAAGTGGACCACAAAACATAAACCTCAGAAAAAAAAGAAAACAGATCAAAAACAACCAAAAAAACAAAACAACTACCCGAGACAACACCACGACAGGTTTAAAAACAACCGCAGAGAAAAGAAAGTAACCAAGAAAAAAAGATAAAGAGCAAAAGAAAAAAAAGAATAAGACGAACAAAAAGCAAGGGTAAAGAACAAAAACCAAAAAAAGAACACAAACCAAATCGTAAGACCACAGAAGGGACAAAGAACAAAAACAAAGCGGAAAAAAAAACAGTACAACAAAAAAATAGATAAACAAAAAAGCCAAAGGAAGGAAAAAACACAGCCAAGTAAAAACGAAGCAAAAACCCACACCGTAGACCCAAAGCACCCAAAAGGCAAAGCAATCAAAACGTGAGGACCCAAGAAAAAAGGCCGAAAAAAAAAAGAGCGACGGGAGACAAAAGACAAAAAAAACAAGGCACAAATAAAATACCTAACCACACAAGCACCCACCATCAGGGACCATAACGACGAAAAGACTAGACAAGGGAAGGGAAGTACCACAGACCACTACTGAAAGACGAAACACGACCGGAAACCAAGAACACTCAACGAAAGCAGTTAAAAAAAAACCCACCAACAACACAGATACAAACCCCCCACAACTCACACAACCACGAAATAATAGTACACAGGCAGGTAAAATACAAAAAAAAAACAAAAGAACCACAGAACTAAACCCATAGAGGGGGCAGACCCGACATGCAAAAAGTACAAAACACGAACGAAACGGCCAACACACCAACAACAAGACGAGGTAGACGACCAAAAGACAAGCACCCGGAAGCACCAACCACCAGAGGGACACAAAAAGCAAAAACCGAGATAAAAACACAGAAACCAACACAAAAAGTTAAAAAAAGAACTTCCGGGTTGTAACAGAGGTACAAAGAAAGAAAAAGGCACAAAATAACACGCGGTGGTAAACGGAAAAAGCCCGCCACCGGAAGGCACGAGCAACCCGTACAAAAGAGACACCACAGTTCAACACGACCAATCAGAAAGAAGACGGAAGAACAGAGACCGGGAAAAGGGCAAAAAGAAGACAAAAACCAAACACCTCAGATGAGAGCCACACCATCTCCAACACAAACGTGTAAAACGAACAGAAACAACGGATAAACATATGTATCGTAGAAAAAGAAGAAAAAAAACAAACATGGAAGAAGCAGACAAGACACAAAGAAAGCAAAACCAACGACCCAGCAAAGCAAAACATCAGACCACGAAGAAAAGGTCAAAACCACACAAGCAAGGTTATAAACGGGGACAACAAACCAAACGCACCAACCCCCACACCGGAACACACGCAAAAAAACAAGGTAACCCAAAAAGGAGAAAAAAAGAAGGTAAAAAAACACAGAGCCATACGGAACAATACCCCGCCACCCCACCAACAAGGAAAAACAGCCAGCACCAACCCACTACCAACAAGCCCAACACGGCCAGGGTAAATTCAAATCGCCGCCGGCGACAAAACACACCACAGCCAACGAAGAGGACCACAAACCAAAACAATAGTAAAAACCAACAACCCCAGAAACCAACACACTTCGGCAGGTACCCGTCACCCACCCAACGACAAACCGTCGACAGGAAAAAAAAAGAGACGAGAAAAACCAGCACCCAAAACCTACCACACCCAAACACACGCAACAACAAGAAAGACCCCACCACAAACCAACGTAGTAAACCAAACAGGCAAACAAATGTCAAGAAAGATGAAAATCCATCGAACAAAAAACAGCAGCCCAACAAAAGCACACAAACGTCGGGCAAAAGACACTAAAATCGTACAAAAACGAAGAAAGACAACCGCAAAGAAAAACAACCAGGTCCAAAACAACAACAACCAACAAAACCCACCAATCCGACAACCGCAACAGTAGAAACCACCCCATACGACAACCAAACCAAAACACACCGGGGGAAAGAAACGGAGACAAAAAAACAAGCAAAAACGAAAACACACAGAAGTAAAAACGAACACACAACAAACAAGCCAAAACCACCAGACGCAAACAAAAAACAGGCAAAGAAATAAAGCCAAAGAACCTAGGAACAAAAAGAACAGACCAAGACCAGAACGCAGGTACCAAGAAACCCAACCAGAAAGGAACAACAACCCACAACAAACGTCCAAACCCAAAACCCCACCCACCACCACCAGCACCGCAAAAACACACCAACCAAACACCCGCCACGGAAAACAAAGGTCCACAAGGTCCAGTCCAAAACTCCACACGACAAAATACAACCCCACAACAAACGTACCAAGCAGCAAGGAACGAAACCAACAACAAAAACAAACCCAGAAACGCAACAAACAAAAGACACGCAGAAAAAGACAAACCGGCACCAAGGCCACAAAAAACAAAACCAACAAAAACCCCCAACAAGCGAAAAAGAAATAATACAAAAAAAAAACCCCCACAAGTCGCCCACACGACCCCTTATAAAACCCAGGCACACAGAAACATACAGCAGTACCCCAAAGAAGCGGCAAAAAATAAAAGCGCAAAAAGAACGGAAGTAGACTCCAACACCAACGAAAACAAACAGACATGTACGACACAGAACCATATCGACATTAGGTAAAAAGGGTAATAACAATCAGAAACGGAAGACACAGCAGGAAACACGAAACCACAAAAGAGACCAACCCACATCACAGACACAAAACAACGCAAAAACAAAAAAAAGAGTAATAAAAAAGCAGAGAGAGAAAGTAAAAAAGTAAAAAAGTAACCGAAAAAACAAAGAACCGACGGTCAGGGTCCAACCCAAACAGAAGAACCAAGAAGAACAGAACCAAACAGAAACAAGAAAAAAAAGTAGCAACAAGTACAAAAAAAAGAAAAGGTAAAGAGGAACATACAGTAAAAACAGGGGTACAACAAGCACACAGAAAACAGCGCGCGAAGCCTAAGCCAAGTCAAGGTCAAAAACACCCACCAAGCAGTAACGAAAAAAGAGACTGAAAAACAAGGCAAAAGTAAAAAATCAACAACGACAAAGAAAAAAGAGAAAAAAACAACCGTTAAAGCAGGTAAGACAAACAGCAGGACACAGTGCCCGAATAAGGGTAACAAAAACGGCCACTAGGGGTAAAAGCAAATGGGTCGTCTTCACCAAAAGAACCAAAACCAAACAAAGTAAGAGAAACGACAGAAAAACAACCAACCAAAAGGGGAAGCGAAAAAAAGTGGGGTAAAGAAGAAACCGAAACAACAACGTCACGGGAAACGTACAAACAAAACCCCCCGCCCACGTACAATACAAAAACCCAGCCCAGTCACCACAGACACCAGAAGACAGGAAAGAAGGAAAACATAGAAACACACAACAGGGACCACAGCAAACACACCAGGAAAAGCCCAAGAAAAACGGTCAAAAGGACAAACGGAGGAAAGATAAAGTCGATAAACACACCGAACGTCCCCAACGACACGAACAAGACCACACCACACACAACCACCAACGACGGAACCACAAAAAGGAGACAAACAAACAAACCCAGGTAGGACCGCAACACAGCTCCGCAAACGAACAAAGACGAAAAAAAGTCTCCTCACACCCACACGACATCGGCACCAGAGGTAAAAGAACTAAACACAGCTCCCACCAGCCAACCCCAACTCCACAAACAACGGCCAAACAACCAAGACAACCAAAAAGAGCGAAACCAGCTCCGACCAAAACAGTAGCACAAAGGGAAAGCAGTCGCCTCCGGCACGACAAAGACACAACACACAGTAAAACAAAAAACAACCACACCACCACCAACAGGTCACACAACTCCGGAAACACCACCAAATCCACCAGGAACAAACAAACTTAAAACCCAGCACCGGCAGCCTATCCATCAACCACAGAACAAATACACAAAAAACGTTTAAACCACCAGTACCAGGAACAACACAAAGAACGCACCACCCCAGAACGGAAACCAGTCCACACGCCCGAGAGAAACCCAGACCACCCCACACCAAACGTACAGAAAACTAAAGCAACCAAACACCACGCAAAGGGTAAAACCAAACGGACACCCCAAGGGCGACTCCAACCAACCAAAAACACTAACCGGAGGCTACCCTAACAAAAAACAAAAAACCAAAGACTAAGAACAAGAGCAAAACCAGCAGTAAAAAAAAAACGCGAACCGGAACCGAGTAACCACACACTACATCAACCCATGGGTCACCGAAGGAGAAAAAAAAACAAAACGCCGGCACACCACACCAAAAAACACACCCAGCACCAACCACAAAACAACCCGGAAAACAAACAAACAAGGGTAACCAGAACCGTCACAGAAAAAAAACCAATCCAGAGGGAAAAACAAGTATCACGGGTAAAAAAGAAAAATAAGAAACCAAAAAACCCACAAACCCCCAAAAGAAAAGACGCCACAAGAGTAGCGCACACATCACAACGCACACACCACGGCCAAGCACCCAACTCACAACAAGCACCCCCCCACAGGCACAACCACAACAAACAAAAACAAAGAAAGTAGAAAACAAAATCAGGGGGTAATAAACTGAACAACAGACGCAAAACAGACGCAGAATACCCACCAACTAAACAACAAAATCCAAGCAACGCCGGACTACAACAACCAAAAACACAGACAACGAAACAAATAAACCCCGTCAACGCGAACAAAAGACCAAGACCAAAAAAGGTGAAAGGAAAACGAACGCGGAGGGGAGGAAAGAGCACTACTAACAAACAAAGCGGAATAAAGACACCAGAGAAAAACAAAAAAAAAAGAACAGAAAGTAACCCATCACGAATCGCAAAGCACGGAAGAAAACGCAACGCAACAGGTACCATAAGCAGAAACAACAACCAAAAGTAAATCAAAAAAGTCGAAAAAAAATAAAACAGTACGCAGCACAAACACCCGTGCCAAAAGTAAACGAGAAAAGTACGGACAGAACAACGCAAACCAAGAATAAGAACAAAAAAGGGCCCGAGGAACTAAACCAAGCACAAGGCCAAAAAGAAACCGAACGACAATCGAAAAAACAGTTAAAAAAAGTAACAGAACAACAAAAGGAAAAGGGTAAAGAGCAAAAGGAGCACGCCCAATAACAAACGGAAGAAAGTAGCACAACCACCGCCCGACAGAACTCACCGCCAACAACGGAGCCAGACAAAATATACGGACGAAAAATAACACACCACGAGACCCGCAACACAAAAAAAACAACCGTCCAGAAAACCCACGCACATACACAAAAAGCCAAACAACAGCAACCAGAAGGAAAAAAACGCAGCGAGCCAAACAGAGACAAGAAAAGAAAAACACCAACAGTAGAAAGTAGCATAAACGCGCGAGTACAAAAGAACTAAAAAAAAAAAGACATAAAGTCAAAAAAGGGGGGTAACGAGACACCTCCACAGGAACGAGAGGCATAAAACTCCGAGACACACAACGGTACACAATACAACAAACCACGACATAACCGCGTAACAAAACCCAGAAAAAAAAAAAGAAAAAAAAATAACGACACGAACAAAAAACCAAACAAAAAAAGAGGTAAAGAAACAAAACCACACAGCGGAGACAACCAAGCCACAAGAACATAAAGAACGTGAAAGCAAAACAACCCAAACACAAACAGGAAAGTCCCGACCACCCCCAACAAAAGGAAAGTAGAGCCGGCGACACACGCCCGTAAACTACCCCCCAACAGCAACAGAGCACAACAGACTCACCAACCACCCACGCCGGGCCTCCGTACCACACCCACCCGCACCCGTCCGCCCAAGAAAACAAAGACACGCCCCGACCATCGAACCGGTCCCCGTAAACACCATCCCCCCCCCATACGTGACCAGAAACAAAACACCGCAACAGTCCGCCGCCCCCCATCCCCCTCACGGAACCCTTCTCGCCCATCACCCGCCGCCCCCCACGCCCCCAACGCAAAAAAACAGTCAAAACGTCGGGCCCCCCGAAACCCGACCCCCACACAAAACCCCCACCCCCCCAACCCACCTCCCCGGCGCACCCCGGCGGGCCAGGTGAAATCACCCACCCCCGACCTCCAGCAGGCACTCGCCCGACGCACACAACACCACCCACCCCGACCCACCCCGTCCCCACAACAAGACCAACACCAGCACAATCAACAAAGTCAAGACAGGGCGCACAAGAGAGTTAAACAAAACCCCCAAAACAACACAACCAACACCCCCCCACAAAGCCCACCAAACAGCGCACATCCCACCCCACACAAGCCCAAACCACGACGTCACCCCCACACAACCACAAACCGACACTACAACACCACCTCAAACCGGCCCCGGACCGTCAAGTCACCCAACAAAAGACCCCACCGACCCCCCCCAAAACCCCACCCATCCCAACGACCCGACAAACGGGCTATGACGACCCCCCCTCTTCGCAGGGCCACCCCGCCCACCCGCACCACCCACCCAAAACACCCCCAGTCCGGCACCCACGCAACACGCCCCCCCATGAAAGACTATACACCAACAGAGGAAGCCTAGCCAGCCCCCCCCCAGAGCCTAACAAACACCCCCCCCCCCCCCACCCGTTACGTCCCCCCCAACAACGCCAACACCACACGTAGTCCCGCCGTCCCCTTCCCTACCCCCTCCCCCCCGGCCAAAACCGTCAACCCCGCCCCCATACCAAAGCACAAACCAGAACCCCAACCCACCCAAAACACAACCCCTACCCCCCACGCCAGCCACACCCACCACCAACACACCAACGGCCACACAACGTAAAAACGAACCCCGTCCACACCGCAAAACAAAATACAACGAACAGGAAAAAAAAAACGAGAAAACAATACCAAAACACCAAAAAGCAAAGATAAAGAGACCAAATTCAGACAAAACAGACCGCAAGGCGGAAAAACGGAAGCAAACAGCAAAAAAAAGAAGGAACCAAACAAGCTCGGAAGAAAACAAACAAAATAACAACCGGTAAGAGCAAAACACAAACAAAACAAAAGGGTGCAAAAACCAAAGTAGCATACGGAAAGGTACGAAATAAAAAAAGGAAACGAAAAAAAAAGAAAAAAAGAGATCCCAGACCAAACCGACAAAAAAACAGGAAACAAGGTACACCGTAAGGAGAACGCAAGTCCCCCCCAGTACACGCAACACAACAACGGGCACAACACGCACCCACAAAAAACCGGCCAACGAAAGCAAGGGCGGACACCTAGGGGTACAGGAGGAATAAGGAAAAAGGCTAAAAAGGTAGCACACAGAAAAAAACACAACATCGTCGTAGGCACCACGGCCAAGAAAAAACCACCCAAAACCAAAACAGACCGGGCACAAGGACCCAAGTCTACAAAGAGAGAGCGCACACCGCCGAACGCCCACCCACCACCAAGTGCGGCACGACGGTAGAGAAGAAAAAGCAACAACGAAACACCCCCCCTCCCGGCAACCCCACCGTCAACCCACCCACACCTACCGGGCCCACATCTGACACACCAAGACACTCACCCCACCCCCCCCGGTGGCACGCACAACTAAAAACCCCGTACCCAACCACATACCCCCAACAACGGGCAAGGACGCACACAAAAAGACAGTGAAGGTCGCCCGAGCCAGTACAAACCAACCGCAGAAAAGTCACACACCCAACCCCCGCCACCACAGGACCGGAAACGACACACCGATACCAAAACCCAGTCACCCCAGAAAAAAAGTAAACACGACCCAACCAAAAGAACACAAAAACCGACCCAAAACACAACAATCGAACAAACAACAAAAAAAACAGGCCACAAATAACCAAAAATAAACCAGAAAATCAAAGGTAAAAATAGACAAACCAGAACACACACCAAAAACCCAAGGGGTAAACCACACAAAGGAAAAAGCACAAGGCAAGCCTAAAAAGCAACAAAGGGTACCACACAAAATCCATAAAAAAACGAAACAACAAAAGAACAAAAGGTACAAAACCAAACAACAGCAGAAAAACCGGTCGATAAAGACAAACAAACACTACGTAATGACACAGGAAAGCAACAGACAAATACAGGAAACCACGTAAACGGTCACCAAAAAGTACAGAAGGCGAAACACCAGCAGAACGCAAACCACAAAACCACATAGCAAAACACGCACCAGACACAAACAAATCACCGCAACCCCGCAACCAAGTATCAAGAATAAAAACCGGGAATCACAAAAAAACACACAACAAATAAACACAGATAAACACAAGGAACCCCGTCGAACGCCAAAAACAGTCGAACGGCAAAAAAAAAAAACACAAACACAGGAAAAAAAAGGTCACAAAGGACACAACAAAAAGGATTAAAAAAAAAGAAACAAAAAAAGGGGGTAGAAAAAAAAAAGGTACAAAAACCCAGGTCAACACAACGAGGAACACCAACTACAACGGGTCGAAAGCAGAAAAAACAACAAAGAGAAGAAACACAAGTACAAATAAAAACGAGAAAAAAAAAACAAAGGGGTAAAAAAAACCCTCAATACACAAGGTAAAATATAACAGGCAAAAAAGATCAACACAACTACAAGCCGCCAGTAAGAAGTTAACACCAAACAGAAACCAAACAGCGCACGTAAAAAGTAGAAAACCAACGTCACAAAGAAACCAACCGGGTCACATACGTCACGAAACCAACAAAGCATAAAACACAGTAGTACCCACGAACAACCGTTAAACACACACGGAAACAAAGAACCAGTAAGGACAGTGTTAACGGAAAGGGGGAGCACAGGGGGGTAAACGGACACAACCACACACAACAACCAACCCACTCGGCCCCGCATGTAAACCAACCCCAGCACAACAACCAAAAAAAACAACTACCAAGGATACAGAAAAAAAGAAGCACACAAACAAAACACCGAGAACCGGTACTCAATACAAAACAAACACGAAAAATCAAAAAACAAAAACCCAGAAAAACTAAAAAAAAATAAACCAGAAATCGGGGCAATAAAAGGAACAAAACAGGAACAGGTACCCAGCGGAAGAAACACAGAACAGTCACCGAAGAACCCACTAACAAGAGACAAGCGAAACCGCACACACCCCACAAACAAAGCCAAGTAGTACAGCACAAAAAGCCAAACGTCACAACACAACCGAGTAACACACGGATCAAAGAGAATAATACAACAACAACAAAAAAAACCAAGACACGTACACAGAAAAACAAACAAAAATCCACGAAAGTACCAGACAACAAACGGGAAAGGGAACATCAAAAGAAAACAGATACAGTACACAGGAAAAAAAACATAGGGTATAAAGTAAAAAGCCCACAAGGAAGTAGAGGAAAAATGACAATATTGCAAGCAAAAAAAAAACAGAAAAAAAACAACACGCGTAAGAAAAAACAACAACAAGAAACCAAAAATAAAAAAAACAAAAAGGAAACGTAACAAAAAAAACACAAACACGACGAGGAAAAAAAAGGGTAAAAAAACACCAAGTAGTAGAAACATCAGACAAAACGTCCAAAAAACAGAAAAAACCAGAACCAAGACAACAAACTAAAGGCGGAACCAACCGGACCCCCATGCCCAAAATAGAAGAAACACACAAACAGTATAACCAAGGTACCCAAAAAACAATCGTGAACACGAGCAAAATAAACAGAACAAATCAACACAAACCCCAGAGAAAAAAACACACCCAAACAAAAACAAACAAAGAAACAAAAAACAACAACACCATAGAACCCCAAAAGGGAGGTAAAAACAACCCAAAACAGGACCAACAAAAAAACCAGGTAGCCAGCACCACTACCAACCCACGAAGAAAAAAACCCCTCCACAGCCATACAAGCAAACCAGAAAACGCCACCAAAAAAAACGGGCCCCACGACAGACAAAACCAGGCGCCACAAAACGACGTACACAGCGAAATTAAACCAACCAGAAGTTGTAAACAACACAAAAACCCGGCCGAGCTAACAAAACAGTACCAGAAACGACCAAAGGGAAGGTACAGAAAAAATACAACAAGACCAAAAAACAGGAAAAGTAAAAAAAACACAAAAAACAAGGGTAAACAGAAACACTCAAGAAACCCGCAACCGGCAACCAAAAGGAAGACCAACGGGAAGCACCGCAACGGCCCCAACGACAACCCACTCGTAAACCACAACCTCCAACGCCATAACCCCACCTGCGGCCAACCCGGAGGCAACCACAAAGGCCAAGCGCGCCCCCCCCAAAAACCCGTACAAGCAACCAGAGACCCAACCCAAAGAAAGGAGAAGTCAAAACCAAAAAAAGAAACGAACAGCAGAAACCCCAATACCAAAAAACTAGAACAACGGACAAAAACAAAAGCACACGTTAAAACAAAAAAAAAAAAAGCAAAAGCGACACAAACACCATCCATCCACGTCAGCACAAGAAATCAAAACAAAACTCACAAGAAAAAGAAGGAACAAACACCCCCCCAGCAAGATCGAAGTGAAACAAGTAACAGGTAAACAACGACAAACCCACAACCGGGAAACCGACAAAAAAAAACCCTTAAAATACACCAAGCGCCAGAAACAAAAGGAGCAAAAACAAAGGTAACAACAAAAAGTAAAAGAACCAGACAACTGTCGACAATAAAAAGACCAGAAAGAGGGACCCACCAGAAACACAGACCAAACATAAACACTCGATCCGACAACGAAAAAAAGACAAAAAACCAGACCGTAAAGTAACAGACACAACGGCAGTAACCGAAAAAAAAAAACAAAAAATACGAGCAAAACACAAAACAGGCTCCACGGACACAACATCAGACACCAAACCCAAAAAAGGACAAGGAACTAAACAAGGAGTAAACACTACATCAAAAATAACGACAAACACCAAAACAACCGCAACGAAAAAAGAAACCAAACCCAAAACCAAAACTAAAAAAAGCAATCCGTCGACTAACAACAAAAACAGACAAACGGAGGAAAAAAGAAACAAAATAAACAACAAAACAAGCCAAGAAGAGAAAAACAAGAAGGAAAAAGTTAAAGAAAAAGGCAAACGTAGGAAAAAAGACAAAACAGAAAACCCATACAAAACCAGCAAGACAAAAACAAGAAACACACGCTAAAATGAACAAATGGGACCACGCACAAAATTAACCCTAGTAGGGGAAAACACAGGAGAAGAAACAAAAGGCAAAATACATACGAGCTTAAAAATAAAAAAAAAGAAACACCAAAAAAAATAACGTAACAACAAGCTGACAACAAAAGAAAGAAAAAAGGTATAAAAGACCGTAAAACCCAAAATAAAACAAAATAACCGAAAGAAACAATATGGAACCGCAAGAGCAACGGACGTAAAACAAAAAAACAACAGAAACAAGGGTAATCCAAACAAACAAAAATAAACAACAAGAAACACAAAAGGCAAGCAGCACAAATAAGCACAAAAACAGAAATAGAGAACAACAACACGGAAAAAACACCAAAAGGGGCGGTAACACGTTAAAAAAACAGGGACACCCACGGAGAACCATAAAAACGGAAGAAACAGGAATCAAACAGAATCGCACAAAGAACACATAAAAGGAAGAGGACTGCAAAGAGAAGGAGAACGTACATAAAATAAAATACGGTAAGAGACAGGTACAAGCTAGAGGGGGTAAAGGAAGGATAACAACGAAGACACAAGACACAAAAACAAAAACAAACAGAGGAAGTACACAGCAAAAGAAAAAAACGCAGTAACAATAGGAAAAGTGGGTACAAACAAAAGAGGTAGATAACGAAGAAAACAACAAAAAAAAAAACGCAAAAGAGCAATAACAACGGGTAAGAAACTACATCGAAACTCCAAGACAAACAAAAACTATAAAGCCCAACAAAGTTCCAAAAAGGCAAAAAAAAAACAAAAATACGGCAAGAGAAAACACAAAAAAGGTGTAGACCACCACCACCAAGTCCAAGACACTTAGCAACAAGACACGCACACAACCTACATAAAACCGAACTAACACCAGACCAAGGTAAAACACAAAAAACCAAAGCAACGAACAACAAAGACAAAACGGACAACACCGAGAAACAAAACAAAAAACAACAGACACAACAAGAAAAGACACAAACACCAAAACAGTCCCACCAACAAACAGACCCAAAGGTCCTACGAACGACAAAAAAAAACAAACCATCCCCACAAAAAACCGATACAAAACGGAAAAAAAAGCGGTCAAGTAGGGGGGTGTAAAGTATAGTCCCTAACAGAAACAACCGACTAAACAAACAAGAACGCAAAGGATAAAAAACCGAAAACCCAACAAACCACAAAGGTACAAACCAAGAAACGTAAGGAAAAAAAGGCAAGGAGCGACTCAGGAAAAAAAAAAAGAAGAAGTAAAAAACAAAACGAAAGGTAAAAGTCAAGAAACACCAACTAACGGGAAGGCAGAAGAACACCACACGGAGTAACAAAGCCAACACAAACACAGCACCATAAACAAAAGAAACACAGTAACGGACATCACCAAAAAACAAAGCCCCACGGACCAAAAAAAAAAGTCACGTCACCGGGTCAAAACCCACACTGGTAGACCAACAACCACTACACTAACGGTTAACTAAACCACAGACACACAAACAAAAAAAAAACACAGGCGAGAACATCAAAAAATCAGTTACAAAACACAGGTAAAAACACACAAAGCACGACACGACGCACACAAAAAACAAAAACAGAAAGGAACGACACAAGTTCTAAACACAAAAACCAAACGCAGTACACAACAAAATCAAAAGAAAAACACACAAGACATGGAACACAACCCGCGGTTATCAAAAAGTATACACGGGGGGTAAGCACCCAAGAAAACACGGGGCCACAAAAGAGCGTACACCAGGACCCATACCACAGCAACAAAAAAGACAAAGATAAAAGGCGGTTAGACACAGTAAAACGACGACGGCGGGCCAACCAAAAACGCAACGACGCCCACCCCTCAATCCCCCCGGACCCAAAACCCAACCCGACACCCATACCACGGCCAAACAACACATAAAGGATAACGAAAAAGTAGGTAAAAAGGGGGACCGCCACCAAACACACCCAGTAAACGGCAACAACACAGCGCACCCAACGACCACCACCAACGCCTACACTCTCACACAGCAGACAAAAAGAAACAAAAAGTCATAGAGGAACACGTACAAAGAAACGGGCCAAACCATCCAACAAGGAAAAAAACGCACCTACACCCACCACCAAGCACCGTAACAAAACAGCACCCACGCACCGTACCACAATAAAAAGAAAATACAACAGCAAGGGACACACCCCACGACAGAAAGAAACCCTACAACAGAGAGCAACAGCCACAGAATCACACAGCAACACCCCAAAAAAAACAAAAGATAACCTACACGCAATACGAACCACAAGAAATACACCCAACGAAAACAGGGAAAAATAACTACCCGGGTAAAACACCCCACCAAACGTCACACAACAACAACAACACCCAGTACCCCACAACCCCACCAAACCCTATAAAACAACAAAACCCTCCCGACACGAACAACCCACGACACAAGAACCAAGCCAAGTACCAGCAAACAAAAGCAAAAAGGAGCTAAATACAAAACAGAAAAAAAGACACAATAAGACAAAAAGAAAGGTATAAATAAAAGAGAAAAGGCACAAACGTAGGGAAACAGAAAAGAACCATAAACCTGCGGTCCTAAAAAACAAAAAACACAGTCCAACACACAAACGGGAAATACAAAAACGAATCTCGGGGTCAAAACCAAAAAACGTACACAAAGAATAAGTACAGACACAATCCACAAAAAGGGACAACAGGTCGAAAAGCCCCCAAAGGGAAGTAAAAAACAAAACACACGTAAAAGACAGCCAGTCAAAACAAAAAAATAACGTATAAAAACAAGAGGTCAAAAGGACAAACAGGCCACACCAACACCAAATACAAAAAACGAAAAACAGTCAGACCAACATAACAAGAACAACAATACAGAACGCCGAGGGGGGGTATAAAACAGAACAACGAGGTACCCAAAAAACACAACTACGAAGGGGTACCGACAGGAAACCAGTAAAGAAAAAAAGGCCACAAACACACATACAACACAAACGTAACAAAAACAAACGCCACACAAAAAACAACGGAACGTAAACAGGACGCAGAAACCGTAAGTCCCAACCCCGCGTACCCCACCTTCACGGCCAGTAACCACGGTCAAGGAACCAAGCCTAAACAGAAAAAACACAACAAAAAAAGGGAGACTTAAACAACCGACAATATACAAAACAAACGAATCGAGGACAGTAAAACCCAAAACCCACACAGCCCAAAAACAGGAAAACCAATAACAAGTACAAAACAAAAAGTAAAGGAAACAAGGAAAACCAGACAATAAAACCAAAGGGTAGTAAAGCGCCACACGGAGCTGACAAAGGATCCACTCGGACAACAAAAACCACCCAGCTCAACCACCCAAACCCTAACACAGCCAAGAGGCCTGCTCTCGGCTACGGCATGTATTGCAGCGTGCAGGACTGGTCCTGGACCGGCGGGGTCCCGGACATCGAGGATTCGGCCCGCATGGCCCTGCAGCCCTCCGCATCCGTGTGGCCCGTCACCAGACCTCTCCTTCCCTCCGAGCGGGACAGGATGTCGTTGGCTATGCTGGACAGATGTTACGCCAATGCGGCACAGGTCGTCGCTGTGGCGAATAACATGGCTTTCATCAC
The DNA here is from genome assembly GCA_964034765.1 of Knipowitschia caucasica. Lineage (NCBI taxonomy): Eukaryota > Metazoa > Chordata > Actinopteri > Gobiiformes > Gobiidae > Knipowitschia > Knipowitschia caucasica. The sequence goes on from OZ035825.1 coordinate 6,477,036, forward strand.
GGGGGCCCTGGATAGGTCGCTCTCCTCTGGCCAAGCGCTTAGTGGAGACACCTTATCACAGGCGAGGACCACCTCGGCGGCGATCCTGTGCATGTGCCAGGCGCTAGCTGTGGATGGCGGCCGCTCCATGGCACCAGCACAAGTCGGGGCCAGGCACCTTTGGCTTGGGCTAGCTAACATCAGGGAGGCGGAGAAGAGGCAGCTGTTGGATCTGCCTGTTTCCCAGACGTCCCTCTTCGGCCCGGACATGCAGACCCTGCTGGCTAGACTGGAGGCTGCGGCCAAGGACTCGGCTAGGCTAGCCCCGCACCTAGCACCGAGGCGCGAGGCCCGCCCACCATCACGGAGCCAGAGAGCGTTCGCCCGGGAGGCGCTCTGACCCCTATCCACGCTCTGTGGCCCATCGTCTCCCCTCGACGAGGCCCCCGGGTCCAGACAGGCCCACGGGAGGCTCGCGGGAGCAACGCACCCACCGCCGACCTTCCTATGGCAGAGGAGGTCGGGGTGGAAATAATTCCTTCAATAAAGGCCGACCGGCATTTCATCATTACTCGTTGTCTGAGTCTCATTTGGGGGTATGTAACATGTCAAATATTGTGAATTCTGATTGTGTTACTTCCCGGGCACATAACGTTGCTTCGCTAGGCCTGCAGCCCCCAGAGCAGGGTGTGCAGTGCGCTACGCGAGCTACAAGCTCCGGTCCTCTGATCCATGCTATGCCCTCCCAGAGAGAGGTCAGGCGGAGGGATCTGGTGAGTAGTGATGTGTGTGCTTCGGCCGAACGCGTGTTAGCCTCTCTGAGCTACAAGGCTAACACGGGGTTTCCCACTCCAGGGGCTCGCCCCCCCCTCCATGAGGCGAGAGCCAGGGGGGGGCGCAGCAGCCGAGTCACGTGGGATGAGCAGACCCATACTGATGACGTCGGGCCTGCAGGACACGTGACCGCCCCCGGCGCTCACGGTATGACGCAGGGGGCCCCCCGGCCCTTTCGTCCACCCCCCCTCCCTGCTAGGAACACCAGGAGAGGGCGGGGCCGTGACGTCTCGTGTTCCAGCTCCCGTTCCGCCCCTCAGACTTCTACAGCATCTGGAGGGAACGGGGATTGCTGACGGATCCTTGGCTGGAGAAAACATTGCGCAGGGGTTACGCACTGCAATTCTCCGGAAAGCCACCACCATTCCGAGGCGTACGGGCAGCACGCTCTCAGGTACGGGGATCATTAGAGGCACTACAAGCGGAGGTCTCCTCTCTGCTGAGTCGAGGCGCAGCAGTGGAGGTAGACCCACAGGACGCCACCAGGGGGCTGTACTCCCCTTACTTCTTGGTGCCAAAGAAGTCGGGCGGGGTGCGTCCCATTTTGGATTTGCGCGTTCTGAACGAGTGCATTTCCAAACGGCAGTTTCGGATGCTGTCCACAAAACAGCTCCTCGAGTGTGTCAGGCAGGGAGACTCAGCGGCTAGCGCACTGGGTCGCTACGGCTGTGCGGCGGGCATATCAGACGCAGGGTCTGGCCCCCCCGGTGGGCTTCAGGTCGCATTCCACCCGTGGGATGGCGGCCTCTACGGCCCTCCTCAGGGGGGCGTTGGTCGAGGACGTCTGCCGTGCGGCTTCTTGGGCGTCGTCCTCTTCTTTCGTCCGGTCTTATCTCTTGGATGTGTCGGACCGGTCGGTGGCCCATTCCGTGCTGAGTGCAGCGGACTGAGTTGAGACCGTTGGGTCCCTCCTCTGAGGGGGCCTTCGGTAGACTTTCCGCCCTGGTTCAGGAGCTCTTGGGAGAGGCGTCCTACAGGTGCGGTACTTATATGTGTGCTTGGTCAGTCAGGTAGTCCACGTCAGGAGCTCTTGGGAGAGGCGTCCTGGGACTACGGGTGACCTACGGTCTGTGTTACGTGGGGGTATCCTTGGGAGGAGTGGCCCTGTAACACGCATTTGCTTCTTCTGCCCTGAGTCCTCTCACTGTGTGAGGGTCTTGCTCGGGCGGAGCTCCAATCACCCTTCGCTGGCCTGCTGGGAGTACATGTTCCTACGGCCTCCGCGTTGTGTCCCACTAGCGAAGTCCTAAGGGACGTAGCACCATGACGTAGAATTAATAGTTACCTAATGTAACTTAAGTTCTACGAATAGGTGCGTAGTCCCTTAGCTACGAGTCCATCAGGCCAGCCCGGCTTGGCAGAATTCAAGAGGGGGTGCGGCTTTGTGCAGGGGCATTTATAGAGGAGGGTCGCTGGTGATTGGAGCAAATTATTTTGATCTCTCTGGCGTGTGACCTGGGGGTCACGAGTGATATCCCACTAGCGAAGTCCTAAGGCACTACGCACCTATTCGTAGAACTTAAGTTACATTAGGTAACTATTAATTGTCTATGCTCTAACCTGTGTATGACATCATAGCGGGTAACGCCCAGGCATTGAAAACCATGGATCTATGCCACAGGACTGCCTTTTCTCTCTTCTCTCCACTGATGCCCAACACAATACTGCACTCTACAGGTGACAATTGCTCACTACACATAAATTGCCGTTTTGAGAGTGAAAATGTGTCTGGGTTGGGATTTGAACCCCAGTATCTGGATTGGCAGACCATTGATACAACCACTGGACTATCTCAGTGCCGACGAAGTGTTACAATACTAGTAATCTCATACTCGCTGTACACGACTTCATCTTGAATATCCGCGAAAAAAGAACAAATACCAAATTGTAAACAACTTACAGCGTTGAAACGTACCCGCTCTGACGTCACCAGGGGCTGTGAAGTTTTTTCGTCTCTAAGGGCTTTGCTATGGGGTTATTTCGATTTGGGGGATCAGACAAAAAAAACAACTGATTTTGAAACCTTTAGTAGTTCTCTTCTAATATAAAATGGTATTAAAAACTGTTTCTAAATAAATCAAACCCGGCATAAGGTATTTAAACATGAAACTGGTTTGAACTGAATGAAGTGATGTATGGAGTTCATATAAGGTAAGACCATAACACACTTCTAAATGTGCTGTTTACTTTGGCGTTTTGTTTGAGCAAACAATGCGGACCATGTGTGAATAATCCTCTCTTTGTCCTGTTGATATGTAGCGGTAAATCTGATTGTGATTAAGTCCGTGCCTCAGTCACCAACCGCACGTCACTGACAGACTTTTTACTCCAACGCAATGTTTTTATTAGAACAACTAACTTAGGTGAAAATGACAAGAACAGACAAACACGTTATTGATTTCCCCGTTTTGAACTGCATCGTCACAAATGCTAGCTTGCTAACCGTTGCTGCCGTATTTTTTTTGATAGTTTCTTTTCCTTGATGGCGAATTACTAGCCTGACTCTCGCCAGACCCATGTTGTTCGCTGCACTTCACACATGAGTCTGGTACTGAGCCAAAGTGGTTGGATTTCAGAAGGCAGGGCCTTGTAAAAAAAAATCCTTGTATGTGATTGGATCTTGAATGTCCGTTATCTTGATTGAAGTCTGCTTTCAACCACGCACATCGAAGCACACAGCTCCTATAGGTTGCCAAATCCCAGCAAGATTTTCCAACCCAAAATCCACGAGAATACCCAAAAAAAAAAAAAAAAAAAAACTCACTATGATTTTTTTGGCTAAAAATGTAATATAATCAACTTGGGTTATCATGATTCTGTTTATGGTCTTTCTGTTTATTTAATACCTTCAAGTCTCTTGGAAAAAAATATGCGAGAACCACCAAACCTGGCAACCCTGCTGCATAGTGTGTAAACAGGAACACTGAACCAGTGCTTCAACCAAACTTTACAGGAACATTTGACTCTTAAAACACACATATATCAACATAGAACCATCTACATCTCGCCTCAAATTGCATTAAAAGTGACCTCCGTCTCTTAATTCGATCGTATTTACTCTTTTAAAAAGATTCGCAGACTTTACGTCCGCCATCTTGGATTCCTCTCTCTGCTGCATGAGAGAAGCTTGAGAAGGCAGTGCAAACCCCACGTAACACCGGCAATCCTGATTGGTCGATTAAAAAATAATCTGGGGAAGGCGTTCGCTATGGGCTCGACACCAGACCCATGTGGTTCAGCCAAACGCCTCTGGTGGAGCATGGCGGAACTACAAGGGTCTGGCAGAGACAGAATGTGAAAAAAAAATCCAGGAATTCACATTGTAGGATTTTTAAAGAATGTATTTGTAAATTATGGTGGAAAATAAGTATTTGGTCAATAACAAAAATTCAACTCAATACTTTGTTATTGCCAACAAAGGTTATATTACAGAGGTCAAACGATTACTATAGGTCTTTACCAGGTTTGCACACACAGTAGCTGGTAGTTTTGCCCATTCCTCCATGCAGATCTTCTTCAGAGCAGTGACGTTTTGAGGCTGTCGCCGAGCAACACGGACTTTCAACTCCCACAGATTTTCAATGGGGTTGAGGTCTGGAGACTGGCTAGGCCACTCCAGGACTTTCAAATGCTTCTTACGGAGCCACTCCTTCGTTGCCCGGGCGGTGTGTTTGGGATCATTGTCATGCTGGAAGACCCAGCCACGTTTCATCTTCAAAGCTCTCACTGATGGAAGGTTTTGGCTCAAAATCTCACGAAACATGGTCCCATTCATTCTTACCTTTAACGCACGTTAATTTTTTTCATTAATTGCGTGCGGGATGCCAGTCACTTAATGTGTCAAGTGACTGCCACCCTGCGCGCGCGCGACCGGGGGGCAATATCTGTGAATGGGAGTCCGCAGCGTTCTGGGGCAGCTGCAGCCGCTTTGGACAGCGGTTCCCGCGTCCTGCAGCTGTGAGCGGCTTTCAACAGCACGGGAGTGTGCAGTCGTCACGTGGTCATGTACCCAATGCCTTATACACACACAGGACCACTGTGTGCACTGATCACACACAGGCTGCACAATAAAAACACCGCCGAAAGAAACAGTCAGTCTCCCCCGTGTCTACTCCCGAAGCGAAGAAAAGACGCTAATTAAAGCTGGGGTACCTAACTTTTCCTTTGGACTACCTTTTCATGTTGTTTTTACCCAAAGTGAAATGTTGTGAGCAAATCAAACAGATTTAATGACTGCCATTGGCTGACATGCAATTCAGACTTTTTTCAAATGTCTATCCCTGTAACGAAGAATTGTTTGTAGAGGCACAATAATGAAGAGGATCCACAGCCTTTATAAGACAGAAGAAGAGGAGGCCTTAGCAGATGCGGAATGTGTCAAGCTGAAAAAAGTGTCTTCTACAGAAAGACAGAATGTTATTAATGTTAATGCCATTTTATGTGGATTTATTGTTATGATAAACAAGTACAGTATATATGTACACCATGTCATCATTTATCTTTCCAAAGAACCATTTACAGAAAAAATTGCATCATTTTGCCGATAGTTCGAAATGTGACTAATTACGATTAATTAATTTGTAAGCTGTAATTAACTCGATTAAACATTTTAATTGTTTGACAGCCCTAATTTATATTTTTTTTTCAAGTCCTTTCTATAACAAATATTATTGTTTGAATTGCTTGTTTATTGACTGTCCCTATGTATATGTTCACCTGGTGTTTGAATAAAGTTATAAAAAAAAGCTAGTTCGTTTTCTCAATGTTTGAAATTTTGCACAGTTCTGTTTTGCCATCCTGATTCAAAAACTCAAGTACAACCAAGGCTTGTTTTTTTTCGACAAACACTCCCTAGTATGTGTTAGCGGTAGGGGTGGGCGATATGGACAAAAATAAATATCTCTATTTTTTCCCATCTCCCGATAACGATATTGTCATGATATCTTTTAAAATCAATACTTTTTCCAAAAATAATCTGTAATGTCTTGCTTGTCAGATTATCTATAGAGTAGTAGATCTAAATAGAAGCTTTTTATTTGTAAAGTGCTTTACACATCTTTGCAAAACATGTGCTAACATATATTAATATTGAAAATCCAATTTAAGTAACACAGAAAGAACACATCCAAAAAGGCTAGCTCAATATTTACAAAAAAAAAGTGATTGGCTTTTTAGGCACAGATTAGAATGGGCATCTTTCCTTCTCTCATTGTAATATCAAATCGCTCATGTATGTGAGATTTGAAGCAACTGTGGTTAAAATTCAAACTCATTCTATAATTTTCAGGAGACAGTGCTTTTCCACTTCGGTTAGGGTTATGTTTTGTCTATCTGAAGGCCAAGCTACTGGCATCGTGGCGAAAGCTGATTGGACGGTGTTCATTCCTCCATGCTATATAACTTGTTCGTGTTCTACCATCAACAATAAAACGTCTTCTGTCTGAATTAAAAACACAATCCCAGACTTTGTCATCGTCTTCATGTATTGAAAAATAATAAGGACCATAATACAAAAAAACCTCTTCAAATTGACTCTCACGATATAATTGTCTACAATATATTTTGCCAACCCCTAGTTAACGGCAAAATCAAAGACACAATCACTGCTCATGGACATTCTAAATACAGTATCGCTCCCGTCAGGGCTGCAGGAAGATGGCGCGTCAGCGCCACCTCCTCTGCCTGGTGCGGCGAGGGCCGTTCGATGCCGCTGTATGTGTAAACAGGAGCACATTTACAAAGTCTGGTTTACACTTAACTTGACTCGGTTGTTCAACTCCTGGGCATAGGTCACATGACAGTGTGAACAGTGAAATTGGCCAATTAGCGCCCCCTACAGGCTGAATTAAAATTTTAAATGGGATACAGGTTGTTTGATCTCATATTTTACCCACTTGTCAAGCACGTAAACTCACCAAATTTGCGATGCCTGAAAAGCAAGTCTGTGTTGTACAGTTTTGGGTTTCTTAGAAGTTTTTTTCAGTCATAAAATGTATTTTGGTAAAAGACAAAAAAATTGAACTTTTAGGGGGAGCTATTGTACAACATAAATGCCTGTCATTTGCACATACAATGTCCGATTTGAACAAAATTTGAATTGATTGTTCAACTCTTGGGCTTGAGTAAACTGAACGTGTAAATCATGAAATTGCAGCAACAGCGCCCCCTACAGACTTAGTTCAATGTTACATGGGGAGAATGAGGTTTGTTTTTTTCAGTAGAAACAGTCATTGATCAGGGACATTCAAAGTACACAGTGTCGCTCCCATCAGGGCTTTAGAAGGTGGCAAGTCAGCGCCACCTTTGTTGCGCGGTGCGGCGAGGCCCGTTTGACACCGCTTGCGGCTTTAATTTCTTTTTCTTTTTAGGCCCGAGCCCCAACTGGGGTAAGGGCCTATTGCTTTCCCAACGAGTAATGCCTGGGCGAACGGAATGGCTTTGCTCCTGCTGTAGTACACAGTGAAATGAATAAGGTCCTATGGAGGGGGTGGGTGACCTCATGATGTCGAAGTGATTCAATCACTGAGACCCCAATAGTTGCATTCGCTTTTTCGTTCGCTTTAAAACTGTGTATCATTTGTATTATAGGTTACTATGGAAACCCATGTTGTTTTTGCGCAAAGATTTTAAAAACAAAATCCGTGGTATATTTCTTTCTTGCCTTCTTTTTTTCTCCGGCTCTTTTAGCCTTAATTTGACCCACGGGACATTAATGAAAACTTGTGAAATTTCGCCCAAAAATCAGAATCAGCGAAAAATAATTTTTGTTGGTTTATTTTTATGGGACTAAAAAATGCCAGAACAGCGCCCCCTAAAAAAATTCAGTTTACATTGCGCCTATGGGAGTGGGTCCAAGAGTCTAATAAAGTTGAATTGAATTGAAATACTTCGGCTTACTACGCTACTGTGAAGTGTTGGTCATTTGTGGTGGTACTTGGTGTAAAGTTTGAGAACCACTGGTCTACACCATTAGTTTGTTGACACAGTTCAACCTTTTCAGCCTAAAAGGGTTTCCAGTCTCACCACACGCTGACAACCCAAAATTCACTTCACAACCCAAACTAGTGACATATGGACATCCATTAACAATACAAACATGAAAGACAACGGTTAGCAAGTCACCCAGTGACCGCTTAACATGCATTCACAGCAAACTTTGACAACAGAGTTAGTTTACCCTCTGGGGTCCAGAGCATCGGATCTGATGCCTGCGCGCATGTTTTATAAATGTTAAATTTTCTCATGAATTGCAACACGTAGCGACTTCCTTTTTTTCTCTCCGTGAAGTACACATTTCAGGCATTACAGCGCTAGTTTGTTTTGTCTGTTTGACTTGTGTGGGATTTTCTACGTGTGTTTGAAAGTCGGTGTCCAATCAGATCTTCGAGCGGTCTCCTGTGAGGTAAAACAGCCAAAACAGTAACGTTGTTTTGCTGACACAGGGACTGCCAAAGATTGTCAGAGAGTAGGATGATTGACTCTCCTGTGTATTTATCGTCCCATAGTTGAAATTACAGCTGCGATTGCAATGACTGATGCCTAAAAGACGCATTATTTTAGCGGAATGTTACGAAAATGCGTCCCCGACACAGCTAATGTAGCTTTTGATCACTGATCTACGTGATCAGTGATGTGTGTGTTCAGAGTCTGGGCTTGAAAGTGCATTACACAAAGATAGGAGGAGACGCAGATGCAGCGCTCACAAGAGCCAGCACCTGGCTGAAGAGTGCGCATTATTGATGTAATTATATTATATATTTATTATTGACAGTAATACATACAGTATAATGATATGATGTATATAAATATAAGATGTTTTTTTTCTTTATTTGTTTTCTTAGTTTTTTTTGTTTTACATATCTTACAGCTGTGATACTGAAGCAATTTACAGTGCCTTGCGAAAGTATTCCCCCTTGAACCTTTCAACATTTCGCCACATTTCAGGCTTCAAACATAAAGATATAAAAATACATTTTTTTGTCAATCAACAAGTGGGACACAATCGTGAAGTGGAACGAAATTTATTGGATAATTTAAACTTTTTTAACAAATAAAAAACTGAAAAGTGGGGCGTGCAATTTTATTCGGCCCCCTTGCACTAATACTTTGTAGCGCCACTTTCATCTGACCAGAGCACCTTCTTCCACATGTTTGGTGTGTCTCCCAGGTGGCTTGTGGCAAACTTTAAACGAGACTTTTTATGGATATCTTTGAGAAATGGCTTTCTTCTTGCCACTCTTCCATAAAGGCCAGATTTGTGCAGCGCACGACTGATTGTTGTCCTATGGACAGACTCTCCCACCTCAGCTGTAGTTATCTGCAGTTCATCCAGAGTGATCATGGGCCTCTTGGCTGCATCTCTGATCAGTCTTCTCCTTGTTTGAGATGAAAGTTTGGATGGACGGTCGGGTCTTGGTAGATTTGCAGTGGTCTGATATTCCTTCCATTTCAAAATCAGAATAATTTTTATTGCCACGTAAGTAACAGGAAGTCACAGACTTGGAAATTGCTTTGGCTCAGTGCAACAGTCAGAAAGAGATAATAAAAAAAAAGAATAAAAAACACTTAAATTAAATACATTTAAATTTAAAATAGAGTTACAGTTACTATTTACAATATACAAGTGCACATGGTGCACACAATGTAAGGTGACAGCAGTACAGTGAAGTAAAGTGACGTAAAGATGGGCAGTAAAGTGACTTTATAAAGGGCGGAGGGACAGGTTAAGAAGTGTTCAAGAGACCAACAGCAGAGGGGAAGAAACTGTTCTTGTGGCGGGAGGTTCTAGTCCTGATGGACCGCAGTCTCCTGCCTGAGGGGAGTGGTTGGAATAGTCCATGTGCAGGGTGAGAGGGGTCGGCTGTGATACGACCAGCCCGGCCTCGAGCTCGGGCGACGTCGAGGTTCTGCAGCGATGGAAGGCTGCGGCCAATCACTTCCTCTGCAGAGCGCACAATGCGCTGTAGTCTCTGTTTGTCCCTGACTGTGGCTCCAGCAAACCACACGGTGATGGAGGAGGTGAGGATGGACTCGATGATGGCCGTGTAGAACTGCACCAACATCTGTGCAGGCAGCTTGGCTTTCCTGAGCTGCCGCAGGAAGTACATCCTCTGCTGGGCCTTCTTGATGAGGGAGCTGATGGTCGGCTCCCACTTGAGGTCCTGGGTGATGGTGGTGCCCAGGAAACGGGTCTGTGGAGGAAACGACTCCACAGATGTGATGGGGGAGTCCATCACGGAGGGTGGGGGCGGGGGGACAGTGCTCTTCCTGAAGTCCACAATCATCTCCACTGTCTTCTGGGCGTTCAGCTCCAGGTTGTTACCACTGCACCAGGACACCAGCCGGTCCACCTCCCTCCTGTAGACGGACTCATCGTTGTTGGAGATGAGTCCAATGAGGGTGGTGTCGTCCGCGAACTTGATCAGCTTCACGGAGTCGTGGTTGCTGTACAGGGAGAAGAGCAGGGGAGAAAGAACACAGCCCTGTGGGGCTCCTGTATTTATAATCCGAGAGTCCGAGACATTCTTCCCCAGACGCACTCGCTGCTTCCTGTCTGTCAGGAAGTCAGTGATCCACCTGCAGGTGGAATCGGGGACGTTGAGCTGGGAGAGCTTGTCCTGGAGCAGGGATGGCAGGATTGTGTTGAAGGCAGAGCTGAAGTCTACGAACAGGACCCTGGCGTAGGTCCCCGGGGAGTCCAGGTGCTGTAGGATGTGGTGGAGGGCCAGGTTAATGGCGTCGTCTACAGATCTGTTGGCTCTGTAGGAACTGCAAGGGGTCCAGGAGGGGGGAGGTGAGGGACTTGAGATGGGAGAGAACCAGGCGTTCAAATGACTTCATGACGACAGACGTAAGTGCTACAGGTCTGTAGTCGTTGAGTCCTGTGATCCTGGGCTTCTTCAGGACGAGGACAATGATGGAGGATTTGAAGCAGGCCGGGACATGGCAGGACTGCCGAGAGGTGTTGAAAATGTCAGTGAACACAGGAGTAAGCTCACTGGCGCAGTGTCTCAGAGTGGCCGGAGACACGTGGTCCGGGCCAGGAGCTTTGCGGGGGTGCAGCCTCAAGAAGAGTTGTTTAATCTCTTTAGAGGCTATTGTCAGGATGGGGGCAGGGCTGATGGGTGGGTCGTTAGAGTAGTGGGGGGTGGGGGAGGGAGAGGTGTCAGGGGCAGCATCAAAGCGACTGAAAAATAAGTTCAGTTCGTCAGCTAGCTTGTGGTCGTCAGCACAGGGGGGGGGGCTTTGGGTTTGTAGTTGGTGATCTCCCGTAGGCCCCTCCAGACAGAAGCAGTATCATTGTTACCAAACTGCTCCTGTAGTCGTTCTCTGTGCCGGGACTTGGCTGCTTTCAGTTCTTTCCTGAACTGATATTTAGCTGCTTTGTAGCCGCTGCGGTCCCCCTCCCTGAAAGCAGACTCCTTTGCTTTCCTGAGCTGCCGGATTTTAGCAGTGAACCAGGGTTTGTCGTTGTTATAGATGTCCCTGGTCTTTGTTGGAATGATGCTATCCTCGCAGAAGTGAATGTATGACGTCACAGTGTCCGTGTATTTATCCAAACTATCTGTGGCAGCTCTGAGAAGGTCCCAGTCTGTAGATTCCATGCATGCGCGCAGCTCTTCCACAGCTTCATCAGACCACACTTTGGAGCTCCTCACTGCAGGTTTCGAGAGCTTAAGTCTCTGTCTGTAAGCAGGAACCAGATGTATCATGGAGTGATCTGAGAAGCCGAGGGCTGGCTTGGGAACAGCGCGAAAAGCTCCGCGTACGGTGGTGTAACAGTGATCCAGAGTGTTCTCCTCTCTGGTGGGGCATTTGATAAACTGTCTGTATTTGGGTAATTCCTGGCTCAAGTTTCCCTTGTTAAAATCCCCCAGGATAATAATCAGAGAGTCCGGGTATAAACGTTCCATACACAGTACTTGCTCTGCGAGTGCGCGCTGAGCCTCGCGCGCGTCCGCGCATGGCGGTATGTAAACAGAGGCAAGAATGAATGAACAATTTCACGAGGGGAGTAAAATGGTTTACAATGAATGAAAAGATATTCCAGAGCAGGAGAGCAGTGCTTGGAGATCACTGTCACATCGTTACACCAGTTTGTATTGACGTAGAAACACAGCCCACCGCCTCTGCTCTTCCCTGAGAGCGCACAATGGCGATCCGCGCGGAACAGCCCAAAGCCCTGCAGCTCCAGAGCGCAGTCCGGGATCCGCTCATTTAGCCAGGTCTGAGTGAAGCAGAGGACACAGGATGTGGCGAAGTCCTTGTTTCTTCTCATGAGCAGGCTGAGTTCGTCCATCTTATTGCCCAGTGAGCGTACGTTGGAGAGAAAAATGCCGGGGAGAGCCATGCGCGCTCCTCTTCTCCTCAGACGCACGAGCAAGCCTCCACGCTTTGCCCTTTTACGGGCCCACACTTTTTTGGCTAGAACATGGACTAAATCAGCTGCAGATGCCAAGAAAACAGGCAATAGGTCCATGGGAACGGTGGGTCGGATGTTCATAAGTTCCTCACGGGTGTAAAAACAGCCAGATGCACAGCTAAAAAGTAAAAACAAAAGAAAAAGAGAGCAGCAAAGAGCCGTGTCGACCGTACGAGGCGCCATCTTAGATTAATATAATTATATAATATAATATAATTGCTTGCACAGTGCTCCTTGAGATGTTTACAGCTTGGGAAATCTTTTTGTATCCAAATCTGGCTTAAACTTCTCCACAACAGTATCTCGAACCTGCCTGGTGTGTTCCTTTGTCTTCATGGTTCTCTCTGCGCTTTAAACAGAACCCTGAGACTATCAAAGAGCAGGTGCATTTATACGGAGACTTGATTACACACAGGTGCATTCTATTTATCATCATCAGTCATTTAGGACAACATTGGATCATTCAAAGATCCTCACTAAACTTCTGGAGTGAGTTTGCTGCACTGAAAGTCAGTGTTGTGCGTGAACGAGTTCAAAAGAACGCGTTCATTGAACACGCTCATTTTTTCGTGAACGTTGAACTGAACGCAACACATTTAAAAAAAAAGAACTTGAACGTGAATTAGTTCATTTTATGTGTCATGAATGACAGACATCACTATGAACGTTGGAATCTGTTTTCTCTTTTGAAACGCAACGAGAGAAAGTTCCTCCCTCCTGTATTCTCGCACTTTTTCCGCCAAAATCTAAAAATTCCTACGGTTTCCACCGTCTGTGAATGCACTCCGACTCTGTGTTGCGGTGCGGCGCTGAGAGCTGGTGCTTTTCACCTGTGTCCGAGTCGTGATGAAAACACAGGGTGAGTTAGCGACAATGTTTACACCGTTTACATTTGACATAAAGTATAGACACACGCACTGCAGCGCATTACTGTTTGTAGTTTATGAGCAGAGATGGAGCAACTCTGTTTTGCTCCCATTGAAAACCATGTAAATCTTGTCTGTTTTCTAGTCAAAAGGCTCTCCTCCTGTGGGTGTACAGGAGATATATATATACATATATATATAGCTCGTAGTGTGAAAAAGAATATGCATTTATCTCACGAAAAAAGTAAAATGAACTGAACTTTGAACTAGTTCAGAATTAAAAATGTGAACCTTGAACGTGAACTGTTCACTTTGAGCATGTATGACCTGAACTTGAACTAGTTCAGAAAAGCTGTGAACTGGCACAACACTGCTGAAAGTAAAGGGGCCGAATAAAATTGCACGCCCCACTTTTCAGTTTTTTATTTGTTAAAAAAGTTTAAATTATCCAATAAATTTTGTTCCACTTCACGATTGTGTCCCACTTGTTGATTCTTGACAAAAAATGTAAATTTTATATTTTTTATGTTTGAAGCCTGAAATGTGGCGAAATGTTGAAAGGTTCAAGGGGGCCGAATACTTTCGCAAGGCACTGTATAGACAAACTGCTTCAGGGAGGGCATCAGAAGTATAGCGTTTTTTTCACTTGTAGTGGAATTTTGTAAAAAATATAATAGTCACAGGTTCAATTTTTTTCCCCATCATCCCCAAGACCCTAAAAAACATTTCTATACAGTGTAAAAAGTTAGCAATAGCATTTCATTGTTTTTCAAAATATTTTGGTGAAATTGAATTTCCGTTTCATTTTTTTCTTTGTCTTCATGATTCCATATTTTTAAATAATTAATAAGACAGCTGTACACTATGAATATTATAAATCCACAGGTTGTACTGAAAAAAAACAAAGTTTACTGCTTGACTCTGCATCACAAGATGACTGTTTTATGAGCAATTATTAAGTTCCTCAAAATGAGCTTAGACCTTGGAAGGTAAAGAAACAATAATGAAAATGCATCGGTTATATGGACATGCATTGCATTATCTTTTCTGGACACTCAAAGACGCTTCACATGTGTCATTATTCATTCACTCGATACACGGTGGTGATAAACTACTACTGTAGCCACAGCTGCCCTGGGGCACACTGACAGAAGCGAGGCAACCAGTATGCGCCATCGGCCCCTCCGACCACCACCACTCATTCATACACACACCAGACTCATTCTAGGCAATGGGGGTGAAGTTTCTTGCCTAAGGACACAACAGCAGTTTGGCACTTTACAGCCGCAGCCGCCCCACTGTGGCTGGTGTTCCCAGACGTTAAGTGTCTTGCCAAGGACACAACGACAGCAGACAGTGGGAGTCGATGGTGAAAGTCTTGAGCGGGGCTTGAACCCACGACCTTCTGGCTTGAAGGCCAACGCTCTACCAAATGAGCTACTGCCGCTCTAAAAAAGCATTAAATATTCATTGAAATTATATAACTTCTTCTTAAATTCTATTGTCAGTAGTACATCTAGGCTGCATGTGGAGGAGCTCAGACTGGAAATTATCTCTTGGACAGTTTTACCACCTAAATGGCTTTCTTCTTGCCACTCTTCCATAAAGGCCAGATTTGTGCAGTGCACGACTGATTGTTGTCCTATGGACAGACTCTCCCACCTCAGCTGTAGTTATCTGCAGTTCATCCAGAGTGATCATGGGCCTCTTGGCTGCATCTCTGATCAGTCTTCTCCTTGTTTGAGATGAAAGTTTGGAGGGACGGCCGGGTCTTGGTAGATTTGCAGTGGTCTGATACTCCTTCCATTTCAATATAATTGCTTGCACAGAGCTCCTTGAGATGTTTAAAGCTTGGGAAATCTTTTTGTATCCAAATCCAGCTTTAAACTTCTCCACAACAGTACTCTGCAAAGTGTAGAGATAAACAAATTAAAGAGAAGAATAGTAGGACGAGCTTAGTTGCCTTCACGTCAGAAGAAGATAACTTGGTGCAAGCAGGTAGACGCCCTGTGCAGCAGCCACAAAATCCAGTACAACAGCAGCAAGTACAACCCAGACAAGTGCAGATAGAGCAGGCTGTAGCACAGGCTCATAACCACACAGCAGCACCACCTCAATATACCCCACTGCAACAGACGACAAATCCATTCTCAGATCATCCTGTAAAACTACAGGATCATTTGTATCCGCATGCAGAGCTAGAAGCAGCAGCACAACCACAAGTCTGTGATGTGCAAACACCTGTTGCTACTAGATCACGGCATCCAATGAACGCGTCTTGGAGCAAACGTTTTGGGAGCCTTTTCAGTCCAAGGTTTGACTTCTCAGAGAGAGGTGCAGATGCATTTCCAATGATAGAAGTGCCCAATCCCACTCATGATCCACAAGTTTTAGGAAGTCTGCCTACAATGTATGTGTTTCGTACTTGGACGAAAGCAGACATAATAAAAGCCACAGAAAGTGTACCGAGCCATAGAGAAGACCCAGAGGGTTTTTGTGATGGTATGAGACAACTAGTGGACATGTACAGACTTAACGGAATTGAAATTAGGGACATTTACATGACGAAAATGGGAGTGGACTGGGCTAGACTAAGACAACACTATAACCCAAATAACAATGCAAACCCACCTGTGTCTCTTCCTGCAGCTGACCCGCTTATTGATGGTAGATTAAATACTCTACATAATCAAATCAAAGAAATGTTCAAAACTTTACCTGACTACGGGAAGTTAGCTCAAGTGAAACAAAAGGAAGATGAGACAGTGGTGGATTTTAGAGTGCGGTTTGAGACAGCCTTTAGAAAACACAGCGGGTTAAGGGACAGTAATGCAGCTGAACGTGTCATTTGGGACCAGCAGTTTAAACAAGGGATGTTGGCCAATTTAAGACCAGAAATCTCTGAATGGATAAAGAAAAATTATGTTGCATTGCCTACTGCGACACTGCCTGATTTCATTACACATGCGATCCATGCTGAAGTTGTTGCAAATAATTAATAAGACAGCTGTACACTATGAATATTATAAATCCACAGGTTGTACTGAAAAAAAACAAAGTTTACTGCTTGACTCTGCATCACAAGATGACTGTTTTATGAGCAATTATTAAGTTCCTCAAAATGAGCTTAGACCTTGGAAGGTAAAGAAACAATAATGAAAATGCATCGGTTATATGGACATGCATTGCATTATCTTTTCTGGACACTCAAAGACGCTTCACAAGTGTCATTATTCATTCACTCGATACACGGTGGTGATAAACTACTACTGTAGCCACAGCTGCCCTGGGGCACACTGACAGAAGCGAGGCAACCAGTATGCGCCATCGGCCCCTCCGACCACCACCACTCATTCATACACACACCAGACTCATTCTAGGCAATGGGGGTGAAGTGTCTTGCCTAAGGACACAACGGCAGTTTGGCACTTTACAGCCGCAGCCGCCCCACTGTGGCTGGTGTTCCCAGACGTTAAGTGTCTTGCCAAGGACACAACGACAGCAGACAGTGGGAGTCGATGGTGAAAGTCTTGAGCGGGGCTTGAACCCACGACCTTCTGGCTTGAAGGCCAACGCTCTACCAAATGAGCTACTGCCGCTCTAAAAAAGCATTAAATATTCATTGAAATTATATAACTTCTTCTTAAATTCTATTGTCAGTAGTACATCTAGGCTGCATGTGGAGGAGCTCAGACTGGAAATTATCTCTTGGACAGTTTTACCACCTAAATGGCTTTCTTCTTGCCACTCTTCCATAAAGGCCAGATTTGTGCAGTGCACGACTGATTGTTGTCCTATGGACAGACTCTCCCACCTCAGCTGTAGTTATCTGCAGTTCATCCAGAGTGATCATGGGCCTCTTGGCTGCATCTCTGATCAGTCTTCTCCTTGTTTGAGATGAAAGTTTGGAGGGACGGCCGGGTCTTGGTAGATTTGCAGTGGTCTGATACTCCTTCCATTTCAATATAATTGCTTGCACAGAGCTCCTTGAGATGTTTAAAGCTTGGGAAATCTTTTTGTATCCAAATCCAGCTTTAAACTTCTCCACAACAGTACTCTGCAAAGTGTAGAGATAAACAAATTAAAGAGAAGAATAGTAGGACGAGCTTAGTTGCCTTCACGTCAGAAGAAGATAACTTGGTGCAAGCAGGTAGACGCCCTGTGCAGCAGCCACAAAATCCAGTACAACAGCAGCAAGTACAACCCAGACAAGTGCAGATAGAGCAGGCTGTAGCACAGGCTCATAACCACACAGCAGCACCACCTCAATATACCCCACTGCAACAGACGACAAATCCATTCTCAGATCATCCTGTAAAACTACAGGATCATTTGTATCCGCATGCAGAGCTAGAAGCAGCAGCACAACCACAAGTCTGTGATGTGCAAACACCTGTTGCTACTAGATCACGGCATCCAATGAACGCGTCTTGGAGCAAACGTTTTGGGAGCCTTTTCAGTCCAAGGTTTGACTTCTCAGAGAGAGGTGCAGATGCATTTCCAATGATAGAAGTGCCCAATCCCACTCATGATCCACAAGTTTTAGGAAGTCTGCCTACAATGTATGTGTTTCGTACTTGGACGAAAGCAGACATAATAAAAGCCACAGAAAGTGTACCGAGCCATAGAGAAGACCCAGAGGGTTTTTGTGATGGTATGAGACAACTAGTGGACATGTACAGACTTAACGGAATTGAAATTAGGGACATTTACATGACGAAAATGGGAGTGGACTGGGCTAGACTAAGACAACACTATAACCCAAATAACAATGCAAACCCACCTGTGTCTCTTCCTGCAGCTGACCCGCTTATTGATGGTAGATTAAATACTCTACATAATCAAATCAAAGAAATGTTCAAAACTTTACCTGACTACGGGAAGTTAGCTCAAGTGAAACAAAAGGAAGATGAGACAGTGGTGGATTTTAGAGTGCGGTTTGAGACAGCCTTTAGAAAACACAGCGGGTTAAGGGACAGTAATGCAGCTGAACGTGTCATTTGGGACCAGCAGTTTAAACAAGGGATGTTGGCCAATTTAAGACCAGAAATCTCTGAATGGATAAAGAAAAATTATGTTGCATTGCCTACTGCGACACTGCCTGATTTCATTACACATGCGATCCATGCTGAAGTTGTTGCAAGAAACAAAAAGAGAAATAAAGAAAGAGAAGAGAAAGCAAAATCAGTAGACACTTTCTTGCAAGATTTAGGGGACATGTGTTATCAGAGAGCACAAGGCCAGAGTAGAGGCACATGGCAGAATAGGGGCAGAGGTCAGAGTAGAGGGAGGGGGCAGATGAGGACTAAAAGGGAGTATAAAGTGGAGAAAAACAATGATTATTGTTTCATATGCAAAAAGAAAGGGCATTGGGCCAGAGAATGTGAAGCATGGGCCAGAGAATGTGAAGCAAGTTCGGATGAGGAAAAAGGAGAATACGGGGGAAAAAGGGATAGAAAACTAAAACAGTGGTTGCTGGACTAATAGTGTTCGAGGTCACGTGGTGTGTTCTTAACTGGGGTTTGTAGTGTGCCCTACCTGTCCCATGGGGCTTTGTTTGTGTGGTTTGATTTGGTTGTGACGAGCCCATTTGAGGGTGGGTTCTCTCCTACCTTTTGTGATCTCGATTTGGTACACTGCGGTTGAGAGTTTGTTTACCACCCTGTATGGTCCCGACCAGCGGGGTAGCAGTTTCCGGCGTAGTCTGGTGGGGCCGGTCCCCACTTGTCCTGGGAAATGTGTAAAGATGTAATACCATACCTGGTCTCCAACCTGGAGTTCGTTGTGAGGCGCCTTTTGATCGTAGTAGGCTTTGCGTCCTTCGGCACTGTCTCCCAGTTTCTTCTGTGCGAATGCAAACGTCTGTTTCAGGTGGTCCTGCGGATAAGTCCTTTATTGGTGTGTGGTGTAGGCCGTGGCGATGTTCGCCTCACCCGGTTGGTAGAGCAGATGCAGCGGGAGCGTCATTTGCCTACCCGTCATTTCGAATGGGGAAACTCCCGTGGAGCGGTGGGGTGTGGCTCGGATTGCCATCAGGACCAGGGGGAGTTTCACGTCCCAGTCCCTCTGGTTTTTGGATACATACGTTTTTAGTATTTCAATCACCGTCCGGTTTGTCCTTTCTACCTGTTGTAGTGCCCGGTGTGTGTTGTTTATACCTCTGTGTCCCACGGTAGGTGCGTCATGCTTCGAGGCACCACGAGTACTGACGAAGTGTGTGCATTGGAAGCATAAACTAACAGCCCATGGCGTATTGACCGTTTGTCTTTATTACGCCAGAGGTTTTTGAGCGTCGTATCGCCTGACAGCATGTGTGGTGTGATGTTGTGGTCGTTCGTGTTGATCGTGACGTCAATGAGGCGTTTTAGTGTGGGGTCCGCATATTGGAGGGAGACTAGGTCCGACCTGTCAAAGTCAGAGCCACCCACTCGAGACGGTCACTCTTTCTATCGCAGAAGGTGAACCAAGGGCTTAAAACCCACCAGGAGTCACCAGCTCAGACCCAAACATATCTACCTCGATACCCAAACAGTCCCCCAGACAATCATACCTGTCATCCCCGTTTATATATAGGAATCCCCCTCGTAACTAAAGCCCCACTTGCTACGTCGTATACTTTTGTAATCCTTGCACTCCCCTTTTAGAACGAGCATGTTGGGAACCCCTTACCAACGAGTGCCTTAATGACTCGCCCAATCGCTGCCAAAACAGCCAACCTTTTTGATTTTTGGAATTTTCCCCTTATATTTTGTATTCTAGTCCCCTAGAAGTAGAAACTCTTGCTAGTCTCTCGGGTTGGAACTTTGAGTCTTCCAGACCAAGAGACCCAGGATCCAGGTGCACCGACCTAAACCCTAGAGTCCACTGCCCCTGTAGCCCACTCCGTGAACCCCTAATCCCGGTTAGAACTAGCCTGCAGGGCCAGGACACGCCTTAGAGGAAACCCGGCCTCAACAAACCAAACCAGAGGCCCGAGATCCAACCGCCACGAGCCTGGCCCCAGTGAGGCGCTCGCTAACTATTGAGTCACATTAAGGCGAGAATGTTCTAACATATTGCCATAGATCACGCACTAACACCCGAATAGGCGAGACGACCGACTGAGGACACCCGCCCGGCATCTCCGACATGACATGCACCTTGTCGGAAGGTGCATCTCTGCCGTGGGGGGGGGGGTGTGTAAGGTGACAAAAGGGGCATGACTCAACAGAGAATGGCCTCTGCAGACACTAACCAGCAGGAGATAAGAAACACGCGATTCCGCAATGTCCGCCTCAAAGCGGGACATCTGAGACAGCAAAGGTCGAACAAAGTACTATCATGAATCACAAAGATACCAACCTTCAAACCTGGGATAAAGATCGGTCCCAGAAACAAACAGTTTGGCCTCCCTCTCGGGTCTGTATAATCTCCGAAAAGACATCGAGACATTCTTCCCAGGCAGGCTGGCGATCCACCAACGGCGTTCTGACTCCCCCCAGTGGACACGGGACGCTAGCACACCCGAGACGGACAGTCGAAACCATCACTCCGTGAACTCATTATTCTGATGACATTTATTGTGCTCTACAAGTGTGTACCATTGTCTGTAATGTAAATACGCTGTGTGTCTGTATATGTGTTATAAACGTCGATGTCAGTGATGCATATGTCGTTATAACCATGTCTGTCACGAAAGATGTCCAGGGAGGCGCACAAAGATGACGTCATAGACGCGCCCCTCTGAACTGGAACAAAAAGCACACGCAAGCCGAAAATCTTCCTCTTGGCTTTGTTTAATGAACCTAACAATTCGGTACGCGTCTCCAACGCAACCTCTGGACCTGTAACAACCCGGGGCCCCTATCTCCACAAGGACAGCTGCCCACACTCGCTGTCGGAGACGACGTACTCTCCCCAACAAGCCGGCTCCTGGACTGGATGTCTACAGATACACGAGTGCTATTCTAGACCGGTGTTTGTGTGTGTGTGGATTTCAAGTTTTGATCCGATCTGCTGGCCTTCGTCTCTCCTACTCGAACAAAGGAACACGTGGACCCCCCCCCCTTTCTCTGCAATTCTTCAATACGGACTACGTCAAAGTAAGACTGTTCTAATTGCCACATTAGTGTGTGATTCACGCGATATGTTTAACATCTGTTTAATGTGACCAAATCCCTCCTCGTTGATATTTTTCTATGTTCGTATGTAGTCAAAATTAGTCATTATCAAGTGTCCTTCTTATAAATATTTTGATATCCCTGGCCGATTTTGAACTCAAGACCTATCAGATTATGAGACTGATCGAGGCAGATTAGTACTGGATCTGTTGTAGAAGTTTTCAAACTCTACTGGTGCCCTTAAAAATAAATTCAGATCCCTCTCTGTGGAACGACGAGACTCCGTGCTGGAGACTAGCCGCTCGACAGTACATTTTCTTACCCTACACCTGGGTGGAGAAAACAATAAGCGAAAAACAAAAAGTTTTATACCGACCTCCTGGTCCTTACAGCGAGTTCCTAACAGAATTCTCTGACTTCATTTCAAACCTAGTTTTGGAATGGGAAAACATAGTTATAACTGGAGACTTCAATATACATGTGGACAACAGCACTGACAGCTTAAACAAAGCTTTCAGTGCCGTACTAGACGGTGTTGGTTTTACTCAGAATGTTGAGGAACCTACTC
This sequence comes from Knipowitschia caucasica, assembly GCA_964034765.1. Taxonomy (NCBI): domain Eukaryota; kingdom Metazoa; phylum Chordata; class Actinopteri; order Gobiiformes; family Gobiidae; genus Knipowitschia; species Knipowitschia caucasica. The sequence goes on from OZ035825.1 coordinate 6,498,804, forward strand.
ACATTCATAACCACACCTTGGACCTTGTCCTGACCTACGGCTGTGATGTCTTCAATGTTGACATCCAGCGTCAAAGCTCGTTGCTGTCTGACCATTTCTTGATCACGTTTGATCTCCATAATGAAAAGAACCTTAAATGATAAATCTATCACAAGGTTCAAAGAACTAATACAGCCTATGTTGAATACTGCTGCAGGTGAACCTGTTCACAGCTGCTGCAGTCCCTCAGTCATTGACCAAACGGTGGACAACACTATGGAGTCTTTAAAATCTGCATTAAATGCAGCAGCTCCTTTAAAACAGAAAACTATTAGGATTAGATCATCGTCGCCCTGGTACAGTGTTAAACTCCACACTTTAAAACAGGACGTCAGAAAATTGGAGAGGCTATATCGCCACTCCCACTCGGAGCCTGTCCACAGGGAGTGGAAAGCAGGTCTCCGAAACTACAAGAATGCCCTTCGCAGTGCTCGAACTCAATACTATTCAACTTTAATAGAAGCGAATAAAAATACATAACAGTAGATTTTTGTTTAGCACCGTCGCTAAACTCACAAACTGCCATAGCGAAATCGAGCCTAAAATTCCAAGCTCACTGAGCAGTGTCGACTTTCTCCACTTCTTTAATAATAAAATTACATCCATCCGTGACAAACTGGAGGTTACTCCTGCTGTTGGTAGTGGACAAGCTGAAGCGGCATACGTGACTTCCCACTTAGACTCTTCAGTGGGCCTCGATAAATTCATGGCTGTGAGCCAAGCAGAGGTGATCTCTGTGGTCACATCCTCAAAAGCCTCAACTTGCATGTTAGACGCAGTCCCGACATGGCTCTTCAAAGACATACTTCCTTTGATAATTCAGCCTATCGTAAATATAATAAACGCATCCATACAATGTGGCTATGTCCCACAAGCTTTTAAAACCACGGTAATCAAACCCCCTTCTTAAGAAAACAAACCTGGACCCAGAAATACTTACAAACTACAGACCAATCTCAAACCTCAATTTCATATCTAAAATCCTGGAAAAACTTATAGCTGAGCAGCTTCGCTGTCACCTGCAGGAAAATAATATGTTTGAAGTCTTTCAATCAGGATTCAGAGCTCATCATAGCACTGAAACGGCACTAGTGTAATGACCGGAGGGGCAGATTTACTAATTTGACTCAAAAGGTTACTTCCGAACAACGCCACCCTGGAATAGAGTAGTGCCAGGGACACTTAAACACATAAGGCTCGCGCAAATAAGGGATAGAGTGGACCAGTAGACCAAAAATATAGAAAATGTACAAAGTTTATTTATAAATATAGAAAAGTAAAAGCAAAAGGTGCATCAATACATTTAACAAAGCTCAGTAAGCAGCTCACTGAAACTGATTAAAAATACCCATTTGACACAATAATTGTTACAAGCATATCCTCAACACGGCAGCCCCACAATGTTCATGTGCCCGAAGGCCCTACCCAGGGCTGGACTGGGACAAAAAAACGGCCCAGGCATTTTTTCCTTTTCCGCGGCCCAGGCCACTCAAAAGGTTCAATTAGCCATATTTGACTAAAAAACAAAAAAAAACAGCGTTGTATAAGGCTTATATGAAGGTAACAGGGGCTGAAGCTGTATTAGCTACATTAGCTACCTTAGCTACATTAGCTACATTAGCTACCTTAGCTACATTAGCTATATTAGCTATATTAGCCTAATATTTAAATGACAAAGTAAAGGCTACAAACACATAAAAACCATTCATGATTATCAAATGTGCATTTTCATTGCAGCGTGTCCTGGAGAGAATGACGCACCACGTGACAACTCTGCTTTAAGTTTAACTTCCATTTTTTTGCCTTCATGCAATTGTACAAATACAGTAAATAAATCTGCTTTTTGGCTCAGAGTTCACCTGCATCACTGTCTGTTCATATCCATCACTGTCTGTTCATATCCATCACAGGCTGAAGTTTGCTGGAGCTGAATGTCCTTAATGGCCTTTTCTTTCACCGTCTTTGCGAAGGTTTTTGAAGTCTGAAAATAGGTGCTCTGACTTTATGATGAATGAACAGTGTTTAAAGCTTCATTGTTCCTCCTGTTGCAACAAAACCTTTCATTACATCGCAAACATGAAGCAGTCCTTCCTCATTGACTGAAAGCAAATGTTCATTCTCATTCTCAGTCCAGTCTTATTGACTCTCTTTATCTTTGGGATCCATGCGCACACACAGTCTATGATGCACACACACCGGTTTGTTTACAGCAGCGGCCGCCTGGCACGGGCCGCGTCACAGGATATGATTCACTACGTTGACAGAAATGCTAAAATTGAACATTACTTATACAAGTTTTTGCAGCATTGAAAAACGTTAAGTATGTTTTTCCTTCTACAGAAACCACATTCAAACTAGAAATAAAATATAGCCCTCACACTCCGTTTTCAGACATTTTTGAAAAGTCTCCAGGAGCCACTTTAGGGGCACTAAAGATTGCCGACCCCTGGTTTATACACTATGTGGAAGCAAATACTGTAGAGGATCAGGATGTCTGCAGTTTCAACAATAAAATAAAGTACAATAGTTTACATTAAACAGAGTAATAAACATGTCTCAGAGTGAGGGAGGTGGGCACAGACAACACTGTTGTTTGTTACAGGGATGAGAATTGGTAAACATTTCTGAAATGCATATTGTCAGCCATTTGCTGGCTCTAAATCTGTTTAATCTGTTCACAACATTTTACTTTTGGGCTCAAACATGAACCTTTAATGCAATGGAAAATTTAGGCACCCGAGCTTTAATTTAGTCGCACTTCGAGAGGAGAGGGAGACGCGGACTGTTTCCTGCAGCGGTGTATTTATTGGGTGCACAAATTACGCAAAGACACGCATGGTCCTGTGCACGTTTATGGTCTTGGGTCACGTTGCGGCTACGCGCTCACCGTGTTGTGTTGTGAGCGGCTCCCGGTGAGCGGTTCCCGCGTCCAGCTCAGAGCCGCTGGATGCGGGAACACTGCGGCCGCTGAGGTGGTGGAATCCCGTTCGAGTACATACAGCAGGTGCCCCGCGGACACGCGCGCCCCCTCGAACAGTTCTCAATGGATTTACACTTTTCACAAACATTTTTTTTGTATGAGGCAGACAGACCGGCCCAAATATGGGCATCGGCCCTTCGGGCATTGCCCGGTACGCCCGATGGCCAGTCCAGCCCTGGCCCTACCCGATGGTGCGCTACAGTCTTTAGCCACTGGATACACCGGTGGTTGCTGCTGTTCTTTAAGACAAATGGGAAACGTGGAGGGACCACGCAAATGGGGTTCGAAGGGGGAGGAGGAGAGACCCGCGAGGTTTCCAGTCCTAAACATGAAATTTGGGAAATTAATATCCTGTAGGAATGTTCAGAGCCATACGCAGCACAAGATGGCAAAGCACAAAAATACCTACCAACGCGTAAACAGTGCGCCACGCTCACAGATGGCAATCAAAAAGGTAGCTATATCCCGAGTGCCACGCTATGAAAAATATAAAAAAAATGAGCTAATATATATACATTTGATTTCGTTTTAAGAGTTAGAATGCTTACCAGAAGTTTCTTTTAAACAAGGCACCGCACGAGAGGGGAATTACCCTACTTTAGCTCGTGCGTAAAAGTCACTTGACGCCCCGTACTAGAGACAGCGGAAAATTAGAGGACGTTTATACAAAATCATAATTAATTTAGAGACGAGGTGGCTTACCGAAGCTTTTGCGTATGCAGAGCATGTAGCATGGGCCGCAGATGTAAACAAATGGAGCGGAGCCTTGTGCGCGTGCGATGCGCCACAGCACGCAACGATAGTCAAGACGCGCTCTGGATCAAAGTATCAAAACAATGTTGTTATCTTAAAACCGTGCCACTAATGATCGTGGGACAAGGCTCCACTCCTCGTGCTCCGTGCTCAGCTCCAAAACGGCGGGTGACGTCAGAGGCGACCAAGAGGGGGGCGGGAGGTGGGAATCCCTCCTTTTAAAGGGGTCAGGTGGCACTTAATAGGCTGCCGGTGGATACGAGGGCCTACCGCCACACTAGTCAAAGTCACAAATGACTTACTACTAGCTGCTGATAATGGACAAGTGTCAGTGCTGGTCCTACTGGACCTTAGTGCTGCATTTGACACAATAGACCACAGCATTCTACTGCAGAGGCTAGAATGTGATATAGGTCTTAGAGGAACAGCCCTTGGCTGGTTTAAATCCTATTTATCAGATCGGTATCACTTCGTCAACGTAAATCAGAACTCGTCGCCTTATTCTGGAGTAGAATTCGGTGTGCCGCAGGGTTCGGTACTCGGACCGATTCTTTTTACTCTCTACATGCTGCCGTTAGGAAACATTATTAAAAAGCATGGAATTAATTTCCACTGCTATGCAGATGACACACAGCTTTATCTGTCGATAAAGCCAAATCAGACAGATCAGCTAGAAAAGCTCAGTGCCTGCATAAAGGACATTAAAAAAAAAAGTTTGATAATTGTTAAATTAAGGTTTAGAGGTATTCAGTTACACTCTGGAGATTATTTACAGCTGCCATCCACCAAAGCATTGTCCCGGGGGCCAACTTCTGGCCACCGAATAATCCACCTGTCGAAATACCAAGAGCCGGAAATATCAAGGGAAAACCCAAAATGTGAGGAGGCCGCGGGCAGGAGAAGGAGGAAGAGAGGGGTCTCATCTCAGAGCTGAACCACGGAGGAAGACTGGCAAACTCAGAGGGGAGAGTCAGGCTAGTCGCCTGTGCAACCCCAGAAACCAGCAGGCCTTAAACCGCGGGGGAAAGACCTGTGGGCTGACCTGCTAACATACTTGTAGGGTGAGAAAATGTCGATATCACACATAACTTAAGTTATGTACCTGATATCGGAGAATTGGATCAAAAACAACCATGTAATAAATACAATAATTGATAATAGCTTTATTTAGGGGCACCAGGGAATAACTCCCAACTGATAACGTGCATGACGTCACAATATCAATTAATTGGCTCATTTATTGATTAACTCATTGTGTCCCATTGACGCACAAATACGTCAAAGCAAATAGTAACATCGGTCCGTGTACGTCGCGGCCATTCTATTTTTGATTAGGAAAGAAAATACAAAAAACGAATATTGGCCGTTTCCCGTTTTCCGTTTTCAAAATATAATGTAGAAAACGAGAATTTAATCCGTTTTTCGATTTTGTGTTTTAAAATTAAAAAACGGATAACGAAAAACAGGTCATAATCCGTTTTTCCATTACACATTTACACAAGAAACACCAACATCAAAAAACCACGGCAAAAATTTGATTTTCCATTCTTGATCTTATTTTGAAGCTGACCCGGAAGCTGTTGAGGCTTTCCCGCACAGTCAGAGTTTTCCAGTTTTTTGAATGATAATGGAGATACCAGAGTTGGAGAAAACTTTTGTTTTGTATCGAGACAGCAAACGGGTTACTTTTAAAGATGTCGACATGACATCTTTTAGATGTCATGATAGACATCTACTTTAGATATTAAAGTAGAAAATAAGACAAATTAGTTAGCCACTGTAACAGCTGACGTCTTCTCACAAAGTAGAGTGACTTCGGCCGCTTAGTGGCATAGTGGTAGGCATGGTTAACAGATTCCGGGTCAGCTTCAAAATAAGATCAAGAATGGAAAATCAAATTTTTGCCGTGGTTTTTCGATGTTGGTGTTTCTTGTGTAAATGTGTAATGGAAAAACGGATTATGACCTGTTTTTCGTTATCCGTTTTTTAATTTTAAAACACAAAATCGAAAAACGGATTAAATTCTCGTTTTCTACATTATATTTTGAAAACGGAAAACGGGAAACGGCCAATATTCGTTTTTTGTATTTTCTTTCCTAATCAAAAATAGAATGGCCGCGACGTACACGGACCAACATCGTGTGCCATTGACGTATTAATCCGTCATCCTTTTTCGCTATTTTCACGTTCCCAGATGTCTATTGTATCTAGTATGTATGGGGATGACTTGAGACCATATTTTATCGAGCCAGCAGGTGGCAGCATTGCTCTCTGAATGGTTTGAAAACATGTAGGTGCACATGTTGTGCCTCTTTTTTCTCAACTTTCTGGTGATTTCTGGTGATTTCAGTAAAACTTCCCTCTACTCAACGGAGGATTACAGGGGAACGAAAAAAGCTATAAACAAAATTCTTTTTGCTGAGGAAAGTAGACAGTCCATTCTTTTAGAATCTGGTGTCGGATTTCAGATAGTCATAGTACACAATATTCTGTGGGTCTTGAAAAATCAGTAAAAATCATCATAAATGGCTGGCACTGTGGGAGTACCTTTTCTGAAATAGGCTGGCATTCAATGAGTTAAGTAATCTCATGAGTCCTTTCATTATTTAATTAGCTAATTAGTCCAATTCTCTTCAATAGAATCTGAAGGTAGTGAATTCTTTTACAAATCAGTGACCCAATTTCTGGAGTTAAAAGTACAAATATCACTTTGACAAAGATGGTTTTGTAGATTTAATGAAGTATACACAATACAGACTAGAAATGAAATATGCAAATTGTCAAGAATAACATGAAGGAAACGTTGATTTCAAGATATATATGCTAGGCTAAAGTGAGCTAAGCAAGACCTTTGTCTATGAATGGATTGGTATAGGCTGAGGCCTGCATGTGTTCAGCCTTGGTAAGAGAAGTATTCTTTGAAGTATAGGTTTTAATAAAGCCAACAACTGTGTGTAGCAAGAGAGCAGATCATACAACCAGAATAGCCTTTGGTGAATAGCAGTCCTTGGGTCTTGATGGTGTTGGATGGAGGCTTCTTGTCCACGGGGCCTGGACCATGCGGCTGCATCATGTGGCTGAACCAAGTCCTCCCACGATCCACAGTCTAGGTGCCAAAACTCAGCAACTTCTTCAGGTTGAAGCTGGAGGCTATTGAAGGGTTGTGGAAGTCCTCTCAAACGTGGAGCTGAGGTTTGAGGCCATCTAAGAGGCCCGAAGCCCCTTGGTTGCCTGAGCAGAGCCCAGGGCAGAGCCCAGGGAGGTCTGGTCACTCTATGGTTCCAAAGCAGACTGGTTTGTCTTCCCTGTGGGTCCTTGTAAGTTTTCACATCTGGTAGAGTCGTTGGGGGAAGGGTGTTGCTATGGCACTTATCTTAAGACATTCTTACCCACAATAAAACCTGAACCACAAGGATTTACACACAGTGGAGACAGAAGTTATAATATGTCTCAATATACAACAAAATGTCTGATTGAGGAAAGCGGTCAGTTTAATTTATCCTACATACTTATATATGTTAGTTGGGAGTAATAATAGATGAAGATCTGAGCTGGAAACCTCACATAAGTTACTTAAGGATAAAAGTTGCTCAGTGTGGTGGGAATAATGAAAATTCACTGAATCAGAATACCAATGCTCTATTGTGTGGAAGTGTGGGGGAGTTTCTATGAATCTCACTCACAGCCCCTGATTATCTTACAAAAGAAGGCTTTAAGGATTGTGTCCAACGTCCACTTCAGACATCCTTCTAATCCTCTGTTTATAGAAAAACAAACACGACTGAAACTGCAGGATCGTCCTTAAAACTGTTCAGATAATGTTCAGGGCATCTGAAAACTCTCTAGCGTCCAATTTAAATAATCTTTTCAGCGATAGTCGCTCATCATGATTACAGAGTAAGAGGAAACAAACTATTCTATGTACCTACATTTAGGACTACGTTTAAAATCTGTGTGTGTTTTGGTCAAAGGCGTCACATTCGGAATGGATTAAAAGAAGAATTAAAAACATGCTCAAATATGACTGCATTTAATAAGACATTTAAAGAGAAAAGACTTAATGATGAAATATATGGACAAGAGATTGATGTCCTGGGCCTGGACAGAGCGGTGGGAGAGAGGTGTGTGGTCAGGGAGTGTTTGGGCCAGTGTCTGTGTGAGTGAGAGATCGAGTGTGCGTCTTGTCTTTGTGTGTCTTGTTTATTTATTTTGATATAATGATGTAACTGTACAGTGTTTGTGTAGTTTGTATTTTCTGTTTTGTTGTATGTGTGAGAGGGGGTTGGAAATTTATAAGTATCTGCACCTTTTCAAAACTTGTGACATGTTTTTTTGTGGCAGTCAGAGTGGATTTTCAACTTTGGTTTGGTTACAACAACAAAAACGGATAAGAGTACCAACAACGCCACCCAGGGCCAGTACCTGGGAAAATGTGAGCTAATTGGATTAAACAAGCACACAGGGCCGTGGACATTGACATGACGTGAAACAGTGTTATAAATGTACAAAAATATTTATTTTATTACAATGATTAAAATACTATAGGCCTATAGGAATGGATAAAAATGGTTAAACAGCATTAAATTGTACAGGTTGGACAAATTAAGCAAGCAAAATAATGCAACAAAAAAAAATAACTTGGGGTATGCAAATGAAATTAACGGTAAAACATGGGCGGCACGGTGGCTGAGTGGATAGCACTCTCGCCTCTCAGCAAGAAGGTCCTGGGTTCAAATCCTGGTCGGAACAGGGCCTTTCTGAGTGGAGTTTGCATGTTCTCCCTGTGTATGCGTAGGTTTCCTCCGGGTACTCTGGTTACCCCTACCACTAAAAATATGTACAATAGGTCTGGCATGCGTCATGCGGATTATTGGCTGGTCCCTAATGCAGCTCGGAGTCTGAAGCAACAGTGTTTGATGGTCAGCTTTGGCACAAGGCCAACCAATAAAGGATGGACAATGAGCAACTTACCAAGGAGGAGGACATGCACACACGCACAACCCAGACTGTGGCGCCCAAGCCCACAAGCGTTCTCCACAAAGGAGGCAGTCGGTCACCAAACGCCGTGACCACCGCACTCAAACAAAGTCTTTCCCAGCTCAGTATGCGTGCTCGCGGCGCGTTTCCGTGTCTTTATGGGCACTGCTCGGTGACGCCCACCAATCAGCTCAGGGTAAGGTGTACACCGACATGCCACATTCTGCCCCCCCTTAATTTGTCGGTGCCCAGACGACACAACTAAAGACCTAAAACTCCCAATGAACACTAGACCAAAACAGCAACTGTGATATCCAGTCAGTCCCTGAGAGTGCGAGGGAGACGATAAGGGTTAGGATGACGTCCAGCAGTTGTCCTAGTGGTACGACGTAAGCCCTGTTCACTAGTGCTGGGTTCGAGCACTGCAGCAGCTGGGTCTCCTTGAGCCTCCACTGCTACGTCCCCTACTAAAACAGGAGCGGGTCCTCTGGAAGGACCATCACAGGGTGGCAAGTTGGATGTTTGAGGAACCAAATCTTCGCGTCTGGAGCACAGAAGCCAAGAACCACCAGGAGAAGAGCTGCTACTGGGAGTTTCAGGGAAAGAAAACTCTGGCATAGAGGCCTCCGGTGGGGGACAGGATTGTATATGAGGTTTAAGCATGTCCCTGTGCACAGTGTGCGAGGCTTGTAGATTGGTGACCGGGGCCACAGTGTAGGTTGGGCCATTTCCACCAGGTGCCTTCAGCCCCTGAAAGAGATTTTGGTGCCACAGGTCCTGGATCTTATGACACCCTTGTGCACTATGGTCTCGAAGGTAAACCAAGGAACCAACCTCTAGAGGTGCCTCCCTGACATGAACATTGTGCCTTTCTTTCCTCTTCTTCGCATTCAAAGCTAATCGCCTCTTCGCGCTTGCAAAAGCAACCTTGAGCCTGGAACAGTGTTCCAGCAACCAGTCCTGGACTGTGCCCACAACGGTATCCTGAATTTGACCCAGAAGAAAGTCAATTGGGAGTTTAGGATCTTGGCCAAACATCAACAAGTATGGTGACTCCTCGGTGCTCTGGTGAGGTGTGGTGTTATAAGAGTACAACACCTGTGGGAGACAGGAAGCCCAGTCCTGCTTGCGGGAGTAAGGGAGGGTGCGGAGCAAATTATGAAGCATTCGGTTGAATCACCTTCCTCTTCTACTTCTTCTTCCCTTTCTTCCTCTTCTTCCTCTTCTTCCTCTTCTTCTTCCTTCTTCTTCCCCTCCTCTTCCTTCTTCATCCCTAACCCTTCCAACATCTATGCAGCCACTCACAATGGCTTCAGCCATTGTACCATTTCTAGTCTTCTTCTTCTTCTTCCGCCAGATTTTGGCACTTTTCAAACTCTTCAACGCTTTCACAAAATTCAACAAATTATACATCGTTACGACCGGCTTCACCGTCTCATTATTGCTCATTACTCGTTTTCCACCACACGTTTTCAATAATTTACAAAAAGTTGCACTTTTTTCATTGCACTACACACGTTTCACTTTATTACAGAACACCTTCAGCACTTTCATCACTTCTTCAGAAACTTCTTCTGCCCCTTCTTTTCTTCTTTCCCATCTTCTTCACTTCTCTTCCTCTTCTTCCCCCTTCTTCCTCTTCTTCCCTTCTTCCCCTTCTTTCTTCTTCCCCTCCTCTTCCTCCTTCTTCCTCTTTGCTCCTCTTCTTCTCTTTTCTTCCATCTTCTTCTTCTTCCCCTTCCATCTTCTTCTTCTTCTTCCGCCAGATTTTGGCACTTTTCAACTCTTCAACGCTTTCACAAAATTCAACAAATTATACATCGTTACGACCGGCTTCACCGTCTCATTATTGCTATTACTTTTCACACTTCCACCTTTTGCACGTTTTCAATTATTTACAAAAGTTCAAGCACTTTTTCCCATTGACTTACATTGGACCAGTACAACAGATTACTCCCCATACAACACATTACCACACTAACAATTCATTACCACAGATACAATACATTACAACATCTTACAACACTTACAGCACTTTACAACACATTCTTCTTTCTTCATCTTCCTCCTTCTTCTTCATTTTCTTCACCTTCTTCTTTCTCATTCTTCATCTTCTTCCTCCTTCTTCACATTCTTCCTCCTTCTTCCTCTTCTTCTTCACCTTCTTCTTCCTTCCTCATCTTCTTCCTCCTTCTTCATCTTCTTCACCTTCTTCATCTTTTTCTCCTTCATCTTCTTCATCATCTTCTTCCTCTTCCTACTTTCTCTTTTTCTATTTTCTTCCTTCTTTCTCTTCTTCCCCTTCCTCTTCCTTCTTCATCCCTAACCCTTCCAACATCTATGCAGCCACTCACAATGGCTTCAGCCATTGTACCATTTCTAGTATTATATCGCTCTTACTCCCTGTCTAAACAGAAGCTCTTATTTTGAAGGCGCTACAGGATGTAGTCATGTTGTTCTATCGCTAACTTCCTCTATGGCTCATGCTCCCTGTGCTGCCAAGTTGTTCAACAATAAATATTCCCAGACAAGAGGCTAAAGATACCAACGTGAGAGCATAGTTTATTCTCCACTAGCATCTGTCCTTAACAACGATCTTTGATCTTTGTGCTTCATAAAGTCAGCAGCTGATTGGAGCAGAGGGAACATCTGCATGATCCCCGTGTAGAGCTCCTTCTACCACCGCAGCTGCTCCTGCTCCGTGCGATCGGTGAGTGTGTGTTATGCTAGTGCTGTTAGCGTTAGCATTAGCCACAGGCCGCTAGCATCTTTTACTGTCTGTTCAATGGACATTCATTCATCGTTTACTTTAACAGTAATATTAACCGAGTTCCTGGAGCACGTTCACCTCCTGTTTATATTGTTGTCTTTTATTCTTGAATGTTTGTCCTTTATTGTATAAATAACTGTGTAGCACTGAGTCCAAGACTATCTAGCCACACATTTACACACACAAACACACGCACATATTTACACAACTACATAACGTTTATACACACAAATGCATTTGTAATCATTTGCTTCAGATTAAGTAGTCTTGTCATAAACCAAGACCATGCTTCAAACGAGAGTCGTTTCTATTAAACAAATGTGTAAATATGAAGTGTGTGTCATAGAAGAGCAGACAGAAGCTCAGTGCCTTCAGAACATCCAGGCCGTCAGCGCAGTGGTCATTACACCTCAGACACAGCCAGATTAACGTGTGAGATTAATAAAGTATAAAGTACATTTTATCTTAGAAAAAATAAGAGCATACACAAATATAGGATTCACACAATCTGCGGTTTATAGAAATGAAAAATGTTGTTTTGTCTCATTGAAACATGTCAAAGTATGTATAAATCTATGTAATTCATACAAAGTGTAGTTTTACTCCAATGAAAAGAACCATGTACAGGACTGAAGACTCAGGAGAACAGCAACAACTTTATCCTTGAACATTCAGGACACAGGACCTTATCACAGAACAAGACTGAAGTGTTCTCTACATGAACGTACATCACTTACATTATTCAGATACAACAGACTATTGTCACAAAATCAGACATAATGGAATAACCTCAGAAAAAATAAAATAAAATGTGTACTGCTTGAGTTCAGTCCTTTTGCCTTCAAATTCCTTAACCAATATTCGTTTTTGTTTAGAAAAAAGGAGTTTGTCCAACATTCTCTGATGTTAAAGTTCTCATCAGACCCTCTCCTCTCTCTCTCTACTGTCTCCTTTACCTTCAAACTCTCTCACTACTGTGTCCTTTACCTTCAGACTGGATCCATCCATCCATCAGGGGTTGACAAAATATATCGTAGACAATATTATATGACTTAGACCGTATGCACGCTCTGATTGGTTGATTTGCGGTCTGACATTTTCTCATTTCGGACCGTTACCATGACAATTGGTCCACCAGCCGGTAACACAAAACCAAGTCGGACATGAACATACTTCACAAATATCTCAAAAGCATTGGTGGAATTTATTTGTAAATTATGGTGGAAAATAGTATTTGGTCATATCAAATTCAACTCAGTACTTTGTAATATAACCTTTGTCTTTTTTTTTATTGGCAAGAACAGAGGTCAAACGATTACTATAGGTCTTCACCATGGTTTGCACACACAGTAGTGGTATTTTGGCCCCATTCCTCCATGCAGTTCTTATCGAGAGCTTTGACACAGACTTTCACTCCTCCACAGATTTTCAATGGGGTTGAGGTCTGGAGACTGGCTAGGCCACTCAGGACTTTCATAATGCTTCTTACGGAGCCATCCTTCGGGTTGCCGGGCGGTGGTTTTGGGATCATTGTCATGCTGGAAGACCAGCCAAGTTTCATACTTCAAAGCTCTCATGGATGGGAGGTTTTGGCTCAAAATCACATTGAGCTCATTATACTTGAATTTGAGTGTCTGAGAGTGTATTCAGGGGGACCAGAGAAGTCCTTTGGTCCGACTTGCTTGGTCCTAACCAAAAGCAGACCAAAACAATTTTCTTTGTCCGGTTGTATTCAGACTGCACTTTTTGCACACCGCAGCTGCTCCTGCTCCGTGCGATCGGTGAGTGTGTGTTATGCTAGTGCTGTTAGCGTTAGCATTAGCCACAGGCCGCTAGCATCTTTTACTGTCTGTTCAATGGACATTCATTCATCTGTTTACTTTAACCCTAACATTAACAGTTATTTGAGCACGTTCACCTCCTGTTTGTATTGTTGTCTTTTATTCTCTAATGTTTTGTCCTTTTAATTGTATAAACTGTCTTGGACTGCTACAAAGGGCCTCGAGGACCAGAACATGTATTCTATGTATTTATTTTCACAATAGAACAAAACTATCGTAGGTAGATATAGTGTGATTTGAGAGGGTTGAACAAATGAGCTTCAGGGAAACGAACAGAAGAAGAAACGTGAAGACGACAGATATAACTACTAGCATTAGCATTAGCCTCCAGCTGGAAACGACCATGGATTGATAATAAAATGTGTATCGCCCTAAATCACAGCAGCAGTCGTCTCGGAGGACTTCACACAGTTGCGGATTCACCAACGACAGATCAGAGAATCAAACTCATAGGCGCCGTTGGTCACTGTGCAGAAATGTTAATAAAAGTACCATATTCATCTCCTGACCCGCGGACACACATGCTCTGAAGTCTCTGAGCCACAACCTTTGTATCAAAACTATAATGTTTAGCTTTAGTTCAGTGGTTCCCAAAGTGCAGCAAATGCACTGAGTCCTGATCCTGCTTTGTTCAGATGTTGTTTATCAATAGTATAGTCTAAAGAGCAGAGGGTAAAGAGGAGGATTAATTAGTTAAAATGGACACACGAGGAATTTGAGAAGAGTTTTTGCATTTTGTTCAATCCCAGGTCGTGTCTTTAAAGTTGGTGTAAGGCTTTGTAGGTAAAGTCTGAATATGCTTGTAGTGTTATTGTGGGTGGAACAGGGCCTTTCTGAGTGGAGTTTGCATGTTCTCCCCATGGCTGCATAGCTTTCCTCTAGGTGCTCCGGTTTCTACTACCATTAATATATAGATATATCTACAAATTTATAGAGATATACAGATATGCTTACACACATACATACATACATATACACATACCTTAATATCAATATATACATACACACACATACATACCTGCATAGTTATATATGTATGCATATTTATGGATATTTGTATAACTATTTACACATATATAGACATACATCCATACATACACCCATCTATACACAAGGTTAGAGTGATGATAACAATATCATCAAGTGTAGATCATTATTTATAGATCTTCATAATACATTTATTTATATTAATATTTACTCGTCTGTGTCGTTGATTACCAGGCCAGACGTGAGCCCCCCCCCGCAGGCCCCCAGAATACAGCAGTTCCATGTGCATTCGCTGCCTATTTTTGTGGAATTTTGAAAGGGTTTTCTTATTTATTATTCTTTTTTTCCCCTTTTTTATTTATTCATTTATTTGTTTATTCATTAATTTTTTTCTTCTCCCCTAGTCTAATGAAATGCATTAAAATAAGCATTGAGCTTACCCTATTCTTTGTGTGCGCTGTGTTCAGCCCTTACTAGTGTGTTGCGTTAAAAACAAGAGCATTCATGGCCGGTGCGACGGGTACTGGAAGCAACATCTGACCCTTTGGGAAAAACAACTCAACCGTCATCTTTAAAACCGGCTGCTCTGCTCGGCTCTGCTTCGGCTACATTACGTCCTCCTCACTCCAGAGAAATGGAATTGCACAGAAAGCCTCAAATGTCCTGGTCCTGGTCGGTGGACGAGGTCCACACTCGCTACCCCTATGGCAGCTTCTGTCTATTCCTTGGTCCTTTACTGCTCGAGTTGCCATATGACGAGTTTAAACCCTGGATCCTCCTCTGATGGTAGTTGTTAAAGATTATATTGTATTTTGAATGCCGGGGTCCAAAAGTCTGGCCTAAGTCTTCGGTAAGAAAGACTGCAGCTAATCCAGAGTAGTAGAATGAAGGGTTTTTTGCAGCGTTGACAGCATGAGGAACATGTCGTTTGGAACAGTTTGGAACAGGTTGGGATGGATGTGTGTAAAAAGAGCGTGTAGGTGTGATTATGTGTGTGTGGTTATCTGTGAACACACAAATGTTGGAGTTAGGATGGAGTATACATCACATGTACATAAAATAACAATGTTTATTAGTCAAATCAAACACTATAATCAACGTAATACATCAAATGTATAATTATCATTGTTGCACTTTGAAATGGCTCTGGATACAGTTTTAATGTCAAATTTGAAGAATGTCCACCAGAGGGCGCTACCGTATGATACATAACGTAAGGCACTGAGTGGACCGTATGGTTAATGGTGATCATTAGGAACGTTTCCAAAGGAATGAACGTTAAACAGAACTACAAAACGTATGCTGCTAATTACAAAAAGCAAGCTAACTACTGGAAAATACAGTATAGTCCTGTGGGCATACTCACATACGCACAACAACTCACGATGTATCAATGAAAATTCATAGTTTTTTACATCCCTATTCCGTACCATTGTCAGATCTCATGCACTTTACATGCCCATAAGGTGCTATGTCTGATAGAAATCTCTGTAGCTTGCACTGTATCACTCTTGTTCTTCAGATACTGCACTAGAATAATCATTTGTAACTGATAGTGCATATCTATGGCCCTCTCTGGACATTGGGTCAATAGGACCAGCCAAATCTGTATGAACCATTTCCAGAGGTCCTGTAGCTCTGGCATCTGGCCTCCTGTTCCTTGTTTGTATAAACTTCCCTTGAGTGCAAACAGTTTGGGCACCCCTGGTTTAAAGTGGCCTACAATTTTATGATAAGGTAAAGAGTGTGGGCAAAGCAGCCCAGGCTCTGTACTCCCATGTCATCCATGGCTTTTTGCATGTTGCTGGCATTATCTCTCAAAATGACAGGGACTTGTTGTTTGTCTGTGTCCCATCCCTCCAACATTTTGTCGATAGCTTGTCTCATATGTTCAGCCATATGAGAGCCACAACATTTACGAGGTTGTACGTTTTATCTATCCAAAGGGCAGTGAGGCTAAGGAGCGACACCAGAGCTCCATATGTCTGTTGTGAAAGAAAAAGCAGTTGCATCGGCCATAATACTACTGACATGCTCGCGAAACTTACTGTAGAGCTTGGGGACTGCGGTTTGTGAAATGTAGCGTCAAGAAAGGAGTTTGTACCTCAGCACCAAAAACTTCATCAAACAACAACAATCCAGCGTTTTCCACAACAGAAATAGGCTGATCATCCAATACTATGCATTCAACAACTCTTTGCGTTATTTTCCAGGACTTGTCACTGTGACTTTGCAATCTTGCTCTTGTAAATGCCATACTCCGTTGTGTGGTTCTTTTCCAAGTGACGGATCAAGTTTGTAATGTTGAAGTGAGCCTTTCTCTTCCCTCATCGTGAAACTACTTATTTTACAAATTAGTGTATTTTCCAGTGAAAAATAGTCCCAGACATGTTTGTGCAGCATCCATGCGTTTACAGCAGTAAGTCTGTTTCTTTTCACAAATCTGATATCTTATCCTTAAAAAATAGCCATATATCAACCCCTGATATGATGCTGAATATCGGATTGGTACATCCCTATCAACCACTGTATGAGTTTTGTAAAGTTTTTCTTGTTAAGTGTAGTTTTACCTTTAACTTTTTTTCTGCCATTACCTTTTAGAAATTCCAAAATCATCAGTGTTGAGGAGGATATCATAATGCCTTGTTCTAATAAAATCAACAACATGGTAGTTATTGCATAGTATAACTTTGAAACGGATCACTGGAAACCTAACACCACTTAAGGGCTAATGAATGTGGTTATACTTCAGTTCAAGTTTGGGTTGACAACAAAATATTTTTCTGATTTCTCTTCTCAAAGTCATCTGGATAAAACACACACACACATTTACAAATGTACACCTTGATGTTAGCTTCATGTTTCAGCATTTGTTGACAGAATGTGTTAAAGATGAGTTGTATCTGATGTCTACTTTCTTTGTGTTTGTTGCAGATCTACAACTTCATCTACAGAATGGGGTTCACCTGTGATCAGTGTGGAAAGACCTGCAGCTCTGCTTCTGATCTAAAGAGACACTACAGAACTCACACTGGAGAAAAACCATACGTGTGTGATCAGTGTGGAACAGGTTTTAATAGAAAAGAAGCTCTGAAGGTCCACAGCAGAATCCACACTGGAGAAAAACCCTTCAGTTGTGACGTTTGTGATCAGAGTTTTAGACATGACCATACTCTCAAAGTGCATAAGAGGATCCACACAGGAGAGAAACCATTTGAGTGTGACGAGTGTGGAAAAACATTTAGGATCAAACGGAGGCTCTCACTACATCAGCGTGTACACACAGGAGAGAAACCTCACCAATGTGACCAGTGTGAAATGATTTTTACACATTTATCTAACCTCAATGAGCACTACAGAATCCACACTAGAGAAAAACCATTTGTCTGTGGAGACTGTGGAAAGACATTTAGTCGCTTTTCAAACTACAAATGTCATGAGAGAATTCACACTGGAGAAAAGCCATTTGCATGCGACCTCTGCAGTAAAACTTTTAGAACTGCAACAGGTCGCACAGTTCACCATCGGAGCCACACTGGAGAGAAGCTGTACAAGTGTGATGTTTGTGATCAGAGTTTTACTCGGAGTGTTTCTCTCAAAGATCATCAGAGGAGCCACACTGGAGAGAAACCATTTTTATGTGAAAAGTGTGGAAATTCTTACACACAAAGGTCACATCTTCGTCGACACATTAAAAGCTGTGAGAAGCAGGTGTGAAGACGCAGCATCTGGAACAAAGTGAAGGAGACAGAGCTGAGGCTGCATCATGTGAACTCTACAGGATCACACTTCAGTCTTAACCCTGTGCTGCAGCTGCAGAGCTTTAAAGACCAAACACTTATTGTGGATTTGAACATCTTTACTTTGTGTCTGGAGACTCGGATACATCATGTTTTTGTCTGAAAGGAAATAGTTTTTATCTGCTGTTTATTTTGAACTAAACAGCAGATAAAAACTATTGAAGAAGCAGCTGAAACAAAAGTGAGTCTGGCCACACATAAGTGTGTGTCTGTGCCTTTGTGCGGCGTCTGAGTGTCCACAAAGATCTATATAAGTCCTGTTTTCTGCTGTGTGTGTGTGTGTGATCCGTGTGTACGTGTGAGTGTTATTATACATTCTACTGTCATGAAGTACTAGTATAAAGTGTGTGTGTGTCTTAAGCCTGGTTCACACGGCAGGATATTTAGGCCTATTTAGACCCGATTTACCCCTTACGACAATCTTAAGAAACGCTCCGATTTCCGTAACAAAATCTTACAGATTATCCTGCCGTGTGTGGTGTGTTAAGACTGCACTCGTCGCTCGGAAGGACATCGGGACTGCTCCCGATCTCAAATCGGGGATATCCAACATGTTGGATTGTTTTGGCCCGATTTCTTGTCGTGTGTGATGTCCTCCGAGGACAAGCGAGCGCGTTGCCATGACTACGGCGTGTAGCCAATAAGAAGACGAGGTGACAAGCCTGTGAGGAAACACCGGAAAAAAACCAAAACACAGCAGCATGGCTTTGACCATTGCCTTTTCTTTGGATTACGTGTCTTCTCTGTTAACAACAAACTGCACACTATCGCCACTGCATCCTCTTCGTCCGCCATGACTGTTTACTCTGAAGTCACGCTTGATCTCGAGAGATTTTGTGAGATTTCCGTCTGACCTGGGAATGCTCGGGGGGGGGGTGTCGGTTCGTGTGTGATGTTTGTGGCTTGCCTGATCTTGCCGTGTGGCTACGCACCACACACTGCACGACCAAAGTGGTTAGACGCAGGATTTTTAATCTCCCCGTGTGGGGTCTAACACGGAGAAAAATCGGCCGACAATTTTAAAATCGTCTCGTGTGAACCAGGCTTTAGAAAGAGTCCTTTCTCACACATCAATGTCAACATATATATTTGTAGAGCGTCATGTGGCTTCAATGTTGTGTGTTTCATTCAGACCTGTCAATCATTGGTGTTTATCAGTCTTATTCTTGCTTCATGATGTAAATGACGTGGTTTGAGTTGTGAATAAACGTGTGTACAGTTGTGTAGCCGCTGTTGTGTGACATCATTCATATATTGTGATGTTTGTTGTAGAATAGCGCACACACAAAGTTTGAGCAACATTAAAGGGTGGTTCTAGTGCGGCTGGTTTTAAGGCTGATATATGAACATGTTGGAATCATCACACACAGGATTCTAATCCCTCAGCTCCACATTTATGAAGGAGTATGGCGCCCCCTGCTGCTGTGCTGCAGGACTACAGTCACACTGAGAGGCACATTAGAAAGTGAGTGTCTTTGGCTGAAATTGTCCATTGAATGTATTTAGAGAAGGCCTCGTTCAAACACACAGAGACATCACTCCTGAGTCCTGTCCTGTTATGGTCCTGATGAACATCTGAAAGCATCAGTTACACATTTGTGACGACGTTTCTAATCTGCAAACTCAGCAGCGTTGGAGCTACAGTGAGAGCCAAAGAACCATCATAAACCTGTGATGGAAGAATAACTGCTGTCAGCTGCTCAACGAGGACACTGCTGTAGGATCTGGGACATGCTTGGTCTGAAATGGACTTTACCAACTAGATCTGTGTGTGTGTGTGTGTAAATACTGTAGAGAATTAGGACGCACACATTGTACATATGTGAGTATAGTTTTATTACACGTGTTTCATTTTCTTTTCTATCTTTATTTCTTACTTTGTTGAATTCATCTTTCTCTGTTCTCGTCTCCAAATATTGTGTGTCCTCAGTGTTGAAGCCCAAGCTTTCCCTAGCTTCCTGAGAGTGTATGATTAAAAAAGTGTGAGGCTCCGCCCCTTGAGAGAGTGCAGCTGTAAAGAGACGCAGCAGAGACACAGATGAAGAACAGACTTTAAACCTCTTTTATTCACCTGTGGATCTTTGATCAGACTTTAGTGTCGTGCTCAGACTGAGCTGCTCCTTACAGCAGTCTGTAGAAGTTTGGGATTTTCCACTGGACGTTTTGGTCTGAAGGTGGGAGCAGACTTCTCTACTGTCTCCATGGCAACGCTGAGGAGAGCTTCTGTGTTCTGACTTGGTATAAAACCATGTGAACGCTGTGAAGCTCTGGTCGTGCGGCTTACGCTGTGAACCAACAATAAAACATGTCTTCTGCTGAGACTCCATCCCAGACTCTGCATCTGAGCCTTTTCTTCAGTGTTCAAGTGTAGCCTAGCATACAAAAATGTTAAAATTACACTTATGTAATACATGTTTTATGTGTTAAAAAAGGTTTTGTAAACTGTACTCATAAAGTTCATTTTGTGTTTAAAAAAAAGTTTGTTAAAAGTAGCTTGATAAAACCGTGCTCTGTACTACCTAACTTTATTATATGTCTGTTACATGTGTATGTTATGAGGACCCATGTTGACAGGTTTTGTACCTGGGGGGACGAATTAAGGAGTGACACTTACCCTGGGATGCGGGGCTGTTAACAGTGCACTGGAGTTAATAAAGTTTACAGTAAGCAACTATACTGCTTTAACCGTCCATTCTGTATAGGACCAGGACAGAATGAAACATGGTGGCAGCGGGTGTTATTCCCAGTAGAGGAATTGTGCCGTGAGTGAAAGTACTGCTGGTTTGCAGCTGTTAGCCTAGCCCGAGTGCGCACGAGGTGAAGTCGTCGTGTGATGTCGACTGCGGAGGTGAAGAACGAGCCAAGAAGAGCCGCGGACTTCGCCATGGAGGGGTTAAGACCACCACCGACACTTTGTATGGACTCTACCAATCTAGCAAAGACATGGAAGAGTTGGAGAGAAGAGTTCACGTTGTATACAGACCTCACCATGCCTGATGCAGAGGAGACAACGAAAGTCAAGTTGTTTGTCTACCTCCTCGGAGAGAGAGGAAGGGAGCTTTTGAATACGTTATCAGGCAGTGGAGCCTCCGCGAGTGCAAGAAGGACCGTAAGTTCGATGATTGCGCTTATTGATGAACATTGTAATCCAAAACTGAATGAGACAGTTGAGAGATACAAGTTTTTTGTCAGAAACCAAACACAAGATGAGAATATTGACAAGTATGTCACAGATTTGAGAGTTTTGGCCAGCACGTGCAACTTCGGAAATATTAAAGACTCACTAATAAGAGACCGCATAGTTTGTGGTACGAACAGCTCTGCTATGAGGGAAAGACTGTTAAGGGAAGGAGACTTAACACTGGACAAATGTGTACAAATATGCAGAGCATCCGAACTGTCTAAGAACAGTAAAACCATACAAGGCAGAACAATGGAAGAAATACATGCATTGAAATATGGTCCAAGAAAGGACATAAAGGAAGAGATCTGCTGCAACTTTTGTGGGAACACACATGAGAAGAATAAACGAAAATGTCCGGCTTTTGGGAAAAAGTGCAAGAAATGTGGAAAGGAGAACCATTTCGCCGTGAAATGCAAGTCAAGACAAGACAAATACAAGAAAAGCAGACAAATAAATGCAGTTTCAGAGTCCAGTGATTCATGTGAGGACATTATGACAATAACAGAAGTGTGTGATAATCAGGAGAATGTAAACCAAGTGAAAGAGGCACACAGTAAGAGCCAGCAGCTCTTTGCGGGTATGCTACTAGACAAGAAGCTTGTTAACTTTCAGATAGACTGTGGTGCTACTTGCAACGTTATCCCAGTACAGAGGTTGAATCCAGACACGCAGCTTGAAAAGACAGAGAAGGTCTTAGTCATGTACAACAAGAGCAGATTAAAACCACTAGGAAAATGCAGAGTCAAACTGCGAAATCCAAGAAATGAAAAATTGTACAGACTGGAGTTTCAAGTGGTTGATCAGGAGGACAGGATCCCCTTACTAGGCAGGAAAGCTAGTGAGGCAATGAGCCTGATCAAAGTTCAGTATGAGAACATCTTGGCTATAGATAGCATTGTAAAAAAGGAATGCTCAGAACACCGAACAGAACAATGAGGAACAACGGAATATGGACAAAATAAAAACTGAGTTTGGAGATGTTTTCACGGGTATAGGCTGCTTAGAGGGCGAGTACAAGATCGAAATCGACAACAGTGTACCACCGGTAAAGTTGCCCAAACGCAGAGTGCCTGTAGCGATGATGGCACCGCTAAAAGAAGAACTGAAAGAACTGGAGGCGAAAGGAATAATTGCCCCAGTAGAACGCAGCACAGACTGGATCAGCAGCATGGTCTCTGTGACAAAACCAAATGGAAAACCGAGGATCTGCATCGACCCCAAGCGACTGAACAAAGCATTGAAGAGGAGCCATTTCCCTCTCCCCACCATTGATGACATTTTGCCGGAGTTGTCGAATGCCCAGGTATTCACAGTTTGTGATGTGAAACATGGCTTTTGGCACGTCAAATTGGACGATGAGTCGAGCTACCTCACCACCTTTGCTACCCCATTTGGCCGGTACCGTTGGCTCAGAATGCCAATGGGTATCAGTCCAGCCCCAGAAGTGTTCCAACGGAAACTCATGCAGGCACTGGAGGGCTTGCCGGGGGTATATGTCATTGCTGATGATGTGTTGGTGACCGGTGAGGGAGTGACGCAGGATAAGGCCAATGAGAATCATAATGAGAACTTGCGACGTTTCCTACAGAGATGTAGACAGAAAGACATTAAGTTGAATGTGGACAAATTTAAGTTGAGGAAGCAGTCGGTACCTTACATTGGACATTTACTGACCGCAGAGGGTCTCAGGATTGACCCAGAGAAGGTGCGTGCTATAAGAGAGTTGCCCAGGCCCACGGATGTTAAGGGGGTACAGAGACTTGTAGGCATGTTGAACTACTTGTCAAAATTTTGTGACCACCTTTCAGAGGACTGTGAGGTTTTGCGACAGTTAACGCACAGGGACAATATGTGGGAGTGGACTGAAGTACATGAGAATGCACTGAAGAGACTGAAGGAAAAAATATCAAATGCACCACTACTTAAGTATTACAACCAGAGTGAGGAGCTCACATTGCAATGTGATGCTTCAGAGACAGGACTGGGGGCTGCACTGACTCAGAAGGGTAAACCTGTGGCCTTTGCCAGCCGAGCGCTGACTCCTACAGAGAGGGGTTATGCCCAAATAGAAAAGGAATGTTTAGCCATTGTATTTGGTATGGAAAAATTCCACCAGTATACTTATGGTAGGAGAGTGACTGTACAGAGTGACCACAAACCACTTGAGAATATTGTACGAAAGCCGCTACTTAGTGCACCAAAGAGATTACAGAGGATGTTGTTAAGACTGCAGAAATATGACATTAATGTGATCTATGTTCCAGGACGAGACATGCTTCTAGCTGACACACTTAGCCGAGCATACTTACCGGACACTAATCAGGGAGACACGGAGTCAGAGTTAGAGACTGTGAACATGATAACATATTTGCCCATTTCATCAGAGAGACTTTCGTCCATCCGGGATGCAACAAAGGAGGATTTAAAGTTGCAGAAAGTGAAACGACTGATACTCACAGGTTGGCCAAAGAACAAAAGAGACATTGACTTGGATATTCAGCACTATTTTGCTTTTCGGGAAGAGCTGAGTTTTCAAGATGGAATTGTATTCAGGGGAGAAAGAGCAGTTATCCCTGACACACTGAGAGCCGATCTTACCCGACGTATACACTCTTCACATCTGGGAGTTGAAGGATGTCTCAGACGAGCACGTGAGTGTGTGTACTGGCAAGGAATGACAGAGCAGATTAAGACTCATATAGCAAAATGTGACATCTGCAGGTCTGTTGACACAAAACAACAGAAAGAGACTTTGCAACCCCATGACATTTCCTTTAGACCCTGGGCCAAGGTAGGGACTGATCTGTTTTCTTGGCATAACAAGGACTATATGGTGACAGTGGATTATTTCTCGAACTTCTGGGAAGTCGATTATCTCCCAGACACTAAAAGTTCCACAGTGATTCGCAAATTGAAAGCACACTTTGCTCGTCAGGGGTCGCCAGATATTCTGGTGTCAGATAACGGACCACAGTATACGTCACAGGAGTTTAGGACATTCAGTCAGAAGTGGGAATTCGAGCACAGGACGTCATCACCTGGATACCCACAAAGCAACGGGAAGGCTGAATCAGCTGTTAAAACTGCAAAGCGCCTTATGCAGAAAACAGCAGCGGCAGGGCAAGATCCATACTTGGCGATGCTGGACCATCGTAACACGCCAAGCCAGGGTCTCGACACAAGCCCGGCGCAGCGACTTCTGAGTAGGAGGACCCGGACCCTTCTTCCTACTAAAGAGACACTGCTGGAGCCGAAAGTGACTAACGATAAACAGGGACTGATCTACAACAGGCTGAGACAGGAAAGATACTATAACCGCACGGCGAGGGACTTGGACACGTTCAAAGTTGGGGAAAGTGTTCGTGTTCAGCCTTTTGAGCCATGCAAGACGTGGAAGGTTGCTAAAGTGGTTAAACCTGCTAGCCATAGATCCTATGAGGTTGAGCTAGAGTCGGGTAGTGTACTGAGAAGAAACAGACGCCATCTCAGACACAACTACTGTCCGTCTACTCCACCTTCTCATATTGTGACAGCGAGTGCTACACCAACTGTTGTAATGTCTGAAGCTAATGTTACTACCCCTATTACTAGGTCAGGTCGTAGGGTGAATAGACCTGTCTATTTGAATGATTACACACAGTGATGTTCACTTACAATTTTGTTATTGGTGCAGTTATGGGATATTATTATATGCACTTTAGGCGAGGCTGTGATACGTTTTTTTTTCTCTTTTGATTCGACAGCTACTGGAAGCATTTTTTTTTTCTCTTTCTTTGCACGTGTGTATGTATGTTTTCTATAATAGGAATGGAATTGTACATTGTTGAAAAAAAAAAAAAAAAAAAAAAAAAGAGAAAGGATGTTACATGTGTATGTTATGAGGACCCATGTTGACAGGTTTTGTACCTGGGGGGACGAATTAAGGAGGGACACTTACCCTGGGATGCGGGGCTGTTAACAGTGCACTGGAGTTAATAAAGTTTACAGTAAGCAACTATACTGCTTTAACCGTCCATTCTGTATAGGACCAGGACAGAATGAAACAATGTCAGTCTTTTATTTTCTGAACTTGTATTGGATAATGCACTTGTACGAGCCAATCAGTGAGGAATGGGCGTCTACCATGTTAAGTATCGGCACTCGGCTGGGAGCAAGCCCCGGCGATCCAAGATGGCGCCCTGTTCAAATGAATGGTTGTGCTCAGTGGCGCTTTGTGACGGCATGGGGGCTGAAAGATTAGCGGAAGTTGCCTGAAACTCGCAAAGATCTATGGGAAACTCGCCTGTATTTGGGCATCGTCTGGTCCTCCCGGTTCTGCGCAGTGGATGATCTCCCATAATGCGTTGCGCCAAACACGCGTTTGTGGGTCTCACACCATGGCTGTATCCGAATGTCCACACTATATCCTATTCACTCACTCACTATATAGTTCGGGACTATATAGCGACTGAGTGAGTGAGTCAGTGCACTCATTCTGTTGGCGATTCGGACAGCTGCACACTATTTTTAGCCGCGGCCCACATCACACCCCTGTCACATGTCATTGGATCAATATAATTTTATATATAAATAAAAATATATTAAAATATCAATATTTGTCTAATATACATGTATAAAATGTTTTTACAATTTATATTCATATTTATGAATTTTGGTTGACTTATTCGCTTAACGTCTTTCATATTTTCGCCACCTGACCGGCTCAGGTGGCTCTAACACTGGTGAAATGGCACCTCCACTGAATTTTGCGGTGTTTTTGTTAACAATTATAAAACTTCTCATAATGCGAATTAAAAACCGCCGAACAGAGAGAAGGCGAAGACAGGCGATGAGGCGGAGGAGGAGAATGGCTCTTCTTTCATTAGCAAGGCGTCGTGTAAGTATTGTATTCGTCCTTTGTCTATATAGCATTAGCACCATCTACTGGGTAAATTATAGTACTTTTGGTGTACTTACTAATTCAAAATACTATTCTCAGTCAATGAGAAACACATTAGTCATATACATTTAGACATATTTCAACAAGAAAACACATTGTATAGACACACTCACTTAAAATGCAAGAACATTAAAATATTTTATTGGTTGAAAGAACACAAAACCATAGCAAGGGAAATGGATTAAGTACTCATTTTTTTCTAAATGAAAAATGAGTACTTAATCATTAAACAATAGAATTTGCTTGGCCATGGGGCACAGGGCTTCTGTGATTTTTTTGTGTGTTATTAGGTGCGAGTGATGTAGGCTGAGGGTTTCTACTTCAGTTGTCTCAGGGCAGCTCCAGCTCCCTGCAACACACCAGGGACGTGCAGTCAGGGGAGGCAGAGCCTCACCTGCCATTACTGACTTCCTGACAGACAGGAAGCAGCGAGTGCGTCTGGGGAAGAATGTCTCGGACTCTCGGATTATAAATACAGGAGCCCCACAGGGCTGTGTTCTTTCTCCCCTGCTCTTCTCCCTGTACACCAACCACTGCACCTCCAGCCACGACTCCGTGAAGCTGATCAAGTTCGCGGACGACACCACCCTCATTGGACTCATCTCCAACAACGATGAGTCCGCCTACAGGAGGGAGGTGGACCGGCTGGTGTCCTGGTGCAGTGGTAACAACCTGGAGCTGAACGCCCAGAAGACAGTGGAGATGATTGTGGACTTCAGGAAGAGCACTGTCCCCCCCGCCCCCACCCTCCGTGATGGACTCCCCCATCACCTCTGTGGAGTCCTTCCGTTTCCTGGGCACCACCATCACCCAGGACCTCAAGTGGGAGCCGACCATCAGCTCCCTCATCAAGAAGGCCCAGCAGAGGATGTACTTCCTGCGGCAGCTCAGGAAAGCCAAGCTGCCTGCACAGATGTTGGTGCAGTACTACACGGCCATGATCGAGTCCATCCTCACCTCCTCCATCACCGTGTGGTTCGCTGGAGCCACAGTCAGGGACAAACAGAGACTACAGCGCATTGTGCGCTCTGCAGAGGAAGTGATCGGCCGCAGCCTTCCATCGCTGCAGGACCTGTACGTCGCCCGAGCTCGAGGCCGGGCTGGTCGTATCACAGCCGACCCCTCTCACCCTGCACATGGACTATTCCAACCACTCCCCTCAGGCAGGAAACTGCGGTCCATCAGGACTAGAACCTCCCGCCACAAGAACAGTTTCTTCCCCTCTGCTGTTGGACTCTTGAACACTTCTTAACCTGTCCCCCCGCCCTTTATAAAGTCACTTTACTGCCCATCATACGTCACTTTACTTCACTGTACTGCTGTCACCTTACATTGTGTGCACCATGTGCACTTGTATATTGTAAATAGTAACTGTAACTCTATTTTAAATTTAAATTTATTCTTTAGAAGTGTTTTTTATTCTTATTTTTATTATCTCTTTTTGACTGTTGCACTGAGCCAAAGCAATTTCCAAGTCTGTGACCTCCTGTTACTTACGTTGGCAATAAAAATGATTCTGATTCTGATTCTGATTCTGATTATTGGAAACTAATAATTATTTTAGTTTAAATATATAATTTATATCCACTGTCCTATGCTTTTAATGTATATTCGGCACGGTTCCCATCAGTTTTGATCATTTCTGAAGTCAAAATCGCCGAAATCCCGTTATTCCTATTCAAAGAGACGAGGTGAGGCAGCGCTCCTGCGTGCCTCACCCCAGACCGCTCCCTCACAGTGTGTGTGTGTGTGTCTGAGTGCACTCAGCTCGTGCAGTTGATATATCACCGTTTGTTTCAAATATCCTGCTTTAAAAACATTTTTTAAACTCCTCTTAGTGTTTAGTAGTGTATTGCACGTATGTGTGTACAATTTATATTTAGTTTAAGTCTTTTGATCGTAGATGAACACACAAGGAAAAAGCTTGGCGTGAGGCAGGCGGTATCTGTGCTTCACCGCTAGGGGTGATAGTGAGCATAAAGTTCATACCAGAGTTGCTAACAAACAATCAGCCCAAAATGCTATTTCTTTTGCTGGAAAATGGATGATTTGAATGAAGATTTTTTTTCTCAATTGGACTTTCAAACAAAGAAAGAATTAATATAGACTGGGAGACCACCACTGGACTTACGAGGTTAGTCCGGCTGCGGGGGAGGAGGTTTGTTAATCTGTGTTTTATGTTGAACATTGACAGATACCGGCAAAGTAGTGCTTTTCCGAAAAACACTGATTCAAACACTGCTCAAGAGTTCTGCAACTTGTTTAAATTATTGTTTATGTTCCTCGCGTCTCTCTCTCCTCGCGTCTCTCTCTCCTCGCGTCTCTCTCTCCTCGCGTCTCTCTCTCCTCGCGTCTCTCTCTCCTCGCGTCTCCGTCTCTCTCTGCTCCTCGCGTCTCCGTCTCTCTGCTCCTCTCTGTCTCTCTCTGCTCCTCTCTCCTCGCGTCTCTCTCTCCTCGCGTCTCCGTCTCTCTCTGCTCCTCGCGTCTCCGTCTCTCTGCTCCTCTCTGTCTCTCTCTGCTCCTCTCTCCTCGCGTCTCCGTCTCTCTCTGCTCCTCGCGTCTCCGTCTCTCTGCTCCTCTCTGTCTCTCTCTGCTCCTCTCTCCTCGCGTCTCTCTCTCCTCGCGTCTCTCGCACCTGCGCTTCTTAAAGATGTTGTTTGATGCGGAGCAGAGTCAGCAGCTAGATTTGTTGTGAGATTATTAAAAGAAGCTGGTTCTCTTATCTTTACAGTATATAAAGTTTGTGGATGTCATTGCATTGGTGATTAAATGCTATTTTATTTGAATAATGATTGTAAATCTGACTTTTAAAGTCAGTGCCTCCCCAATCACAAACCTCACCGCACGTCCCTGCAACACACAATACATTTGGCAAAATCAATGCCAGGGCACAAAAGAACATGACTTCAGCTATATACTCTTCATTTTTATTTACATTTTTAAATCTCAAAATGAAAAATGAGTACTTATTCCTGTGTCTGCACTCATAACTAAAAGTGCAGATACAGAATTAAAAAATGAATCTAGAAGCATCATATTAAGTTTAAGAGAATTTTTGTTTTGTTTTAGGGTGTACTGCCGACTGAACCACCATGTACCCCTACTCAGCATGTACTTAAATGGCCAGTCTGACCTTCGCCCCGATTTTCGTCTCACTCGAACCACCATCACCCGTCTGGTTAGCCACCTGAGGAGCGCTCATCACCAGGGCTGGAGCCAGGACATGGAGGTTCTGGTCTTCCTCTTTTGGTTGGCCAGTGGCACCGCATACCATGTTGTCGCCAGGGCATTTGACATGCCCCAGTCCACAGTCCACGATGTGATCCACAGGGTGGCCAACCAGATCCTTCAAATGCGTGGCCAAATAATTCATTTCCCTTCCCTGGAGGAACTGCCCCAAGTTGCAGCTGGGTTTCAGTTGCTGGCTGGATCAGCTGCTCTCAATAATGTTGTGGGGAGCATCGACGGCTGCCACATTAGAATAAAGCTCCTTCAAGAAAATGCACAGTGTTATTTTAACAGGAAATTGTTTTATTCTATTCAAATGCAGGCTGTGTGTAATCACCGTGGCTTATTTATTGATTTGTTTGTTGGCTACCCCGGATCTGTGCATGATTCTCGAGTGCTTAAAAACAGCCCCCTCTACGTCCACCGGCTCTATCCCCCAAATGGACACGTCCTCCTTGGGGATGGTGGCTACCCTTGCCTCCGTCAGCCCATCACACTCCTCCCTCCATACAGAGAGCCTGTTTGGAGCCCAGTGGAAGCCCGCTTCAACCGGCACCATGCACGGGCACGATCTGTAACAGAAAGAGCGTTTGACATGATGAAGGCAAGATGGCGATCAATTTTTTTCAAGGCACTGGAAGTCCAACCCACCTTTGCAGTCCAGGTGACTGCCTGTTGCGCCATCCTGCACAACATCTGCATCAGCGATGGTGATCTCTGGGAGCCAGTGGAAGAGGAGCCAGGGCCTGATGATGAGCAGGACCAGCATCAGCAGCACCAGCCTGATCAGCAGTGTGGACAGGAGCTGCGTGGACAGGAGCTGTGTGGACAGGAGCTGCGTGGACAGGAGCTGCGTGGACGGATGGCAGCAGCACTTTCCACCCCAAGGGCCAGGCTACCAGCTCTTCGGGACCACGACT
Organism: Knipowitschia caucasica; assembly: GCA_964034765.1. NCBI lineage: Eukaryota > Metazoa > Chordata > Actinopteri > Gobiiformes > Gobiidae > Knipowitschia > Knipowitschia caucasica. The sequence goes on from OZ035825.1 coordinate 6,529,222, forward strand.
ATTAATTAAATGTTTGAATAATCTGTGTTTTGGCCTATTTGAATAAAAACAAAAACAATTGAATATGTAAATATCTAAAAAGAAATTGTTGAATGTATGTATAGTTTTCTTTACAAATGTCTAGTTGAGTACATTTTTTGTGTGTAAATAGTGTTCATCATTGTATGTCGATATGCATATAGTTCAAACTACACTTATCAAAATACATTTTTATCTACTATTTACAACTTCTCAACAATTCTCTCCAACAAACTCAACAGTCTCTCCTTTCTCTCTTCCTCTCTTCTTCCCCTCTCCTCTTCTCGCTTCTCCCTTTCCTCTTCCTTCTTCTCCACCTTCTCCAAAAAACTAATTCAACTCTCCCTCCTCGGCCTCTTGGCTGCCACACTGCTTTCCTCTTCCTCTACCTCCTCTGGCTGTTCGGGGGCAGGGGGTTGTTCCACAGATGTGGAAACGCCCTCCCCCATGGATGAGGCAATCAGGCAGGGAGGCTGCACAGATGGCCTGCTGCCTCATCCATGAGGGAGTACCACTTCCAAGATATGGCGATGGGCTCCCCTCCTTCTGTCCCTGTCCGTGGCTGTCTGAGCTCCTTAAAACAGTGAGTTTTGTATAATAAATGCTTCACAAATTAGCTTCAAAGAAACAAACCTTGTAGGTCTTTTTCAGGTTCTCCCACTTCTTGGCCGCTCTGGCAGGGCTGATCAGGCGGCTCAGCCCCATTTCCTTTATTACTGCCCTAAAGTAACGATACATAAAAACATTTGAATATGAGTAGACGTTTTTTGAATAAGTATTTATTCATAATGGTCATACTCCCATCCAGCCGCCGAAGCAAATTTTTCACCCGCAGTCAGATGAGTCTCTCCACATCAGTGTCTGTCCCTTTAATAAACATTAAACACACAATAAATGCTATACATATAACACAAGTGCTGTAATAACATTAATGACTGACCACCAGTGACCCGTTTCTGTAGCGTTCGCTTTAGATGTTAATGTTATGATATGCGAAAATGCTAACACTTTCGCGGCATAACATTGGTACGTTGTTTTGCAGTAAAAGGCAATGGTATTCAAATGTGTATTTTGGCAGCTTATCGTCAACAATATATCACGGTTTACACATTTACATATTTATGATGATTAAAAACTCACATTTGTAGCTCATGTCCCGCTTCTCTTCAAACCCGTCTCTCTGTGCCTCCGCCATTTTTTATTTCCCGTCTAGTGACCACTGCTGCTCACTACATTTTCGAGATGCATTGTGGGAAAATTCCAGTGCACTACTTTTTCTCTCTGGACATTCGGACACCCCTACAAAATGGCGTGACCACTATGTAGTGCACTATATAGGGTATAGTGTGGACATTCACAGAGGGGCTCGGCCGCGCTCTGACCAATCAGAGCAGTTCATCAGAGCGGGAGTTAGAGCGAGAGCCAGAGGAGCAGAGTTTGTGGCACTAAAGTGTGGATTTAAACAAAACCGAAGGATTTAAGAAGAAAAAAAGTTCAGGATGACAAGGGACACTAAAATCCCCACAAAATCCGATCTTTATGAAAGCTGTAGGTTCTCTGTCAGCTGAGGTTGAGCTGTTTTAATATGCATTGAGTTCTATGGGGAAAATTTCTGGGTAGCCCACGTGAATTTAGTCTGGTTCAGTCTGCAGTACCGCGAGAATCCCCTGAGCACGTGAGTTATTCAGCTACAAGCTAGTAATACCCTATCCAGTTAATATAATACATCCATGGCTGGGAGCCGCCAAAGGGAACAGAACTACTGAGACATTCTGATAATATAGTCACAAAAACTAGCCGTGGATGCAGAGTCTACAGGCCTTGTGCGGGACTGTTGTTATCGGATGTGTTGTGAGTATGGATTGTATTTTTTTTTGGGTGTAAAACGAACTGTTTTGTACAAGGAAAATGTATAATGCTAATCGTGAGCTAGCGAGTTAGCATGCTATAGGTAAAACTAGACTCGTAATTTCTGTATGTAGAGTATAGAGTGTATTTATGAGAAACTAAAAGAATTTCTAATACACAGCGGACCAAGGCCACTCTCGTTGGACCCTGCTGTGAGTTGTGAGTCTCCATTGTTCCACCAAGTGTGGGGATGTTCCCTCCTGCACGAGGCAGCCTTAGCCGCCATTAAGCTCCTGAACCACGTGTTGTATGCCCAGCCCTGTCACGTACCCACCGATCCAAGGTCTCGAGTACATTGACCAGTGCACGTGCTTTTTATTTTAGCTTGCTTTGCAAGTGAAGCGGCCACTTTTAAGTTTCAAAGGTCTCAACGAACCCGAGCAACATCAGGCCTCCAACGAAAGACAATTGACTGAGGACTCAGGTTTAAGAAGGGTTACCTAATTTGAAGGAAACAAAAAGGAGAAAACTTGGATGTTTATTTTTATTTGAAATCTGCTTGTACTTTATTTTATTATTTACTGTGTTTGTGTCCTAAATAATTTGGTATAAAGGCTTTAAATTGGGTTTACAAATATATATATGCTCAAGCTAATAATTATTAATTATTTATTTTAGTTAAAACTATTGATACTTGTTCAAGAGTACGTGTACTACTGTTTCTCCTGTTTACTAGCGCCTATAATTTTAAGTAACCGTACCCAGGACCCCGCCCATAGTACTTCCATAACATTAACAACAAGTTAATACCTTAGCTACTTGGGACGGGTGTTACACAAGAATATTTACTGACTGGAAACACATGAAAGTGAAAGTATTCATGGAGACCACATTAACGCTGGATACAGGACTCTTTTCTGCATCAATAACACACAATGCTTTTCCCGACAGACAGACTCTTGTAAAAGTAACAAGACAACAACATGCTGTTTTTATCTTATTCAAACATGTCTTTAAACATGTGACAAAGAGCTCTGGGACTCTTTGGACCGCGGTAAAGTGGGCCGCATCTTTCACCTCCGAAGTAAAACGGCCCGCATCGAGAGAAAAGCAGTGCGCGTTTTGTTGACTGCCTACGGTAATAGCAGAACAGCCTTTCGCAGTCAGCTTTTCTCCTCGAACAGAAAGCGCGCTTAGGATTCTCGTTTTGTGAGAAAACCCTTATTTGGAAAAGCATGTAAAAACTTACAATGTTCGACATTTAATTTGGTAAAAAAGTGAAATTTTCAGCTGCTGTCCATTTTTACAGTAAAGACTTGAGTATCTTATTCCACTGGGTGTATGACCTCACCACTGCCTTCACCGCTGTGCCTACAACCACAAACCTTTACTTTGGAAATTGTGGGTAAAATTGAGACAAATTACACTTTTTAGTCCAAAATACACACAACTAAGAAAATTCCCAACTTTGATCTTGATTTTGATCATGACTGCCCTCTACCACTGTACCAAAGACCAGAAACTTTTACTGTAGAAATATTGATAAATATTGAGGTAAAGTAGCCATTTTGTGTCCAAAATACCTCCAAAATAGTCAAAACATGTCACTTTTGATCTACTTTAACTTTTTACTGTAAAAAGGTGTGCGAATAATTTCACTGGATTCATGACCTCATGATTGCCCTCTACCACTGTACCAAAGACCAGAAACGTTTACTGTAGAAATATTGAGAAATATTGATTTAAAGTAGCCATTTTGGTCCAAAATAGACTAAAAATGGTCAAAACATGTCACTTTTGGTCTACTGTAACTTTTATTGTGGAAATTTTGAGAAATAATTAGTCAAAGTACCCCCCTTGGTAAAAAATACACAAAAGGGGCTACGGCCCCTTTTGTCGACAAGCGGAGGCTCGACAAGTCCACAAGCGGAGGCTCTGTTCCGAGCTCCTTCCGTGTGACTGAGCTCCTCAACCTATCTCTAAAGGTGCTTTCAGACCAATAGCTTCAAAACGCTTTTGACGCGCAATATTTGACGCTGGGTCCGGTGTGAACGCCCTTTGGTGCTTGAAGCTCCTGACGCCGGGTGGGAGGAGCTTCTCTCGCTCCCGCCTGGAGCTCGCACTGATTCCCGCGGAGGAGCGCCTGTCTTTCAGTCTGCTGTGTCTGAGCCAGCTTTAGCTTGTTCTTATGCTGTAAAGTTAAAGTAATTTATTTAGTATATGTACATTGATTGTGTTACTTACTTTTTAAGAACGTTACTATTCATACAAATAATATTACAAATAACAATAATGACAATGAAAAAGCAGCAGCAGCTACATGACAGCCCTGCTGCTGCTGCTGCTCCTCGTCTCCAGATTGGTTGAAGCTCGGCGTCAAGCTCCAAAAGCTTTTCTCAACTTCGGCGTTAAGGGACTTTTTTACGACAAAAGAGACGCAAGCATTACGCGTGTCAAAAGCTTCAAGTGACGCGCTTAATGCTCGCGTCTTTTGAAACGCTTCAAGTGACGCCGGGCCTCTCAGCGTCACCTGACGCGCTTCACTATTCATTTTCAGTGCAAAACTGACGCTTTTCAAGTCTAACTGCTAATTCACACATCACGCGTTACAGCACGTACGCGTTGTCACGCGCAGCAGACGCGCGTAACTTTTTTCCATGTTAACCTATGATGATAGTTACACTTCTAGCGTTATACACGCGTATGACGGACGTATGACGCGAAGCTGCGCTCTAATTTAGGATGGATTTCTAATTTTGTGCGCGCACCAACGCGTCTCCCATTGAAATCTCATGTAAAACATGATTTTTCTAGCGGTCCTTGGCTCTAGATCGCATCTACACACACACAGCACTTGTGTCTAAACATCAGCAGGAGGAGCAGCAGGTTTTACAGTGATTCTGGACATCGTTTTTTTTCTTTCATAAAGTCTCGCGTCTGGCCAAACCAGCGCGCAGAGACCATGAAGACAAACACATGCATGTGATTTGTGTTGCTCTACATCAGTCCTCTGTACTGTCCTCTACACTGCTCCATAGACTACACAGGGACAGCATCAGAAGCCGCAGACCTGCGCGCACGGCCTGTGTGGATACTCCAAAAAAATGTTACGCGCAGAGAGCGCGCAGTAAACTTCCCTGTAAGTTGAGTCCGGGGTGAAAACACCTTAAGGGAGTGCCCAACCACTCTTTCCCACCGCTTGTATCTACAATCTCGTTCTTTCGGTCATTATCCAAAGCTCATGACCAGAGGTGATGGAGGGAACAAGAATTGACCGGTAAATCGAAAGTGGCCGCATCACTGCGCACGCTGCACCAATCCACCTGTCAATCTCACGCTCCATCCTTCCGTCACTCGTGAACAAGACCCCGAGATACTTGAACTCCTCCACGTGAGGAAGGACCTCTCCACTTTGGCGGCACGGTGGCTGAGTGGATAGCACACTCGCTTCTCAGCAAGAAGGTCCTGGGTTCGAATCCCAGTCGGAACAGTGCCTTACTGAGTGGAGTTTGCATGTTCCCTGTGTCTGCATAGGTTTCCTCCGGGTGCTCCGGATTCCCCTACCACTAAAAACATGCTCAATAGGTATTAATGGATAATGAAGATTGGGGGCTGATCAGTGGGGGCGGGTCCCGGCTCGAAAGTGGCCAAAAGAATTAGCCAATGCTAACGTATAGCATTGGCAGACCTCTCGAAAAGGATGGTCCAAAAGTTGGCTCTTGGCCAAAGCTCCGTTCCACATGTGTGTCAATGCTGAGGGGGGTGAATTTTTTTGGACCACTCTACTTTACTCGCTGTGAATTTTTTAAGTCTCTCGTTCAAATGAATGGAGCTTGCGCCGGCTGACGCATGCGCAGATGCTTTTTTTTCCGCTATATAATTTTTTTTTTAATATATACAAATGCGCTATATAAATAATCAATACTCATTACTCGAGAGGGCAAGGCACCTTTTTCCGGTCAGGCATCATGGCCTCGGATTTGGAGGTGCTGATTCTCATCCCAGCCGCTTCACACTCGGCTGTAAACCGTCCCAGTGCATGTTGCAGGTCCTGGTTCCTTGGAGCCAACAGGACAACATCGTCGGCAAACAGCAGAGATGAAATCCTGTGGTCTCCGAACCGGACCCCCTCCGGCCCCTGGCTGCACCTACAAATTCTGTCCATTATGACAGTAAACAGAAGCTGTGAAAAAGGGCAGCCTGCACCTGCCGGCAATGCAAATACAGCTCTGGTAGAGGACATTTCTACAGTAAAAGTGTCTGGTCTTTGGTACAGTGGTAGAGGACAATCTTGAGGTCATGAATCCAGTGAAATTAGTCGCACACCTTTTTACAGTAATAAGTTACAGTAGATAGAAAGTGACATGTTTTGACAATTTTTAGGCTATTTTGGACAAAAATGGCTACTTTAACTCCATATTTCTCCAGATTTCTACAGTAAAAGTTTCTGGTCTTTGGTACAGTGGTAGAGGGCAATCATGAGGTCATGAATCCAGTGAAATTAGTCGCACACCTTTTTACAGTAAAAAGTTACAGTAGATCAAATGTGACATGTTTTGACTATTTTGGAGGTATTTTGGACCAAAATGGCTACTTTACCTCAATATTTCTCAATATTTCTACAGTAAAAGTGTCTGGTCTTTGGTACAGTGGTAGAGGGCAATAATAAGGTCATGAGTCAAGTGAAATTAGTCGCACACCTTATTCCAGTAAATAGTTACAATACTTGAAAATTGCACTAGCGGACCAAATTGTGTACTTTATATATGTAAATAATAGAGTGGCTATCCTCCTGAGGACTCACAATCTGCAGGAGGAATCGTAGGGGGCTGGTGCTATGTGTGCCGGGTGGCATCTGATCTCTATAAAGTTTTAATCACAAAAACGTGTCTTCCTGACCCCAGCGCGCTTTCTGTTCGATAAAAATGGGTGACTCCGAAAGGACGTTCCGCTGTTACCGTAAGTTCTCAACAAAACGCGCACCGTCTTTTCCCCGATGCGGGCCGCATGTTCATAGAGCTGAAAGATGCGGGCCACTTTACCGCGGTCTCTTTGAGCTGAGAGCTGATTGGCTGAGTGAGGGCAGTCCTCTCTTTCTCACTTTTCTGTCTGAAAAAGGTGATCTAAAGATGTGACAGAGGCAACATGTGGAAACTAGTGACAGATATAAATTTATATGATCAATGACGTCATGGAGCAGTCTGGTTACGTTTGACTGGAAACAAGGATTCCTTGATAAATAAATGCGTTTATTTATTGATGCATTTCCTCAATGTCAATGTCTATTTTATGTTATTTTAAATGTCATGGATGCCTTTAATAAGACTAACAAATGGATATAATGAGAAACAAGTCCACTGCGCCATCATGTGGACAACACGTGTATAACAGGCTCAGTGCTTACTATAAACGGAGAATGTGCAGAGTTGTGATGTCACATGTGCGTGTGTTTCTTTGTTCATGTCTGTGCTTATGCAGCAAGTCAACATTTGTAATAAAAACAATAATAAATGTATTTGTTGTAAGGCGCAGACACGATCTGGAAATTTCACCTGGAACAGACTTAAAGCAGAGACATGAAAAGCACTGAGGCTGTGGAGGTTCAGCTTCACACAAACAAGCACATGTTCAAACTAAAGTGCATTTAGGCACTTTATTTACTAAAACAGTGAGAGTAAATGAAAGAGTGAATCCATCAGACTTTGAATTCTGAAGAGGAAGTGCTATTTGGAAATGACAAACACACACAGGAGCAGCTTCTGCTAAAGTAAAGTTTATTGATTATTGATATTTGACGAACAAAATCTATTACAAAATGTATTATAAACTGTGTGTGTCGCAGATAAGACTTTCAGAGCACCGACAGGTCAGAAATGATTAAATAATTTGTGAATAACTTTAAAAACAAAATGTGAGAGTACATGAAAAGAGTGAATCCATCTGAGACTTTGAACTCTGAAGAGGAAGTGCTGTGTGCATTTGTGATTAATGTCATTGTTGTCAGAGACACGGGTGCCATGGCAACTGTTACCAAAACGGGCTTACGGTTTGTGAAGAGGGAACAACAGCGAGGCTAACGATTAGCTTAGATTAGCGTATCTGTTTCCTAAGTCGGACACTTCGGGCTTAAAAAAGGCACCGGTTACCCACTTCAACGGGCTATAAAAACATAAACTTAACTATTTCGCGAACGTTACTAGCATAAAACGGAAGTTAAAAGTGTTAGCTTTCGAACGATATATATGAATAATACCTTATTTAAATGTGGTTTTCTATATGCTGTTGAAAAGACCAAAAACATCGATGTTTTGGCTAACCGGAACTATTATCCTGAGTCGGACTCCTCAGTTCCAGAGTTTGTACAGATTCCACTCGAATAGATCCGTGGTTCCATCGCTCTCTCACGGCTCCGCGGCGCTGGCGCATAGGCTCCGAAATGACTATATTTCAACAGTTTTGCATTAACTGGGTAGTGCTAACTGGTTAGCACAAATATATTTTTACACTCATAAAATGCCACAAGCACACTTGAATTGTTTTATAATTTTAGGATTAAAGTTTCTAAATTCTTCTTTCCCCCAACTAGAAAACTTAATATAGGTAGCATTCACTGTAGTATACAAAAGCCAATATCCCTGCCATCAGTCCATTAATTACTGCAGTAATAAATCATTCATTACAATCTGGTGAAGTCCCGCCTGCTCTCAAAACTGCAGTCATTCATCCCCAATTGAAAAAACCCTCATTAGACCCTGAAGATCTGGCAAACTACCGACCAGTATCTAACCTACCGTTTTTATCCAAGGTCCTGGAGAAGGTTGTTGCAGCCCAGCTTCATCATCATCTTCAAACACATAATCTGTACGAAAAATTCCAATCAGGTTTCCGGTCAGCGCACAGCACAGAGACAGCCTTGGTGAGAGTCACAAATGACTTGCTGATGGCTGCAGATCAGGGCTCACCATCTCTCCTGGTCCTCTTGGATCTGTCAGCCGCTTTTGACACCGTGGACCATCATATCCTACTCCATCGGCTCCAGTCAGTTGTTGGCCTCACCGATAATACCCTAGATTGGTTCCGCTCATACCTCACAGGAAGAAAGGAGTGTGTCGCCCTGGGGGAGGCTAAATCGTTGCCCCACACAGTTACTTGTGGGGTCCCTCAAGGATCGGTCCTGGGGCCGGTCCTTTTTACAATCTACATGCTCCCCCTAGGCCAGGTAATCAGAAACCATCAAGCCTCTTTTCACTGTTACGCTGATGATACGCAGCTGTACATGAAAATTGACTCCACATCCTCCTCAGTCCCACCGGCCACACTCCACGCCTGCCTGGAGGAGATAAAGGCATGGATGACTAGCAACTTCCTCCAGTTGAATAGTAGCAAAACTGAAGCCATCTTGATTGGCACCCGGCACCAAATCCAGTCATCCACCATATCCAATATTCATGTTTCGGGCCATAACATTCCCCTTTCCTCCTCTGTTACAAACCTAGGGGTCAGATTTGATCCTCATCTTTCATTTGAGAATCATATCCGCCACCTCTGCAAAGTGTCCTTCCATCATCTACGAAATATTGCCAAACTCCGCCCCTCCCTCTCACAGACAGATGCTGAGAAATTGGTACATGCCTTTGTCTCCTCCAGGCTGGACTACTGCAATGCCCTCCTTGTCGGGATCCCTGGTAAGAGCCTGCTGAAGCTCCAGCACATCCAGAACTGTGCAGCCAGGATCCTGACGAGGAGGCGCAAGTATGACCACATCACCCCTGTCCTCCAGTCTCTTCATTGGCTGCCCATCCAATACAGAATCCACTATAAAATCTGCCTCCTCACAGTCACATACCAATGTGTCCATGGAACAGCCCCGACATACCTCACTGAGCTAGTTACTCCACACACCACCACAAGGCGCTTACGGTCCACTTCCACCCATACTCTTCACCAGCCCGTGACCAAGCTCTCCACAATGGGAGATAGGGCCTTTAAGGCAGTTGCCCCTAGACTCTGGAACGCCCTGCCAGATACCCTGAGGGCTCCCCAGAGTGTTGAGGCCTTTAAAAAAGGCCTGAAAACACATTTATTTAAAAAGGCCTTTTAGTTTGTTTTTGCTCTTGTGCTTGCTTTGTTTTACTATGTCATGTTCATTTTGTTTTATCTGATTTTAATCTACCTGTTGTAGCACTTTGAGGTTTCTTTGAAATGTAAAGTGCAATATAAATACAATTTATTATTATTATTATTATTATAGTAGCCAATTAACAAAAATAGAAATAAAAAGTATTAAATTATGGTATTAAAATGTAACAAAAATAGCTTTAGCTCACAGTAATACCAAAGACAACCTTCCTAGAAGAAGCTTTGAAAAGATGCCATTTACATGTCAACATTATTTGTTATTAATCATCTTTTATTAAACACATGAAATCATAAGGTAATGGCACAGAATTTTAAAAGTGGATAAAAAATGAGTAGCTTGTTTGAAACCCCTGCAGTGTCTCGGTGCCTCACATTGATCTCAGAGACTGACCCAGCTCTGCTCCAGTTTGTCATGATGTGAACTGTTTATATCTGTAAGTTTAATGCTCTGAATGTTATGTTAATGTCACATGTGTTTGCATGTGTGCAAAGCTTACAAACATCCCTAACCATGCCTTTGTTTTAACAATAGATAATGTTGATGCACAATGAAGGAAGAGCTGCCTCCGACTGACAGGAACTCAATCTTCACACCCAAAATACTCCAAATATCCAAGTGGAAAATTCAATGAGATGCTTAAGGGATGCAGGAGATGAGAAGAAGTGCTTCAGGTTTTGAGGATGAGAAGGGTTATACTGTAAAACAAGAACGTGAGAACATTAGAGAACAATAAACCATGAAAAGTGAGAACCCTCGCTTTAGACAGTGTGAAGTGTACAGGTATTCAAAAGTTCAAAGGTTGTGATGTTAGGAGTGAGGTGGCATGTATCCCTCTGTACTCTGTACTTGTACTGCACTAAAGAAAATTACCCTCAAACCTCCAATATAAGCCCTGGTCCCTGTGACCCACAGAGGGCCCTAGTCCCAATGTTTCATCTTGTAGATCTAGACTAGAACCAGGAAGTACGACCACATTAGTCCTGACTAGAACCAGGAAGTACGACCACATCAGTCCGGTCCTCAGGTCTCTGCACTGGCTTCCTGTGGCTCAGAGAATAGACTTTAAAACAGCTCTGCTTGTGTACAAGTCTCTCCATGGCCTCGCACCAAAATATATTAGTGACATGTTAGTCCCATTGATTTCTAATTTTGTGCGCGCAGCAACGCGTCTCCCATTGAAATCTCATGTTAAACATGAGTTTTCTAGCGGTCCTTGGCTCTCGATCGCATCTGCACTCACACATGACTTGTATATAAACGTTTGCAGGAGGAGCAGCAGGTTTTACAGTGATTCTCTCATCAGTCCTCTGGCCCGTACTGTCCTCTACACTGCTCCATAGACTACACAGGGACAGCATCAGAAGCCGCGGACCTGCGAGCACGGCCAGTGTAGATACTGCAAAAAAAAATGACACGCAGTCAACGCTTACGCGCTGTTAACGCCTACTGTGTAAATTCCCTGTGAGGGGCATGGACACAGCAGGTCTTTGCTCCTCTGCTGAAATCATCTATTAGTTTGTGTCTGGATGCACTTATAATTTTTCTCACCTTCTGTGATGATCGGGGTTCTTCAGGAACATGCACATGTGTCATGTCTGGACTTGGCCCCTGTTCTTACTAAGGCCATGTCTGAGACTCCAGACCTGAAGGAGGATATAGAGAAGTTAGCACTTTATTGATCACACAGTGATCACACAGCTGTCAGAATTTCACCTGACAGCTGTTGGTTAACTCGTTGTGTGCCATTGACGCACTAATACGGCAATTGCGTTTCTCTATTTTCATGTTCCCAGATGTCCATTATATCTAATATGTATGGGGATTCGCTTGAGAGCATTTTTTAATCGAGCCAGCAGGTGGCAGTAGCGCTCTGGATTGTTTGAAAACAGCTAGATGCACTTATTGTCCCTCGTATTTCAGCTTTTTGGTGATTTCAGTAAAACTTCCCTCTACTCGACTGGGGATTACTGGGGAACGAAACAAGCTAGAAACAAAATTCTTTTTGCTGCTGAAGTACAGTCCATTCTTTCAGAATCTGGTTTTGGATTCCAGTCATAGTACACAATATTCTGAGTCTTGAAAAATCTATAAACCCATCAGAAACTGCTGGCAATATGAGAGTACCTGTTCTGAGATAGACACTCATTGCCTACCAGCCTATTATTGTATTTCCATTCAAAAACAAAAAAGGAGCCTGCATGCTGTCCTACTTGAATGGCTTTAAACATGTAAAATTTATAAATATATTCGACAATGCAAGTAAGGCAGTGTAGGATCTTGTTTTTGAATGCACGAAACACCATTGAGAGGCTCATACACTTTTGAATGAACTCAATAAGCAGAGCATTTATTTAAAAAATATCTTGTACAGTTATATGTCTAATCAAACATACCTGACCTATGGTCCCATGGACGGTGGTTGCTTGAGCTTTGTATGAAGTAATTTCAAAGTAATTAGCCTTTTCTAAAACATTAATTGTGACTCATGTCCACCTCGTTTCTTTGTTCCTTAAAAATAACAAAACACAGTTTAATCTTCATGTCCTGTTATTGTTAATTCAACTGAGGTGAAAGTATTATAGTAGCAGAGTTTTTTTATCCACATAACAAATACAAAATCGGTAATATTGCTTCACTAAAACTTACACTCAAAGTAATACAAGAGACATGTGTCAATGTTATGTTTTCTTACATCACGAGCTGGAGCCTGTGTGCTACCAACCTTTCTGTCCATGTCGTGCTCAATAATAATTGTTACAGAAAATGGGGTAATGCATTTTTGCTCATAAACAAACAATCATTTGACGTTGAGAAAAATAAGTTATATTAATATTGAAAATGATCAATTTAGATCCATCATTTCACATCAAATTTAACTTTACCGCTAGAAAGCGTCAGACAGTATGTTAAATCCGAATGGCCTGTGTAGTTGAAGCTAACATGACGTAATGCGGACTGAGGCTGTTCTGAAGATTTTCCAGAACTATTTTCAAACCAAAGCTAACAACAGACCGTCGCCTAAGCCGTCCGAGCGCGTAGTAGCATCAAAACTGCCTTTAAACGCGGATTACTCTATGAAATCTTAATATAAACAGACAAAACTTACCACGGAGGAAGATACACATGTGTAGAAAGTACCCACCAAACGTTAGCCGCGAGCGCTAATGCTAACAGCGGCAGTAAGGACGAGTTCCACAAAAAGGTGGGGGTGTCCGACTCAGGATAATAGGCACCAGAAAGTGTCCGACTCAGGGTGCACTCCCGTTAACGAAACAAACTGAAAGCTTAAATCCTCAGGATCCACACGACTCAAACCTGTGTAACCAGGCGGGTTACTTCTGGGTTTTATTCCTACGGTCAGTGAACGCACTCGCTCCCTCGCTGTCTGCTTACCAGCTGCGGCAGCTAATTACCAGTAGTGTAAAACCGGTGCGCACACCAGAGTAGCACACCTCTGGAGCTTTGGGTTGGTCGTGCTGTGCGGTGGGGTCGTGTGTGTGGGGCAGACGTGTGGTGGGCTGCTGGTGTCCGCTTCATGCCCGAGCTTCGTCTTGCGCCGGGTTGATGTTCATGCGAGGTATGGCGCGTTCCGCACAAGTTGGGTTTAAGTGTTTTATTTATTCTAACAGTTCTGTGCTCTACCCAACAGTTAGCCGCTGCTGTTTGGTTTGGCTCATTAAACCTGTTGTAAATAGTGTTGTTTTCCTTCACTGCTATATCTTAGAAATTGTATTAATATTAAATAAAAGGTTGTTTTTTTTTATCTATTGGTGTCAAAAATAAAGCTTGTATCTTTTCCACATTTCTGCTTCGGTCGTGTTTTGTTACCAGACTTCCCTGCCACAAATTGGCGTTAGCTGGCAGGATCTGGTGAGCGAAGCAGAGTATGAATTTTGGTTTTGTGTGTGTGCACATAAATAATAATAATATATAAAAATAAAAAAAAAGGTTTAGAGCCAAATCAAACAGCAGCTGGCAGGCCGGGGACGTGCTGGAGACTTGCTGACGTCCACAACTCCTGAGTCATGGCGGAGGAACTGTGGCGGCTTCAGGAGAGGGTCCGCAAGTTGGAGGCGGAACGAGCCTAGCTGCGCCAGGAGCGGGAGGCCGGTCCTAGTCTGCGAGGACAAGTGGACAACCCAGGGACTACAGAGCGTGTCATCTACCTTCCTCGTGTCACCTGAGGTACCTTTTTAAAAGTTCACAGTAAATAAGCCAGGAACTAAAACCAAGGACACAGGTAAGTATGTAAAAACAAACGACAGAGACAAGACTTAAAATGTGCGATTAGAATTTTATTAAAAAGCTGGAGCAATTAAGAGTTTAAAAAAAAAAAAAAAATGTTTTAATTCATTGCAATGTAATTATTAAAAAGTCCAGAAGTCAAAATATAAAAGCCCACCAAAAGGTTTAAAAGCTGCAGCCCCTGGGCATCATAAAAATTCAATATACTAAAATAAACTAATAACTAAATGAATCCGAGGGCGACCTACGCGGGAGTAGCCCCACCCGTAACAAAACAAAGTGCTACCCTCACTCACAACAAAACAACTGAAGGCCCAATAGTGCAAATAACTGAAAGAAACTGGGCTAGGTCCCCCTCAGGCGCGCCCCGGGAGAACTAAATATAACTAAACTATACACCTAAGCTCCAGAGTCTACAGCATTAAAACCTAAAAACCTTTATTTAAAAGTGTAGTGCTGGATTTAAAAAAAACACAAAACAGTAAACTAAAGGCAAAACCAAAACCCTACAAAAAAACAGTAGCAGGCTACTCCTCAATGCTGTTTACACCAGGGGAAATCTGCCACCAGGTAATCCAGCCCTGACAAATTATTAAATTGCATTAGAAACCAGACGTTAAAATAAGGGTGGGGGAGAGTTAAGCCCTTACCTGACACCAGCGAGCAGGGAGCCGAGACTGAGCATAACTTGGTCGCCATTTTTATGCTCAGCTCCCTGCCCGGATGCCAGGCAAGTACCACTGTGGCGGTGGCGACCCCTAGTGTCCGCCACACTCGCAAACGAAAGTGCCCCATGTTTCGAGGAACTCACAGTATTGGGATTGATGACTGGGTGGAGGAGGTACGTGCAAGTATGCGCGTGAGACATGTTGGACCTACGGACCAGGCTGCGTTTATTCTTAATCATTTGGAGGGTGAAGCGCGTGATGAAATAAAGTACAGAACTGTGGCTGAACGGGATGACCCAGAGACTGTGTTCGCTGTTTTAAAAGAGTTGTATGGAGGTCAAAAGCCTTATGTTTTGCTGCAGGAAGACTTTTTCTCTAGAAGACAGTTGGAGGGGGAAACATTGCAAGTTTTCCCATGCTCTTTTCTGCCTAATGGATAAAGTTGTTGCTACTGCTCCATGTAGAATGACTAACTCGCAAATCTGGTTACGTGATCAATTTGTGGAAAATGTACATGATCCCAATTTGAGAAGAGAGTTAAAGCGGTTCGTGCGGGACAATCGAAACTGTGAATTACTAGATGTCCGGTCAGAGGCAATCAAGTGGGAGCGAGAGGGCAGGCCGGTTGAGGCGAGGCCAAATTTCCATGCCGTGCCTTCGTTATGTGCTACTCAACGGGCTAATCTGCCGTCAGTCCCTCCGGGTAATGATGCCTTAGTTCAAATCACCGCCCTTACTGCTTTAGTTCAGAAGCAACAGGAACAACTAGCACAAATCACTCAAGCCCTTGCCGCTTTGCAATCTCCGCCAGCTGAGTACTCTATTCCTAACGTAGTGGTGTGTTATCGTTGCCAGTAGCCAGGACATATTGCTCGTTTCTGTAATTCCCCTTCTTGTCCCCGACCCCGAACTTTAGCCACCACTAACTTTCAGCCACTGGGAAACTAGCGCCCCCTACTGTAAGGAGCCAGACAGTGGGAGGGGATGGGTTAGGCTCAGGAAGTCCAGTGGGAAATGAAGTGGAGTGTTTAATGGCCCCTTGTCCTCAAGTCAGTGTTAAATTGGCTGGGGTTCCCATTCAGTGTATTCTTGATACTGGGTCTATGGTGTCCACCATTTCGGAGTCCTACTTCAGGCAGCATTTCCAGGACAAGTTAAAGTCATGTCATTGGCTAGAGTTGAGGGCTGCTAATGGGTTGACTATCCCCTACCTGGGTTATCTTGAGCCTGATGTAGAGGTCAATGGGAAAGTTATTACTAGGAGAGGAGTTTTGGTTGTTAAGGACCTCCCAGGGCAGGCTAGCTCCACTTCAGTTCCGGGAATTATTGGTATGAATATTATAAAAGCATATTACGAGCAGCTTTCTCATCAGGACGGAGCTAATTTGTTTAGCAATGCTTCCCTGTTGGAAGCCTCCACACCCTGGTTACCGGCGTTTCAGCTTTGTATGCAGGCAGAGGCACAGAGTTGTATGGCTGGCGACGCGGTGGCAAAGGTTCGAGATCGAAGGCCAAATGTTATCCCTGCTGGCACGACAAAATTTGCTGCAGTTGGTGCTACGGGGACTAGCCTAGCTGAGGTCATGGGTTTAGTCTGCCTCCTGGGTTAGTGGTGTCACCCACCCTGGTTGATGTTGTTAGAGGGACCGCTTACATACCGGTGACAAATGTTAGTGGGTCCCCGGTGACTTTAAAATCTCGTTGCTCCTTGGCCCTAGTATCCGCTGTTGAAGTAGTCAGCTTGCCATCGGGTGTGCACGAAGTTCGCGACGAGTTGATGCAGTTATAGCTACCTTTCGGTCTCACACTGCCAAGCGGGGTTCGGTGCGAGAGAACATACTAGGTCTTGATCTTTCTATGCTGCCGGAAGCAGACCAGCTTAAAGTCCGGGAAATGCTGATCACCTATGAGTCTGTGTTCTCCGCGTTTGACAGGGACTTGGGTTGTACTGGGCTCATTTCCCACGATGTTCCTCTTTTAGACCATGCACCTGTGCTCCAGCGTTATAGGCGTACTCCTCCCTCAGAGTATGAGTCTGTTAAAACGCACATTAATCAGCTACTGGACACTGGGGAAATCCGAGAGAGCAGTAGTTCTTACGCCTCCCCTATAGTCATAGTCATCGTACGCAAGAAGGATGGCTCTCTGCGCCTGTGTGTAGACTATAGGCAGCTTAATAAGATAACCCGAAGAGACGCTTTCCCTCTGCCCCGAATTGAGGAGTCCCTGGACTCTTTGTGTGGGGCCCAATGGTTTACCACCATGGACTTAGCGTGCGGCTACCACCAAGTACCAGTGACAGAGGGTGATAAATCAAAGACTGCATTCTGCACACCCTTTGGATTATATGAGTTTAACAGAATGCCATTTGGACTATATAATGCACCCGGGACTTTCCAAAGGCTCATGGAACGAATGTTTGGTGCACAGCATGGGCAATCCCTGTTACTATATCTCGATGATATAATAGTATTTTCTTCAACAGTCGAGGAGCACCTAAAGCGACTGGAGATGGTGCTTGGCCGTCTGCAGCAAGAAGGACTAAAAGTGAAGTTGGAAAAGTGTGCATTCTTTCAGAGAGAGGTGCAGTACCTGGGGCATCGCATCTCAGAGGATGGGGTCTCGACCGATCCGGGGAAGATTTCTGCGGTGTTAAACTGGCCTCGCCCGAAAACTGTCTCTGAGCTGCGGTCCTTTCTCGGCTTTGCCTCCTATTACCGTAGGTTCGTGGAGGGGTTCTCAAAGCTAGCTGCTCCCCTACATCGTGCCGTGGCAGAGTTGGCTGGACCCACCAATCGTAAGGGTCGAGGAACTCAGCTGGACGAGGCCTGGTCAGCGGAGTGTGAGGAGAGCTTCACAGTGATGAAGGCCCGCCTGGTGAGTGCACCCACTTTGGCATTTGCTGATTTCACTTTGCCATTTCTAGCCACTGTGGACTAGGAGCAGTACTCTCGCAGGAGCAAGGAGGACAAGTTCGACCCGTGGCCTATGGCAGTCGCAGCTTGCACCCTGCAGAGAAAAATTATAGCTCCTATGAAACTGGAAATGTTAGCCATGAAGTGGGCCATGGCAAAGAATTTCAAGGACTACCTGTGGGGCCATTACTGTGTTGTGTGGACTGACAACAACCCACTGAGCCACCTGGAAACTGCTAAGCTCGGGGCTACAGAGCAGCGCTGGGTTGCCGAGCTGTCTGCCTTCAACTATAGCGTGAAGTATCGGCCAGGGCAGACCAACAAGAACGCCGATGCACTCTCCCGTCAGAGGGACCTTACAGAGGCCAACCAGGTCCCCACTGGAGCACTACCTACCTGGTACCCCGGTTCCGGCATCCATCACAGAGAGTCCAGCCCAAGGTCAGCTGGAGGCCACCCAGTCCGCCATTGCTGTTTTGCCATCCTGCAGCTCAGCCGACCTGAGAGTGCTCCAGAGGTCCGACCCCTCCATCAGTGCTTTCCTGCCATTCTGGGGCCAACAACGGGTGCCCAGCGGTGCCGAACAGGAGAAGCTGAGTTTACGAACTCGAGGGCTGGTGAAGCAGTGGGACCGTATCATACAGAAGGAGGGACTGTTATTCCGTCGTCTGCTGAGACCAGATGGAGGGGAGGAGGTTCTCCAGTTGTTGTTGCCGGAGTGTTTGCAGTTGGAGGTGCTGAAGGAGTTGCACCAGAACCACGGTCATCAGGGGATCCAGCGGACAACTGAGGTGGTGCGGCAGCGGTGTTACTGGGCAGGGATGGACCGTGATATAAAGGACTGGTGTCAGAACTGTGAGCGCTGCATGGTCGCAAAGAGTACCCAGCAAAGGCTTCATGCACCCCTGGGCCACGTACTTGCATCTCAACCAAATCAAATGCTAGCAATTGACTTTACATTGTTGGAACCTGCCCGTGATGGAAGGGAGTTGGTGCTGGTCATGACCGACGTGTTCTCAAAGTTCACCCAGGCGGTGACACGACAGCCAGACCCTGTGTCCGCCGCTCGAGCCTGGCCAGAGAGTTTATCTTCGGGCTGTTGGCCCAGGGCGCAGGAAAATTCAAGATCTCTGGGGTCCAACAATGTACCAGATAGTGAAGGCGCCGGCCCAACAAGGTGTGGTCTACTCAGTCGCCCCCGTCGACAGGCTTGACCAAGTGAGACAAGTGCATCGTACGGCTCTGAAGCTTGGCTGGTGGTCAGGGAGTCAGTCAGTGCCCCTTCTACGCCGGTCGAGCCACTCGCCCGGGAGTTGCCTGTCGCCAGTCCATCTCCAGTGGTACCTTCTCGCGCCGGGTCTGCAACGCGTAAGTCAACACGCAAGACCGCAGGGCAGCATTCCAATCCCCATCGCTTACCGGGTCCAATCCACCACGAGGAAAATAGGGTTGCTGCCTCTCGGATCCAGGGTGCCAGTAGCTTAGCAACCGCTATATTCCGTCCGTGGTCATAGGTGGTGTTAACCGGTGGGACACCGATTCAGTTGGGGGGGGGGGTAGATGTAACCAGGCGGGTTACTTCTGGGTTTTATTCCTACGGTCAGTGAACGCACTCGCTCCCTCGCTGTCCGCTTACCAGCTGCGGCAGCTAATTACCAGTAGTGTAAAACCAGTGCGCACACCAGAGTAGCACACCTCTGGAGCTTTGGGTTGGTCGTGCTGTGCGGTGGGGTCGTGTGTGTGGGGCAGACGTGTGGTGGGCTGCTGGTGTCCGCTTCATGCCCGAGCTTCGTCTTGCGCCGGGTTGATGTTCATGCGAGGTATGGCGCGTTCCGCACAAGTTGGGTTTAAGTGTTTTATTTATTCTAACAGTTCTGTGCTCTACCCAACAGTTAGCCGCTGCTGTTTGGTTTGGCTCATTAAACCTGTTGTAAATAGTGTTTTGTTTTCCTTCACTGCTATATCTTAGAAATTGTATTAATATTAAATAAAAGGTTTTTTTTTTTTTTTTAATCTATTGGTGTCAAAAATAAAGCTTGTATCTTTTCCACATTTCTGCTTCGGTCGTGTTTTGTTACCAGACTTCCCTGCCATGCTCTTAGAGGAACCCTAGCCTGCCTTTGTCACACCTGACACGTAAAATATATTAAAACAGGCTCACAGATAAGTCAAAGCAAATTCAAGTTATTCATGAAATTAATGAACTCCAAACCAAATTCTAAGTGCTGCTTTCACTTAAAGTGGGACAGATTTAAAAGCAATGACGGTTGCCATGGTGATGATAGGTATTGTTGCTATGGTAACAGTTGCCATGGTAGCAGTTAAAACCATCGCAATAGCATATGTAATGGCCGGGTTACAGTTAATACCTCCAATTAATGATTTTAACCACTGATTCTTTAACCATAGCAACGCCACCCTATATTTTAATAGGGAAACTCAAGGCCGCGCACGTCCGTGATTGAGTGGATCAAGAGACACAGATAAGAAAATGATTCAATTTATTCACATTAACGTTAGAGATACACTTTTACAAAAACAGGGTTTTGGCTCTTTTAAAATGAGCTCTACACAATTATTTAATTAACAACATTAGGCAAAGATTAAAACATTATCCCAAAATATAATTCAAAACATCATCCCCAAATGCCAACTCCCACAATCCACTGTCCTACCGGAGGCTCGCGCTGGTCCGCACAGTGACTGGCCTGGCGCGCGCTCGCTGGTATAGCTGGGCAGCTGTCCGGTCCGTCCGAGTCCCAGTCCCGTCCGAGTCCTAGTCCAGTCCGGGTCAAGTCAACCGTTGAGAGGACAGGGGCCCGCGGACTGGGTGCGCTCCGGCCAGTACCAGCCGCTGGCTCAAATGGGAGAGGAGAGGAGCGGATAAAGAGGGTGAAGGAGAGACCCGCTTGGAATACACTTACTTACATAAACTTGGAAACATGCAGCATTCCAAGAAACCATATTTCCCAGGCACTTACCCAAATTAAAATGCTTCAGTTGCACCGTGCTGCAACTTAGACCATTGGAATGGTTTGACCCGAAGCCAAACTAAAGAGTAATGAATAGTCACTAAATAAATCCGATGAAATAATTAAAAGAGGAAGGCCTTACCGGAGTTGAGCACAGCCACAGTGCCACAGGCTGGTGCACCTGTTGTGCGTAAGCACTTGCATGACGCTGCGCACTGTAACCAGCGCAAGTTAGAAAGGACTCAATATAAGTTTATATTGTGCGCACAGGGCAGCTTACCGGGGCTGTTTGGTGGAGTGGCCTACAGCATGAGCCACGAGATTAGTTAGAGCCAAGCCATACGTTGCACTGTGTAATGCAAACTAGGGAAATCGAGCATTTTAGTCCACCACATTAACACCACTTTATTGAATAAACGCAAATACTCACTGAAGAGCAAGTGATGCTGGATTCAATTGGGAAATACAGATCTGGCGAGGCTCCAGCTCATGCTGCTGCAAGCTCCCAGGCTAACTACCTATTACGGCACGGTGGCTGAGTGGATAGCACTCTCACCTCTCAGCAAGAAGGTCCTGGGTTCGAATCCCGGTTGGACCAGGGCCTTTCTGAGTGGAGTTTGCATGTTCTCCCCGTGTCTGCGTAGGTTTCCTCCGGGTGCTCCGGTTTCCCCTACCTCTAAAAATATGTACAATAGGTCTGGCATGTGCCTCCTGTACTGGCACCCCCACTCCCAAAAATAACAATTGTAAACCGCTTTGATGTGCAGTGAAAAGGCGGTATATACTACTACTACTAAAAGGGTGAGGCGGTACGCAATAGGCTACCAGCGACTCAAGGGGCCTACCACCACACATAGCAACCATCGCTATTGTAACTGTTGTCATAGCAATGGTTCCCATGGCAACTGTTACCATAGCGATTGTTGCCATAGCATTGTTATTACCATAGCAACTGTCTCCATGGCAACTGTTGTTGTAGCAATGGTTATCATGACTGCTACCATAGCAACAATACCATAACAACTTCACAACCAAAGAAGTAAGTGACATTTCTATCTTATCTCTATGTTCCAAAATACTGGGAACGCTCTTTGTAAATAGAATGGAGTCATTTATAGAAAAACACAACATCCTAACAATCAATATGGATTTAGAAAGGACAAATCAACTGAACTTGCATTATTGTCTGGACTAGTTTTCCCCCTTTGATCTTCCTTCATGGTCCCAAACAGACGACATATTTGTATTCATCAGTTCATTTCTTTGAATGAGGGCAGTACATATGAATGTGTCAGAAACAGCTTCAACATCAAGATGCTGGAATTAGCACAAAAGCTAAAATGCATCCTTTGTCCTAAAGCGGCAGAAGAAACACATGTTTAATATATATGCTCTGTATGTTCATGGGGAGGCTGCACCTTTTTACTTCTTTCTCCATTTAGAGCCCACCACTTGGAAACACAAATACATTTGTACAAACACATTGATATTGGAAATATACTAAAACACATGAAACTACTACAATGTTTAAAAGTATCTTCATAAACTAAGAAATGTAAATATTGTAAATTTCAGCTCAAATTATTAAAACAGTCAATCTTGTCTTTAATAACCTGTCCTCTGGTCCCTGTCCTCTGGTTCCTGTCCTCTGGTTCCTGTCCTCTGGTTCCTGTCCTCTGGTTCCTGTCCTCTGGTCCATGTCCTCTGGTTCCTCTCCTCTGGTTCCTGTCCTCTGGTTCCTGTCCTCTGGTTCCTGTCTGTAGTCTTTGTTGCGTCTTAGTTTGGACAATTTTCTGCTTTATCAGTTTATTATAAACATGATCATTCCTCCAGTGGATTTACGATGGTTCTACCTGATTTGTACCATGAATCCTCTCTGCTCTGGTCTAGACCAGTGTAAAACCATGAATCCTCTCTGCTCTGGTCTGGACCAGTGTAAAACCATGAACACCGCACTGGAGTCACATGTAGAAAAACACATGTGCCGCTCACATTTCCAAAAGCAGAATTGTAGTTGTCGCTGTACAAGGGTGAGTCCTGTTGAAACTGAACATTTGTGTTGCCAGTTCTGCTCTGAGATGCAAAGCGTTCGTATAAATAAGGATTTGGAGATGGAGTTCTCTCGTTTTTGGTGGAATCGTGGTCCACACATTGTTCATTCATTTTGTTCATTCATTTTGTTCCACTGTGTCTTCACGTCTTGTCTTCCTGGACAAACACCTGGAAACAAAACATGAAATATTATTATAACTCATTAAAGAATAGAAGAAGAAATGCTCAAAGTAAATAACTGTATAAAGTCATTTATACTGGCTAGCTCGGAGGCTACCACGAGCGCACCACAGACATGGAAAGTGACACTGCAATGACCACGAACGACATTAGTCGCCTCACATTGGAGCTTCGTGAGAGGGACCGTGCCACTATTGCAGACCTCCGTAAAGAAGTCCTTCGCCTCACTGCAGAGCTGCAGGATAAACAGTCACTCGTGTCCAAACTTTTTGATGTCGCTGGCGGGCAGCACTCACGGCTTATGTCACTGAGCGCTGCATACTGTGACACTGTCGTGTGGGAGAGATCTGT
Source organism: Knipowitschia caucasica (assembly GCA_964034765.1). Taxonomy (NCBI): domain Eukaryota; kingdom Metazoa; phylum Chordata; class Actinopteri; order Gobiiformes; family Gobiidae; genus Knipowitschia; species Knipowitschia caucasica. Next base: position 6,552,611 of record OZ035825.1, read on the forward strand.
CAGCTCTGGGCCCTCTTGCTCTACACCTAAGTGCCCGGTTCGGAATAAAGAGCCTGCGGACTGCGAGGAGCCATCCAGCGCCGTGGCCCATGTCCTGAGCCTTTCAAACCGCTATGCAGCCCTCTCCGCTGACATTCCAGCCCCCTCAGCAGAACCCCTGGACTCTGCAGCAAACTCTACTGCTGTCCGTGGATCCAGGTCCACTGCGAGAAAGACACTCTTAAAGGAAGCTGTCCTCAGACGAAAGAGTGGTCATTCCCCTTCTCTGACCCCAATGCATCACCACCGCTTACCTTCACCGGGTCAGCAGCAGCGACCCGAGCCTGCTCCTCACGCCGCTCCAGCGTCCCCGAGCACACAGCGTGGGTTGCCGGAGCTGGGAATCAACACCCCCACTCCTCTCCATGTGTTCAGCAGCGCCCTGGTTCGGACCCATCCCTGGATGAGCCCGCTGGTTCTGGCCATGGACACCGAGCGCCCTCTCCGCGGCCGCGTCCACTCTTCGCCCCGACTACTTTGATTGTTGGAGATTCCATCGTGAGGCACGTCCGCTTTTTTAACGCGGTCACTCACTGCATTACCGGAGCCACTGTTCCAGACCTGCTCATCCGTCTCCCTCCTCTGCTTCAGTCCCTGCCTGATACCATTTCAAAGGTAATCGTGCATGTGGGGATCAACGACATGAAGCTGCAGCAGTCCGAGGTCACAAAGAAGCACTTTATGAATCTGTTCCGCCTCCTCCAGTCCTCCGGGTTGTGTGTTTTTATCTCTGGTCCAGTCCCGACTGTAAACCGGGGTGACTGCCTCTACAGTCGCGTTGTGGCGCTCAACATGTGGCTCCAGTCTACATGCAGCACTTTTAACTTTATTTTTGTGAACAACTTTGGCCTGTTCTGGAAGCGTCACGTGGCCTATCGTCCAGATGGTCTGCACCCGAACAGATACGGCACCAGTTTGTTGACGGACTTCCTACGCCATGTTGTTCAGTGCTCCCCGAGGGGGGCGTGACTGTTTACATCCGAGGCTTCTCGGCCCCCACCACCCCCCTCCTCCTCCTCCTTACCAGCACCGGGTGAGTACTGTGGTGCAAACACTGACCGCTGTCAGTCTGGCAGTGTAACGACAGTCCTGCCACTGAACTGTGCTGACTCAGTTATGCATCTGGAACTTAACAAAGTACAACAGAGTTCACTTTTTAAACCAATAGAGACTGTGTGTGTTTCTCGCACCAGCTCAGAAATGTGTTTTAACTTGAATAAACACAAATTTAAAAGAAGGACAGCAGTTAGACGGTCCAACTCTGGAAATCTAATTCCAGTTCTTTGTAATCAATCAACTAAACCCATTGACACTGATATTAATTTTAACCTTGCTCTACTTAATGTCAGATCACTATGCAACAAATCATTTTTAATTAATAATTTTATCTGTTCGTATGATCTTGATTTTATGTTTATGACTGAAACATGGCTTGACCATAATACAGGAGATGCAGTTTTAATAGAAACAACACCACCAAATTTCAAATTTGAACATGAAACACGAGAAAATAAAAGGGGGGGGGGCATAGCAGCAGTTTTTAAAGATCGTATTGTCTCCCATAGAGTGTCTCTTGGGAAATTTTCATCATTTGAGTATGTTTCTTTTAAAATAGAACAAAAGAAATCTTCTTCCATTCTTATTATTGTTGTGTACAAGCCGCCACAGTCATGCCATAGTTTCACTGATCATTTCACTGAGTTGCTTTCAGTTGTGTGCACAGATTTTGATGGTTTGGTCATTGTAGGTGATTTCAATATACATGTAGATAATGCTAATGATAGATATGCAATAGAGCTGAGCTCTGTGCTGGAAACCTTTGGTCTCACTCAGCATGTGAGTGGCCCCACCCACAGCAGAGGACACACTCTCAATCTGTTAATTACCAAGGGGGTTAATATTTCAAATGTAAATGTGGTCAATGTTGCTCTGTCTGATCATTTCTGTGTATTTTTTGACATGTGTCTTGATTGTAAACCACCAGCTGAATCTTCGGTTGTTAGAAGAAGACACATAAATGATAATACAGGCGAACTGTTCATGGGGAGGGTAAACTTTGAGAACACGTTGTGTGTTACTGTAGATGAATTGCTTGATTCTGTCACCACCACTGTTTTGAATGTTCTGGATACAATTGCTCCTGTAAAGGTTAAAATAGTTACAAACAAGCAAAAAGCGCCATGGACTAAAGCAGACTCGGTCAGGGCACAGAAGAGAGAGTGCCGGAAGGCCGAGCGGAAGTGGCGAAAGTCAAATCTCAAAGTTGACCATGAGATCTTCAAAGATGCGTTGTGCAATTTTAACAGGGAACTACGTAGAACGAGGGAAATGTACTTTTCTGAAACTATTGAAGGCTGTAGCAACAATCTACGTGTTCTGTTTTCAACAGTAAATAGATTGACGAATCCCCCTGTTAAGATGCCATCAGAACTTACTTCCAAATCTAAATGTAATGAGTTTGCTCAGTTCTTTAATGACAAAGTCCAAGGTATCAAAAACGCCATCACCTCCACGATAGAAATAATAATCCAACCGCCAGTGAGGCTTTTTGGGCTGACGCACTTTACACCAGTACAAATTGAAACTGTCCAGGAGATAATCACTAGTCTGAGTTCCTCCACATGCAGCCTGGATGTATTACCTCCTAGATTTCTCAAGTCAGTTCTGAGCAGTCTTTTACCTTCACTTACACAAATAGTTAATATGTCTCTTGAATCTGGAACATTCCCAATGGCCTTGAAAACGGCGGTCATCAGGCCCCTCCTAAAAAAGAGGAGTCTGGAAGCCCTGGCACTCAAAAATTATCGGCCCATTTCAAATCTGCCTTTCATGGGAAAAATTCTAGAAAAAGTTGCCTATAAACAACTTACAGAATTTTTAATAATCAATAACGCTTATGATATGTTCCAGTCAGGGTTTAGACCCCACCACAGCACTGAGACCGCGCTAATAAAGGTAACAAATGACATCAAACTAAACACTGACGCAGGAAAAGTTTCAGTCCTTTTTCTGTTAGATTTAAGTGCTGCTTTTGACACTATTGATCATGGCATCCTCATTCAGAGACTTGAGGACTGGGTTGGTGTTGCTGGCACCGCCCTAAGCTGGTTTAGGTCCTATTTACAAGACAGAAAGTTTTTTGTGGAGATCGAAAACTGTACCTCAGACCACTTGGCCCTGACCTGCGGAGTGCCACAGGGGTCAATCCTGGGTCCTCTTCTGTTTAATATTTACATGTTGCCTCTAGGTCAGTTGATTCACAGTAATAATGTCTCTTATCACAATTACGCTGACGATACTCAGGTCTATGTGTCCCTGACAGCAGGAGAGCATGAACCAGTGGACTCGCTCCTTCACTGTGTCCAGCAAATCGGTGATTGGATGCAAAATAACTTTCTCCAACTAAACACCGACAAAACTGAAATAATTGTTTTCGGACCCCAGAAACAAAGAGAGAGCGTTATTTGTCACCTCCAGGCTCTCTCTCTACAACCCTCAAATCAGGTCAGAAATCTAGGAGTGATAATGGACTCAGACTTAAATTTCAAAAGCCACATAAAATCTGTAACATCAGCAGCTTATTACCACCTAAAAAACATTGCTAAAATTAAAAACATAGTGTCTAAGGCAGACTTGGAGACTCTTATACACGCTTTTGTCTCCAGTCGGTTAGACTATTGCAATGGCCTGCTCACAGGTCTGTCCAAACAGGCTGTAAAACAGCTGCAGTACATTCAACATGCAGCAGCTTGAGTCCTGACCAGAACTAGGAAGTACGACCACATTAGTCCAGTTCTCAGGTCTCTGCACTGGCTTCCTGTTCCTCAGAGAATAGACTTCAAAGCAGCTTTACTTGTGTACAAGTCTCTCCATGGTCTCGCGCCAAGGTACATCCATGACATGTTTGTGCCATATGAACCGACCCGGACTCTGAGGAGCACAGGGACTGGACTCCTGTTAGTGCCCAGAGTCGGTACTAGACATGGGCAAACTGCATTTCAGATTCATGCGGCTAGAGTCTGGAACCGTCTTCCTGAGAATGTGAGACAGGCATCTACTCTGGCATCTTTTAAATCTAGGCTCAAAACAATTCTGTTTAGCTGCGCATATACAACTGAATGATTTTATCTTTTCATCTTTGTTTTTATCTTTAATCTTTTTAATGCACTGTGACTATTTATGATTTTAGTCCCATCTGTGATTTTAATGTTTAAAGGTTTTTAATTTTTGTGATTTTATTTTTAATGTTTTTAATATATCTTGTGCTCTTAATGTGTTTGATTTATGCATGATGTGATAGGGGATGTGAAGCGCTTTGCGTTGCCTTGTGTAGGAAAGGCGCTCTACAAATAAACGTTGATTGATTGATTGATTTATAAGCACAGGCTTTTCAGGACTCCAGTTATCCATTACTAGGTTTTTCCAGACATAAAAGAAACCTATATTTTGTTTGTTCCATAAAAAGTCTAAGTCATACTTCCCTTTTGCACTATTTTAAAGACACAGTGTGTATCACCGTGTATTTATAAAGCAATCAACATAAATGTTACCTTGACATGTGTTAAAATTAGGGCTGTCAAACGATAAATTTTTAGTTGATTAATCGCATAGTAATGGTGAGTTAACTCACGATTAATCGCATTTTAAGCATTCTATTTCAAATCCACTCCAATTGAAGTTAAATGAGATTTTCAAATGTAATGACACATTGTTAGTCATACCAAATGTACTTCAATCTGTTTCACTTGCTTCTACTGTTGGGTACAACCAACAAGAGCTGTTAATGAAAGGGAAAATGTAGGTACCCCAGCTTTAATTTTGTGAGTTTGGTTGCATTTCAGCATGTCTCCTCTCCAACCTCTCCTCCTCCTCTCCTCCATGTGTCACACAACATCAGAGAATGGCCCCTGTGCGTGTATATATATGCGTGTATTATATGACCACGTTACTGCTGTCACCATCACACACGCACGTGTCCGTGGCATTCTGAGTGATATTATTATAAATGGGCGGGTCATTCGGACATGCGTTAACATTGACTGCCAGCCTATTTCAGAACAGGTACTCCCATATTGCCAGCCGTTTTTGATGATTTTAACTGAATTTAAGACCCACAGAATATTGTTTATTATGACAATCTGAAATCCAAAACTATATTCTGAAAGAATGGACTGTCTACTTTCATCAGCAAAAATAATTTTGTTTCTAGCTTGTTTCGTTCCCCTGTAATCCCCAGTCGAGTAGAGGTAAGTTTTATTGAAATCACCAGAAAGTGCATCTAGCTGTTTTCAAACCATTCATAGAGCAATGCTGCCATCTGCTGGCTCGATAAAATATTGCCTCAAATCTTACATATTTGATACAATAGACATCTGGGAACGTGAAAATAGCGGGAAACGTGTTAACACGTGAATGGCAGTTAATGCGTTAATTATTTTTAACGCGTTAATGAAAACGGTAATTAACGCGATAATTTTGACAGCCCTAGTTAAAATGCTACCTGGCGCCCGTGTTTACACGGTCAACAGAACCATGTGGACGACTTTGCTTGAAGTTTACAAGAGAAGTGCACAAGACGTACATATTTGTGAGGAAACAAAAACCTTCTCTTAACAGAGGAGGAGGGTTAAGATTTGTTTTGCCTCGCATCTATGACGACATCCTAAAAACAACGCCCTAACTTGGGACAAGGTCAGTGACATGCTAATGAGTTAGGAGGGGTGAGACCTGCACTCCACTTGAGCATCCCAGCAGACAATAGGTCTGTGACATGCTAAGGAGTTAGGGTCGTTCCCCGCAGCAGGGTCGTTAGACCTGCTCCCTTCTACATCAAGCAGACCTTAGTTTGTTTACGAGTTAGTATCAGGATTAGGGTAATCTTTATTTATATACCGCCTTTTCACTGCACATCGGAGTCTCAAAGCGGTTTACAATTGTTTTTTTTTTTTGGGAGTGGGGGTGCCAGTACAGGAGGCACATGTCAGACCTATTGTACATATTTTTAGTGGTAGGGGAAACCGGAGCACCCGGAGGAAACCTACGCAGACACGGGGAGAACATGCAAACTCCACTCAGAAAGGCCCTGGTCCAACCAGGATTCGAACCCAGGACCTTCTTGCTGAGAGGCGAGAGTGCTATCCACTCAGCCACCGTGCCGCCCCGTGGCACGGCCCCGTGGCATGGGTGTGGCTAACCACACCCATAGGTTATAAATCTCCAACGCGCGGTCCGAGAATTCATTCCCTGAAGAAGTCCGCTAGGTTGAGGACGAAACGTCGGGAAAACTTGCTAAGAAGTACAGATGATGGGTGAGAAACCTTCCTTTGCTTTGTTCCTTAAAAATAACAAAACACAGTTTAATCTTCATGTCCTGTTATTGTTAATTCAACTGAGGTGAAAGTATTATAGTAGCAGAGTTTTTTTATCCACATAACAAATACAAAATCGGTAATTGCTTCACTAAAACTTACACTCAAAGTAATACAAGAGACATGTGTCACTGTTATGTTTTCTTACATCACGAGCTGGAGCCTGTGTGCTACCAACCTTTCTGTCCATGTCGTGCTCAATAATAATTTTTACAGAAAATGGGGCAATGCATTTTCGCTCATAAACAAACAATCATTTGACTTTGAGAAAAATAAGTTATATTAATATTGAAAATGATCAATTTAGATCCATCATTTCACATCAAATTTAACTTTACCTCTAGAAAGCGTCAGACAGTATGTTAAATCCGAATGGCCTGTGTAGTTGAAGCTAACATGACGTAATGCGGACTGAGGCTGTTCTGAAGATTTTCCAGAACTATTTTCAAACCAAAGCTAACAACAGACCGTCGCCTAAGCCGTCCGAGCGCGTAGTAGCATCAAAACTGCCTTTAAACGCGGATTACTCTATGAAATCTTAATATAAACAGACAAAACTTACCACGGAGGAAGATACACATGTGTAGAAAGTACCCACCAAACGTTAGCCGCGAGCGCTAATGCTAACAGCGGCAGTAAGGACGAGTTCCACAAAAAGGTGGGGGTGTCCGACTCAGGATAATAGGCACCAGAAAGTGTCCGACTCAGGGTGCACTCCCGTTAACGAAACAAACTGAAAGCTTAAATCCTCAGGATCCACACGACTCAAACCTGTGTAACCAGGCGGGTTACTTCTGGGTTTTATTCCTACGGTCAGTGAACGCACTCGCTCCCTCGCTGTCTGCTTACCAGCTGCGGCAGCTAATCACCAGTAGTGTAAAACCGGTGCGCACACCAGAGTAGCACACCTCTGGAGCTTTGGGTTGGTCGTGCTGTGCGGTGGGGTCGTGTGTGTGGGGCAGACGTGTGGTGGGCTGCTGGTGTCCGCTTCATGCCCGAGCTTCGTCTTGCGCCGGGTTGATGTTCATGCGAGGTATGGCGCGTTCCGCACAAGTTGGGTTTAAGTGTTTTATTTATTCTAACAGTTCTGTGCTCTACCCAACAGTTAGCCGCCCGCTGCTGTTTGGTTTGGCTCATTAAACCTGTTGTAAATAGTGTTGTTTTCCTTCACTGCTATATCTTAGAAATTGTATTAATATTAAATAAAAGGTTGTTTTTTTTTATCTATTGGTGTCAAAAATAAAGCTTGTATCTTTTCCACATTTCTGCTTCGGTCGTGTTTTGTTACCAGACTTCCCTGCCACAAATTGGCGTTAGCTGGCAGGATCTGGTGAGCGAAGCAGAGTGTGAATTTTGGTTTTGTGTGTGTGTATATAAATAATAATAATATATATTAAAAAAAAAAAAAGGTTTGAGAGCCAAATCAAACAGCAGCTGGCAGGCCGGGGACGTGCTGGAGACTTGCTGACGTCCACAACTCCTGAGTCATGGCGGAGGAACTGTGGCGGCTTCAGGAGAGGGTCCGCAAGTTGGAGGCGGAACGAGCCTAGCTGCGCCAGGAGCGGGAGGCCGGTCCTAGTCTGCGAGGACAAGTGGACAACCCAGGGACTACAGAGCGTGTCATCTACCTTCCTCGTGTCACCTGAGGTACCTTTTTAAAAGTTCACAGTAAATACGCCAGGAACTAAAACCAAGGACACAGGTAAGTATGTAAAAACAAACGACAGAGACCAGACTTAAAATGTGCGATTAGAATTTTATTAAAAAGCTGGAGCAATTAAGAGTTTAAAAAAAAAAAAAATGTTTTAATTCATTGCAATGTAATTATTAAAAAGTCCAGAAGTCAAAATATAAAAGCCCACCAAAAGGTTTAAAAGCTGCAGCCCCTGGGCATCATAAAAATTCAATATACTAAAATAAACTAATAACTAAATGAATCCGAGGGCGACCTACGCGGGAGTAGCCCCACCCGTAACAAAACAAAGTGCTACCCTCACTCACAACAAAACAACTGAAGGCCCAATAGTGCAAATAACTGAAAGAAACTGGGCTAGGTCCCCCTCAGGCGCGCCCCGGGAGAACTAAATATAACTAAACTATACACCTAAGCTCCAGAGTCTACAGCATTAAAACCTAAAAACCTTTATTTAAAAGTGCAGTGCTGGATTTAAAAAAACCACAAAACAGTAAACTAAAGGCAAAACCAAAACCCTACAAAAAAACAGTAGCAGGCTACTCCTCAATGCTGTTTACACCAGGGGAAATCTGCCACCAGGTAATCCAGCCCTGACAAATTATTAAATTACATTAGAAACCAGACGTTAAAATAAGGGTGGGGGAGAGTTAAGCCCTTACCTGACACCAGCGAGCAGGGAGCCGAGACTGAGCATAACGTGGTCGCCATTTTTATGCTCAGCTCCCTGCCCGGATGCCAGGCAAGTACCACTGTGGCGGTGGCAACCCCTAGTGTCCGCCACACTCTCAAACGAAAGTGCCCCATGTTTCGAGGAACTCACAGTATTGGGATTGATGACTGGGTGGAGGAGGTACGTGCAAGTATGCGCGTGAGACATGTTGGACCTACGGACCAGGCTGCGTTTATTCTTAATCATTTGGAGGGTGAAGCGCGTGATGAAATAAAGTACAGAACTGTGGCTGAACGGGATGACCCAAAGACTGTGTTCGCTGTTTTAAAAGAGTTGTATGGAGGTCAAAAGCCTTATGTTTTGCTGCAGGAAGACTTTTTCTCTAGAAGACAGTTGGAGGGGGAAACATTGCAAGTTTTCCCATGCTCTTTTCTGCCTAATGGATAAAGTTGTTGCTACTGCTCCATGTAGAATGACTAACTCGCAAATCTGGTTACGTGATCAATTTGTGGAAAATGTACATGATCCCAATTTGAGAAGAGAGTTAAAGCGGTTCGTGCGGGACCAATCGAAACTGTGAATTACTAGATGTCCGGTCAGAGGCAATCAAGTGGGAGCGAGAGGGCAGGCCGGTTGAGGCGAGGCCAAATTTCCATGCCGTGCCTTCGTTATGTGCTACTCAACGGGCTAATCTGCCGTCAGTCCCTCCGGGTAATGATGCCTTAGTTCAAATCACCGCCCTTACTGCTTTAGTTCAGAAGCAACAGGAACAACTAGCACAAATCACTCAAGCCCTTGCCGCTTTGCAATCTCCGCCAGCTGAGTACTCTATTCCTAACGTAGTGGTGTGTTATCGTTGCCAGTAGCCAGGACATATTGCTCGTTTCTGTAATTCCCCTTCTCGTCCCCGACCCCAACTTTAGCCACCACTAACTTTCAGCCACTGGGAAACTAGCGCCCCCTACTGTAAGGAGCCAGACAGTGGGAGGGGATGGGTTAGGCTCAGGAAGTCCAGTGGGAAATGAAGTGGAGTGTTTAATGGCCCCTTGTCCTCAAGTCAGTGTTAAATTGGCTGGGGTTCCCATTCAGTGTATTCTTGATACTGGGTCTATGGTGTCCACCATTTCGGAGTCCTACTTCAGGCAGCATTTCCAGGACAAGTTAAAGTCATGTCATTGGCTAGAGTTGAGGGCTGCTAATGGGTTGACTATCCCCTACCTGGGTTATCTTGAGCCTGATGTAGAGGTCAATGGGAAAGTTATTACTAGGAGAGGAGTTTTGGTTGTTAAGGACCTCCCAGGGCAGGCTAGCTCCACTTCAGTTCCGGGAATTATTGGTATGAATATTATAAAAGCATATTACGAGCAGCTTTCTCATCAGGACGGAGCTAATTTGTTTAGCAATGCTTCCCTGTTGGAAGCCTCCACACCCTGGTTACCGGCGTTTCAGCTTTGTATGCAGGCAGAGGCACAGAGTTGTATGGCTGGCGACGCGGTGGCAAAGGTTCGAGATCGAAGGCCAAATGTTATCCCTGCTGGCACGACAAAATTTGCTGCAGTTGGTGCTACGGGGACTAGCCTAGCTGAGGTCATGGGTTTAGTCTGCCTCCTGGGTTAGTGGTGTCACCCACCCTGGTTGATGTTGTTAGAGGGACCGCTTACAACCGGTGACAAATGTTAGTGGGTCCCCGGTGACTTTAAAATCTCGTTGCTCCTTGGCCCTAGTATCCGCTGTTGAAGTAGTCAGCTTGCCATCGGGTGTGCACGAAGTTCGCGACGAGTTGATGCAGTTATAGCTACCTTTCGGTCTCACACTGCCAAGCGGGGTTCGGTGCGAGAGAACATACTAGGTCTTGATCTTTCTATGCTGCCGGAAGCAGACCAGCTTAAAGTCCGGGAAATGCTGATCACCTATGAGTCTGTGTTCTCCGCGTTTGACAGGGACTTGGGTTGTACTGGGCTCATTTCCCACGATGTTCCTCTTTTAGACCATGCACCTGTGCTCCAGCGTTATAGGCGTACTCCTCCCTCAGAGTATGAGTCTGTTAAAACGCACATTAATCAGCTACTGGACACTGGGGAAATCCGAGAGAGCAGTAGTTCTTACGCCTCCCCTATAGTCATCGTACGCAAGAAGGATGGCTCTCTGCGCCTGTGTGTAGACTATAGGCAGCTTAATAAGATAACCCGAAGAGACGCTTTCCCTCTGCCCCGAATTGAGGAGTCCCTGGACTCTTTGTGTGGGGCCCAATGGTTTACCACCATGGACTTAGCGTGCGGCTACCACCAAGTACCAGTGACAGAGGGTGATAAATCAAAGACTGCATTCTGCACACCCTTTGGATTATATGAGTTTAACAGAATGCCATTTGGACTATATAATGCACCCGGGACTTTCCAAAGGCTCATGGAACGAATGTTTGGTGCACAGCATGGGCAATCCCTGTTACTATATCTCGATGATATAATAGTATTTTCTTCAACAGTCGAGGAGCACCTAAAGCGACTGGAGATGGTGCTTGGCCGTCTGCAGCAAGAAGGACTAAAAGTGAAGTTGGAAAAGTGTGCATTCTTTCAGAGAGAGGTGCAGTACCTGGGGCATCGCATCTCAGAGGATGGGGTCTCGACCGATCCGGGGAAGATTTCTGCGGTGTTAAACTGGCCTCGCCCGAAAACTGTCTCTGAGCTGCGGTCCTTTCTCGGCTTTGCCTCCTATTACCGTAGGTTCGTGGAGGGGTTCTCAAAGCTAGCTGCTCCCCTACATCGTGCCGTGGCAGAGTTGGCTGGACCCACCAATCGTAAGGGTCGAGGAACTCAGCTGGACGAGGCCTGGTCAGCGGAGTGTGAGGAGAGCTTCACAGTGATGAAGGCCCGCCTGGTGAGTGCACCCACTTTGGCATTTGCTGATTTCACTTTGCCATTTCTAGCCACTGTGGACTAGGAGCAGTACTCTCGCAGGAGCAAGGAGGACAAGTTCGACCCGTGGCCTATGGCAGTCGCAGCTTGCACCCTGCAGAGAAAAATTATAGCTCCTATGAAACTGGAAATGTTAGCCATGAAGTGGGCCATGGCAAAGAATTTCAAGGACTACCTGTGGGGCCATTACTGTGTTGTGTGGACTGACAAACAACCCACTGAGCCACCTGGAAACTGCTAAGCTCGGGGCTACAGAGCAGCGCTGGGTTGCCGAGCTGTCTGCCTTCAACTATAGCGTGAAGTATCGGCCAGGGCAGACCAACAAGAACGCCGATGCACTCTCCCGTCAGAGGGACCTTACAGAGGCCAACCAGGTCCCACTGGAGCACTACCTACCTGGTACCCCGGTTCCGGCATCCATCACAGAGAGTCCAGCCCAAGGTCAGCTGGAGGCCACCCAGTCCGCCATTGCTGTTTTGCAATCCTGCAGCTCAGCCGACCTGAGAGTGCTCCAGAGGTCCGACCCCTCCATCAGTGCTTTCCTGCCATTCTGGGGCCAACAACGGGTGCCCAGCGGTGCCGAACAGGAGAAGCTGAGTTTACGAACTCGAGGGCTGGTGAAGCAGTGGGACCGTATCATACAGAAGGAGGGACTGTTATTCCGTCGTCTGCTGAGACCAGATGGAGGGGAGGAGGTTCTCCAGTTGTTGTTGCCGGAGTGTTTGCAGTTGGAGGTGCTGAAGGAGTTGCACCAGAACCACGGTCATCAGGGGATCCAGCGGACAACTGAGGTGGTGCGGCAGCGGTGTTACTGGGCAGGGATGGACCGTGATATAAAGGACTGGTGTCAGAACTGTGAGCGCTGCATGGTCGCAAAGAGCACCCAGCAAAGGCTTCATGCACCCCTGGGCCACGTACTTGCATCTCAACCAAATCAAATGCTAGCAATTGACTTTACATTGTTGGAACCTGCCCGTGATGGAAGGGAGTTGGTGCTGGTCATGACCGACGTGTTCTCAAAGTTCACCCAGGCGGTGACACGACAGCCAGACCCTGTGTCCGCCGCTCGAGCCTGGCCAGAGAGTTTATCTTCGGGCTGTTGGCCCAGGGGGCAGGAAAATTCAAGATCTCTGGGGTCCAACAATGTACCAGATAGTGAAGGCGCCGGCCCAACAAGGTGTGGTCTACTCAGTCGCCCCCGTCGACAGGCTTGACCAAGTGAGACAAGTGCATCGTACGGCTCTGAAGCTTGGCTGGTGGTCAGGGAGTCAGTCAGTGCCCCTTCTACGCCGGTCGAGCCACTCGCCCGGGAGTTGCCTGTCGCCAGTCCATCTCCAGTGGTACCTTCTCGCGCCGGGTCTGCAACGCGTAAGTCAACACGCAAGACCGCAGGGCAGCATTCCAATCCCCATCGCTTACCGGGTCCGATCCACCACGAGGAAAATAGGGTTGCTGCCTCTCGGATCCAGGGTGCCAGTAGCTTAGCAACCGCTATATTCCGTCCGTGGTCATAGGTGGTGTTAACCGGTGGGACACCGATTCAGTTGGGGGGGGGGGTAGATGTAACCAGGCGGGTTACTTCTGGGTTTTATTCCTACGGTCAGTGAACGCACTCGCTCCCTCGCTGTCTGCTTACCAGCTGCGGCAGCTAATTACCAGTAGTGTAAAACCAGTGCGCACACCAGAGTAGCACACCTCTGGAGCTTTGGGTTGGTCGTGCTGTGCGGTGGGGTCGTGTGTGTGGGGCAGACGTGTGGTGGGCTGCTGGTGTCCGCTTCATGCCCGAGCTTCGTCTTGCGCCGGGTTGATGTTCATGCGAGGTATGGCGCGTTCCGCACAAGTTGGGTTTAAGTGTTTTATTTATTCTAACAGTTCTGTGCTCTACCCAACAGTTAGCCGCTGCTGTTTGGTTTGGCTCATTAAACCTGTTGTAAATAGTGTTTTGTTTTCCTTCACTGCTATATCTTAGAAATTGTAATAAAAGGTTTTTTTTTTTTATCTATTGGTGTCAAAAATAAAGCTTGTATCTTTTCCACATTTCTGCTTCGGTCGTGTTTTGTTACCAGACTTCCCTGCCATGCTCTTAGAGGAACCCTAGCCTGCCTTTGTCACACCTGACACGTAAAATATATTAAAACAGGCTCACAGATAAGTCAAAGCAAATTCAAGTTATTCATGAAATTAATGAACTCCAAACCAAATTCTAAGTGCTTCTTTCACTTAAAGTGGGACAGATTTAAAAGCAATGACGGTTGCCATGGTGATGATAGGTATTGTTGCTATGGTAACAGTTGCCATGGTAGCAGTTAAAACCATCGCAATAGCATATGTAATGGCCGGGTTACAGTTAATACCTCCAATTAATGATTTTAACCACTGATTCTTTAACCATAGCAACGCCACCCTATATTTTAATAGGGAAACTCAAGGCCGCGCACGTCCGTGATTGAGTGGATCAAGAGACACAGATAAGAAAATGATTCAATTTATTCACATTAACATTAGAGATACACTTTTACAAAAACAGGGTTTTGGCTCTTTTAAAATGAGTTCTACACAATTATTTAATTAACAACATTAGGCAAAGATTAAAACATTATCCCAAAATATTATTCAAAACATCATCCCCAAATGCCAACTCCCACAATCCACTGTCCTACCGGAGGCTCGCGCTGGTCCGCACAGTGACTGGCCTGGCGCGCGCTCGCTGGTATAGCTGGGCAGCTGTCCGGTCCGTCCGAGTCACAGTCCCGTCCGAGTCCTAGTCCAGTCCGGGTCAAGTCAACCGTTGAGAGGACAGGGGCCCGCGGACTGGGTGCGCTCCGGCCAGTACCAGCCGCTGGCTCAAATGGGAGAGGAGAGGAGCGGATGAAGAGGGTGAAGGAGAGACCCGCTTGGAATACACTTACTTACATAAACTTGGAAACATGCAGCATTCCAAGAAACCATATTTCCCAGGCACTTACCCAAATTAAAATGCTTCAGTTGCACCGTGCTGCAACTTAGACCATTGGAATGGTTTGACCCGAAGCCAAACTAAAGAGTAATGAATAGTCACTAAATAAATCCGATGAAATAATTAAAAGAGGAAGGCCTTACCGGAGTTGAGCACAGCCACAGTGCCACAGGCTGGTGCACCTGTTGTGCGTAAGCACTTGCATGACGCTGCGCACTGTAACCAGCGCAAGTTAGAAAGGACTCAATATAAGTTTATATTGTGCGCACAGGGCAGCTTACCGGGGCTGTTTGGTGGAGTGGCCTACAGCATGAGCCACGAGATTAGTTAGAGCCAAGCCATACGTTGCACTGTGTAATGCAAACTAGGGAAATCGAGCATTTTAGTCCACCACATTAACACCACTTTATTGAATAAACGCAAATACTCACTGAAGAGCAAGTGATGCTGGATTCAATTGGGAAATACAGATCTGGCGAGGCTCCAGCTCATGCTGCTGCAAGCTCCCAGGCTAACTACCTATTACGGCACGGTGGCTGAGTGGATAGCACTCTCGCGTCTCAGCAAGAAGGTCCTGGGTTCGAATCCCGGTTGGACCAGGGCCTTTCTGAGTGGAGTTTGCATGTTCTCCCCGTGTCTGCGTAGGTTTCCTCCGGGTGCTCCGGTTTCCCCTACCTCTAAAAATATGTACAATAGGTCTGGCATGTGCCTCCTGTACTGGCACCCCTGCTCCCAAAAATAACAATTGTAAACCGCTTTGATGTGCAGTGAAAAGGCGGTATATATACTACTACCACCACACATAGCAACCATCGCTATTGTAACTGTTGTCATAGCAATGGTTCCCATGTTGTTGTAGCAATGGTTATCATGACTGCTACCATAGCAACAATACCATAACAACTTCACAACCAAAGAAGTAAGTGACATTTCTATCTTATCTCTATGTTCCAAAATACTGGGAACGCTCTTTGTAAATAGAATGGAGTCATTTATTGAAAAACACAACATCCTAACAATCAATATGGATTTAGAAAGGACAAATCAACTGAACTTGCATTATTGTCTGGACTAGTTTTCCTCCTTTGATCTTCCTTCATGGTCCCAAACAGACGACATTTTTGTATTCATCAGTTCATTTCTTTGAATGAGGGCAGTACATATGAATGTACAATGAAGAAACAGCTTCAACAAGATGCTGGAATTAGCACAAAAGCTAAAATGCATCCTTTTTCCTAAAGCGGCAGAAGAAACACATGTTTAACCCTTGTATTATGTTGAAAAAAAATGACATTGATTATGTTGCGGGTCATTTTGACCCGTACTGTGTAAATGCACTCAAAACAGTCAAGAAAACAGGTTAAACCAATAACAACTTTATTTTAGGTTATATAAATATTTAGAAAAGTGACATACAATACATTTTTAATTCCAACGCTATATTTAAGAAATATTTAGTCTAATCCTCTTGTCCTCCTCTCGGGTCAAAATGACAATTCTTTCCTCCTGCCATGCTTTCTTCTTCCTTTTTCTCATCCTGTTTTCCTTCTCTCTGTTCATCCTCATCTATTCCCTTCTTTTCTCTTCCTCCCTTCCTTCTTTCCTTCCTACCTTCCGTCCGTCCTCCCTTCCTCGAGCAAAGATTCGTCCTCTGAATCCTCCTTATCGTAGGAAAATTGACAATCTGGATCAGCAATAACGTTGTCCTCTGTCTCTGAAAAATCCTCTGTTTCTGAAGTCTCTTCCTCTACATCATTATCCCAGTTAAAAATCTGTGATAAAGCCTCCTCAGATGTCATCCTTCTGAAGCTCATTTTTGGTGAGTTTGTCTAAAGCCTAGCGCACATCGACAAAGTAACTGGAGACAACTAGTTTCAAGGCGGCTTTTGGCAACTGAGAGTAGATGATGGAGATGATCAGTTGAAATCGGTCGATGTGCGCGCTCTTACAACTGGAGAAAACAGTCAATCTCCGGATTCAGTCAGTTGCCCGTGTTCTACTTTTCGGCAACTAGTTGTCCTCAGATCCAGAGATATCACCCGATGTGCGCGCTCCAACAACATGTGTGTATTGCGTGTATTGCGCCCTCTACAGTTTATGTCAGAACACACACTGTAGTTGAGGCCAGTTGCTGTCAACTATTATTCCTGTGATTCCCGAGACTGGTCTGCTACTAGGAGTTTCCCGTTTACGCCAGATTGTCGATGTGTGCGGGGCAGCAACTCAAGGCGACGGATATAATCAGTTGCCAGTCCGATGTACGCTAGGCAAAAGAGATGACATGAGAACAGTGACAAGGACAGTGTGAGAAAGTTCCCTCTCTTCACACACCTGGCTCTGGGTCTCAGAGAAATACAATGTCAAAGAGACATGTTTTTTTGGATCTGAACAACTATTTACCCACATTAAAGCATCTGGGTCAAAATGACCCGCAACATCATCTTTGTATACAAACTCTGCACAGACATTCCACAACACATCAAAGTGTCCAGATTTTACACATCAGTTCATGACCCTAGATGAGGAAAAGTCACCAAATTTCAGCAAGAAAAAGAAAGGATAACCAGTACTTTGATCAACTCAAAAACTGAAATGGGTCAAATTGACCCTTAACATAATACAAGGGTTAATATATATGCTCTGTATGTTCATGGGGAGGCTGCACCTTTTTACTTCTTTCTCCATTTAGAGCCCACCACTTGGAAACACAAATACATTTGTACAAACACATTGATATTGGAAATATACTAAAACACATGAAACTACTACAATGTTTAAAAGTATCTTCATAAACTAAGAAATGTAAATATTGCAAATTTCAGCTCAAATTATTAAAACAGTCAATCTTGTCTTTAATAACCTGTCCTCTGGTTCCTGTCCTCTGGTTCCTGTCCTCTGGTCCATGTCCTCTGGTCCATGTCCTCTGGTTCCTCTCCTCTGGTTCCTGTCCTCTGGTTCCTGTCCTCTGGTTCCTGTCCTCTGGTTCCTGTCTGTAGTCTTTGTTGCGTCTTAGTTTGGACAATTTTCTGCTTTATCAGTTTATTATAAACATGATCATTCCTCCAGTGGATTTACGATGGTTCTACCTGATTTGTACCATGAATCCTCTCTGCTCTGGTCTGGTCATTCGGACATGCGTTAACATTGACTGCCAGCCTATTTCAGAACAGGTACTCCCATATTGCCAGCCGTTTTTGATGATTTTAACTGAATTTAAGACCCACAGAATATTGTTTATTATGACAATCTGAAATCCAAAACTATATTCTGAAAGAATGGACTGTCTACTTTCATCAGCAAAAATAATTTTGTTTCTAGCTTGTTTCGTTCCCCTGTAATCCCCAGTCGAGTAGAGGTAAGTTTTATTGATGCCCAGCCCCCCTCTCGGCAGTGTACTCACTTCCTGTGCCAGACCCTCAGAAAGTACCAACATCATTCTGCATTTTAACAACGGCTGTGAAAATGGGAACTGAACCTAGAGCTTCGCGTGGTCTCGTTTGGACGAACAAAGGAGCAGAATTATCCTCTGTGCCGCGCTCGAAGCCCACGAAGCTAGTTAGTGTGACCGCCGCCATTGTTGTTGATGTTTGTTCTCCGCTACTGCGCATGTCCAAATTTACGTGCGGGGAGCAGCGCGGAGGTGGGGGTCAGAGCAGAGGGGGATTTCACACCTTTCCCCTCTCGCGGGTGTGAAAGAGCTCCCTGCTGTGCAGCGTTTCTGAGTTGTCCACTCTGCAGGCTGGACCTGAACACTTACGTTTTCACCCCCCTGAAACACAGTCTTCGTATGAACGGTTGGTAGCAACCGACATCCAACTATACCGTTTTACTGCCACATTGTCTCCGTGTAAACTCAGGCCCTGTTTATACTGAGACGCTGCGCAGACGTTTCCAGGCTATTAACAGAAACGACCTGGCTCCTAATGCAAATTTCTCAGCGTTCACATGAGGTTGAAAAACGATGTAGTTCTAGCGCCCGGCCAGTAGTGGGCAGAGAAACTTTACAACACGACACACGACCCCCAGCCCCGTGCCCAGCTGCCTCCCGGCAGTATATTCACTTCCTGTGCCAGACCCTCAGAAAGTACCAACATCATTCTGCATTTTAACAGCAGCTGTGAAAATGGGAACTGAACCTAGAGCTTCGCGTGGTCTCGTTTGGACGAACGAAGGAGTAGAATTATCCTCTGTCCCGCGCTGGAAGCCCACGAAGCTAGTTAGTGTGCGCGGCGCCATTGTTGTTGTTTGTTCTCCGCTACTGCGCATGTCCAAATTTACGTGCAGGGAGCAGCGCGGAGGTGGGGGTCAGAGCAGAGGGGGATTTCACACCTTTTCCCTCTCGCGGGTGTGAAAGAGCTCCCTGCTGTGCAGCGTTTCTGAGTTGTCCCACTCTGCAGACTGGATCTGAACACTTACGTTTTCACCCCCCTGAAACACAGTCTTCGTATGAACGGTTGGTAGCAACCGACATCCAACTATACCGTTTTACTGCCACATTGTCTCCGTGTAAACTCAGCCTCAGCCTCACGTCGTGGCCAGACAGCTCTGTCCTCCTTGTTCCGAATGTGAAAAGGAAAAAGCTTTTTCTCTTCACCTTTTTAATAAATCACACAAAAACAACTTTCTCCTGGATCCATTTATTTAGGTATACAATAACACTGCAGTTGGTGTTTTGTGTATGTGTTTGTGTAGACGTCTTTAATGTATTGTATTGTATTCAAATATAAAAATCTGATACAAACCTCTGGTCATTGCACCACACATGTTTGGCTGTACACTCGTATGTTAATATTTGGGGCGACAGTAGCTCAGTTGGTAGAGCATTGGCCTTTGAGCCTGAAGGTCGTGGGTTCGAGCCCACCATAAGACCTACTTCACGACTCCCACTGATGACTGCTGTTGTTGTCCTTGGGCAAGACACTTAACCCCACTTTGCCTAAAGCTCCTGCTGAAAGATCTCAGCTCCTGTGGACTCACCGCCTGCAGGAGGATCAGTGAGGGGCTGGTGCTGAGTGTACTGGGTGCAGCTCTGACCCCCCCCCCCCTATGAACCATATTTATTTTTAAAATAAATATGGTTCACCTCTTACACAATGACATTTCTTATTGCTTTAGTATACTATATGGATGTTATTAAACATAAAGACAGTACACGAAGATTCTTGTACTAAATAACCCACACTATGGCCTGCTCTCCCCAAAGCCTCCTCATCATGTTTTTTCTTTACAAAACAAACCCACAGAACAAGTGGCCGTGCTTTGAAGCGCTGTGTGATGCAAACAACCAGAGCATTATCTGCAATTGTGGAAGCTTGTATGTACCGTGACTGCCCCGGCCTCGTAGGGCCCAGCAGCACGAAGAACGGGCTGTCTAGCTTCTTATGGCCTTATTAGCTCCTCCCTGACGGGCTGAAATATAGTTGCTCCGTGTTCCCCAGCTTTAGTTTGAACTCCACTAAGACGAGGCTACGTGTAACAAAAGTTTTACAACAATGACAGATGGTCAAATGGAAATCATTGTTACAGAACAACCACTCTGGTATTTCAGAGTCCACATGGTACATTTACCAGTGGAAGTCCACACGGACTGAAGAGTGTTTCTAATCTGATGATACGAAGAAGAGATATACTCATCAGGATTTCTTTGCAAACCAAAAACGTTAAAACGGTGGCTGAGTGGATAGCACTCAGCAAGAGGGTCCTGGGTTCAAATTCCGGTTGGACCAGGGCCTTTCTGAGTGGAGTTTGCATGTTCACCCCGTGTTTGCGTAGGGTTCCTCCGGGTACTCCGGTTTCCCCAACCACTAAAAATATGTACAATAGGTCTGGCATGCACCTCCTGCCCCGCCCCAAAGTTTATTTGTATAGCAAAATTCATACACAAGGCAACTCAAAGAGCTGAACAAAATAAGAAAGCACTAAAATCATAAATAATCATAGTACATTAACAAGAAAGATAAAAATATAAAATCCCTCAGTTGTATGCACAGATAAACAGAACTGTTTTTAACCTGGTTTTAAACATTGTCAGAGAGGAGGCCTGCCTCACATCTTCAGGAAGATTGTTCCAATTATGCAGATGACACAGAGCTGTACATCTCCATGTCTCCTGACGACACCAGGCCAATGGATGCTCTTTTTAACTGCATTTTAGACCTGAAATCCTGGATGGCAGAAAACTTTCTCCAGCTCAACCAGGACCAAACTGAGGTTTTAGTCATTGGTCCTGAGGCCCAGAGAGAGAAACTTTCAACAAAACTCCAATCACACTCTTTTAATCCATCATCACAAGTGAGAAACCTGGGCGTAATCTTTGACTCTGAGCTGACTTTTATTCCTCACATCAAGAACATCACAAAAATAGGTTTTTATCATTTAAAGAACATCGCCAGAGTCCGCCCCATTCTCTCTCGGGGCAACACGGAGACGCTGATGCATGCTTTTATCACCAGTCGCATTGACTACTGTAATGCCCTGCTCTCTGGTCTTCCCAAAAAGAACATTTCAGGTTTACATTTACTTCAAAACTCTGCAGCACGTGTCCTGACTAAGACCAGGGGGCGGGACCACATTACACCGGTTTTAAAAATTGCTGCATTGGCTCCCCGTGTGTTTCAGGATCAATTTTAAGGTTCTTTTAATGGTTTTTAAATGTCTTAATGGTCTTGGGCCTTCTTATCTTTCAGATTTGCTTTTATCCTATGAACCTTCCCGGCCCCTGCGCTCCTCCGGCAGCAGACTCCTAACCATCCCCAAAGTCAGGACACACACTCACGGCGAGGCATCTTTCCAGCACTACGGCCCCCGTCTCTGGAACAGTCTACCGGAGGAGCTCAGGGCCGCAGAGAACATTCATATTTTTAAGAGTAGGCTCAAGACACACCTTTTTAGAGTAGCTTTTGATTAGTATTTATTATTTATTATTGCTTTTTAGTACATCTATTTATTTTTTTTAGACACATTCTATTTTTATTTATTTTTTATTATATCTACCCATTTACTATTGTTATTATCAATATTAGGCAGCTGCCATTTTTCTTTTTAGTGTTTATTTTATTGTTCTACTTTCTATTGTATTATTATCCCCAGTGTTTCCTCTGGAGGAGCCCTCTGCGGCTTCGGGGGTCTGGCTCTTGGATCCGGTGGGGGTCTGGGTCCTGTGTCGTTCCCTGTGGCTGCAGCCGGCTCTCTGCTCCTGGTGCAGATGGCGCTTCTTCAGCCGGTTACATCTGCTCCCAGCGTGTGTGCGTGCGCATGTTTTCGGGGGGGTCTGTGGGGAGGAGGCATGTTGGATTGTTTTTAACTAAACTGTAAACCACTTTGTGTTACATTTTTTTGTATGAAAAGCGCTTTATAAACAAAATTTGATTGAATTGGGGTGGATTGGTTATGAGGTTAGGGGAGGGACAGGCTGAGGTGGTTTTTGTAGGTGAATCAGTAGAGTTGGAAACCCTAGGTGGCTTTGGAGGTACATTTGGGGAGCGGTTTTGAATGTTGGACAGGACTCTAGATCTAGCTAATATGGGTGTGAGAGGAATAGTCTTCATAGCCGATTTTATTAGGCCTGCAGAGTGTTCAGGTAGGTCTAACAGTGAAGGCGGGGATGGAAAACAGAAGGAAGTGTCCCCATTCTCTCTTGATGAGTGGACGTGGCAGGGGGGACCCAAGAAAGGTCCATGAGAGGTGACGAGGGAGCCTTTGCTGGAGGGGCAGGTGGTTGAGAGAACCCCAGCACAGGCTGGTCTGCTGTAACTTGGGGGGAGGATGGGGGCTTCAGAGTAGCTCTAGGTGGAGAAGGCGTGACTGCTTCGGAGCGGGCTGGGGATGAGGATGATGAGGGTGCTGGTGGTGCTGTTGGTGCTGCTACTGGTGATGATGCAGTTGCCGCTGGTGAAAGTGGAGGTGTTGAAATCCTTCGAGGCGGTGGAGGCGGTGGTGGTGCAGAGACCTTTGGAGCCGGTGGAGATGTTTGTGTTGTTGCCGGAAAAGCACTTTGCTTATTTCTCCCTTTCGATGGCAGCATGCCCTGCGCAAGTTGAGGCCTCAGGGCAAAAGAAAGGTTATCCATCAACACTTTTACTCCGTAAGTGTTCAAATGTGGACCTTTTCCCTCAAATAGCTCATGCCTATTCCAGAACAGATTAAAATTCTCAATGATGGTAAGTTATCTGCGTGAACATTAATTGAGTAGGAAAGTATTTAGCTGGTACAGACGACTGAATTTCATATGCTTCCCGTCCACATTGGGTCACATGGTCCACTGATAAAACGTTTTAAGTCCATTTTTGCAAGGTCGTCCAATAAAAGAAAAATCCTGTTTCGACTTTTCACTGGTCATCTCATAGAAGTCTACTGCCCCAGCGTGGATCAACAAGCTGTTTACACTACGACGTTCTGACTGGAGCTTTTTACTCAACAGTCTTATCTCGTTGACCTTGGCAGAGTGTACGGAAAATGTCTTCACCCCACGTAGGTTTACATTTTTTAGAGCGGCGTCGCCGATAAGGAGCGACACAGCAGCATTTGACCTTGACTGAGACGCTACTGCTGATTCAGCTTCCAAAAGTGAGGAAAAAGCGATTTCTTGTATTTAAAGTATTGAAAGGCTTTTGCTGTGGCATAACATTCTTGTTATTAGCTTTACCTTGTTTGGGCTTGGCACCATATGTGTTCCAGATGTCCACGTTGATTTTGGGAAAAGAAATGGCATCATCATAATCATCATGACTTACATTCTGTCCATTTCCCTTCATTGGTAACGTGGTGTGCAGCCCCATTTCTGATTCAAGGACAAACATTCGGTCTTGAAGAAGTTTTAACTCCTGTTTTAGTGACCAACAGCCGTCGCAAAGTTTCCTCCTTTTATCAGTCCTCCAGACATGCTGTAAGTTCCACAAGTCTTGTGTTGAAGTTTGTAAATAGGAGTAATCAGTGTTTTGTCAAATAAAAATAAATAAAAAGCAGCGAGAGAAAGCGACCGCACAGGACAAGAGCAGTGAACACATCGCAGTTAAGACTGAAGTGTGATCCTGTAGAGTCTGACTCTGGGTTCACATGATGCAGCCTCAGCTCTGTCTCCTTCACTTTGTTCCAGATGCTGCGTCTTCAGACCTGCTTCTCACAGCTTTTCATGTGTTTATGAAGAGATGACCCATGAGTAAAGGACTTTCCACACTTTTCACAGACACATGGTTTCTCTCCAGTGTGGATCCTCTTATGCACTTTGAGATTAGACTTCTGAGTAAAACTCTGATCACACACGTCACAGCTGAAGGATTTTTCTCCAGTGTGGATTCTGCCGTGTACCTTGAGATATTCTTTTCTAGAAAAACATGTTCCACAGTGGTCACACTTGTACGGCTTCTCTCCAGTGTGGCTCCGATGGTGAAGTGTGCGATCTGCTTTAGTTCTAAAAGTTTTACTGCAGAGGTCACATGCAAATGGTTTTTCCCCAGTATGAATTCTTTCATGACTTTTGTAGTTTGAAAACTGAGTAAACTCCTTCCCACAGTCTCCACAGACAAATGGTTTATCTCCAGTGTGGATTCTGTAGTGCACAGTGAGGTTAGATAAAAGTACAAAAGTCTTTCCACACTGGCCACATTGGTGAGGTCTCTCTCCTGTGTGGACATGCTGATGTACTGAGAGCAGCCGTTTGATCCTAAATGTTTGTCCACACTTGTCACACTCAAATGGTTTCTCTCCTGTGTGGATCCTCTGATGATCTTTCAGATTGCCCTCATTTCTAAAACTCTGATCACAGAAGTCACAGCTGAAGGGTTTTTCTCCAGTGTGGATTCTGCTGTGGCGCTTGAGATGTTCTTTTGTAGAAAAACCTGTTCCACACAGATCACACTCGTATGGTTTTTCTCCAGTGTGAGTTCTGTGGTGGGTCTTTAGTGCAGAAGCAGAGCTGTAGGTCTTTCCACACTGATCACAGGTGATCCCCATTCTGTAGATGGACTTTGTAGATCTGCCACAAACACAACAAAGACATGTCAGAGAATTATAATACATTTTGACATTGATTGATTTACAAGTGAGAATTTACATTGTTCTCATTAAACAATAGGTTCTGTAAGCCATTTGTAAAGCATCCCACCTGATGTTCTTTTCAACTACATGTCACACTCGCTGTCAACAAACTCTGGAAGATTAATTCCCTCAAGAATCCCAAAGTACAATTTGTGTTTGTGGTAAACTCCTCAGATTCATAGTATCGGATGAAACGCTTTGAGTGAAAATGGGAATTTAAAAACTCAGTTACTTTTGAATGTTGGCCTCTAGTTTTTCAGACCTTTTTTCAAACTGATTCTGTTACTCAAATCTGTTACTGATTTGACAGAGAGAGGACCGGCACAACACTAGGAGAAAAGACAGAGGGTTGAAAGAAAACTAGAGTGGCCCTCTGGAAAACAAGAGGTAAGACTTCATATGAAATCTCCCTAAAAACTGTGGCAATACTAGGGCTGCAACGATTAGCCGACATTATTGACAAAAATCAATAACAGAAATTGTCGACAATGAATTCCATTGTCTACTATTATCGCCAGACGTGTTTTTCCAACAGAGTGAGACCTCTCCCGTCTCACAAACAATATCTGCCGAGAGTCGCGCAAGAGCGTCTATCGAGTGGAAACGTAAACAGTAATGGCGGGGTCCGTCAGCTCCATGGATTCATTATAATAACGATCAGCTCCGCTGTGACCAGCGCGGACAGGACAAGTGCGGATCTTTGTACAACCTGTGGACGTGATAAATACAGCGCTGTGAGAAATACAGTTTGTGGGCTCAAATAGTTCAGCTGTAACTCAGTACATTAAAGCTGGGGTAGCCAAATTTCCCCTGCATTAATAATAGAGGAACTAGACATGGGGAGGCTGCGTTTCAGATTCACGGTTTTTAACTACTTGTGTGATTTTATATATCTTGTGCTCTTAATCTGTCTTTTTATGTTTACTTAAATTCTAATGTTTGATGATTTATGCATGTTATATGGGTTGTGAGGCGCTTTGCGTTGCCTTGTGTAGGAAAGGCGCTCTACAAATAAACGTTGATTGATTGATTAATAATACAGTGCCTTGCGAAAGTATTAGGCCCCCTTGAACCTTTCGCCACATTTCAGGCTGCAAACATAAAGATATAAAATTTTATTTTTTTGTCATGAATCAACAACAAGTGGGACACAATCGTGAAGTGGAATGAAATTTATTGGATAATAAAAAAAAGAAAAACTGAAAAGTGGGGCGTGCAATATTATTCGGCCCCTTTACTTTCAGTGCAGCAAACTCACTCCAGAAGTTCAGTGAGGATCTTTGAATGATCCAATGTTGTCCTAAATGACTGATGATGATAAAAAGAATGCACCTGTGTGTGATCAAGTCTCCGTATAAATGCACCTGCTCTTTGATAGTCTCAGGGTTCTGTTTAAAGCGCAGAGAGAACCATGAAGACAAAGGAACACACCAGGCAGGTCCGAGATACTGTTGTGGAGAAGTTTAAAGCCGGATTTGGATACAAAAAGATTTCCCAAGCTTTAAACATCTCAAGGAGCACTGTGCAAGCAATTATATTGAAATGGAAGGAGTATCAGACCATTGCAAATCTAACAAGACCCGGCCGTCCCTCCAAACTTTCATCTCAAACAAGGAGAAGACTGATCAGAGATGCAGCCAAGAGGCCCATGATCACTCTGGATGAACTGCAGATAACTACAGCTGAGGTGGGAGAGTCTGTCCATAGGACAACAATCAGTCGTGCACTGCACAAATCTGGCCTTTATGGAAGAGTGGCAAGAAGAAAGCCATTTCTCAAAGATATCCATAAAAAGTCTTGTTTAAAGTTTGCCACAAGCCACCTGGGAGACACACCAAACATGTGGAAGAAGATGCTCTGGTCAGATGAAACCAAAATCAAACTTTTTGGCCACAATGCAAAACGATACGTTTGGCGTAAAAGCAACACAGCTCATCACCCTGAACACACCATCCCCACTGTCAAACATGGTGGTGGCAGCATCATGGTTTGGGCCTGCTTTTCTTCAGCAGGAACAGGGAAGATGGCTAAAATTGATGGGAAGATGGATGGAGGCAAATACAGGACCATTCTGGAAGAAAACCTGTTGGAGTCTGCAAAAGACCCGAGACTGGGACGGAGATTTATCTTCCAACAGGACAATGATCCAAAACATAAAGCCAAATCTACAATGGAATGGTTCACAAATAGACGTATCCAGGTGTTAGAATGACCAAGTCAAAGTCCAGACCTGAATCCAATCGAGAATCTGTGGAAAGAGCTGAAGACTGCTGTTCACAAACGCTCTCCATCCAACCTCACTGAGCTCGAGCTGTTTTTCAAGGAAGAAGGCAAGAATTCCAGTCTCTCGATGTGCAAAACTGATAGACATACCCCAAGCGACTTGCAGCTGTAATTGCAGCAAAAGGTGGCGCTACAAAGTATTAGCGCAAGGGGCCCGAACAATATTGCACGCGCCACTTTTCAGTTTTTTATTTGTTAAAAAAGTTTAAATTATCCAATAAATTTCGTTCCACTTCACGATTGTGTCCCACTTGTTGATTCTTGACAAAAAATTAAATTTTTATATCTTTGTTTGAAGCCTGAAATGTGGCGAAATGTTGAAAGGTTCAAGGGGTCGAAAAACACTTTATTTACTTGTTTTTTATTTAAGTTTATCTGTATATTTTTAAATCGAGGCTTTTATTTTGGCGGTGTCGCCTCTTCCTGTGGGTTCACGGGCTTCCCCTCAGTTGCTGGGAAGAAAGCAGAGGGGAGGTAAGCAGTAAAATCTCTCGTGATTAAAAAGTTATAAAATATTTCATATGAAGTTGATTTAGGTTGATTATTTTAGTTCTTCATGATTTATAAGGCACTTGCCAATGTTTATGTTTATAGTAAATGTGTGTAATAGTTTTTTTGTCAAAGTATAGCACTTTGAAAAAGCCAGTGTATTTAAACTAGCAAACATGGTCAGCATGTCAGGTCAGACTGGAGTGTGCTGTACTGTATTCTCATTTTTTGTGTTTCACACAGTAAATTTCCTGAATGCTAAACCCCTGTCTGTCGTGATTCTCAACACATACGACCCAATACACAACGCGGAGAGACCGGCTACACAGAATAAACGTACGAACACAGCCCATCAGTCTGATTATCTCCGGCATCTCCGGCTTTGGACAGAGTGCCAGAGGAACAGCGGATGGAGACCAGCACCGGGCGGATGAATTTAACCAGTACTTCAACTGGTTTGATTCTCCCCCCTCTCCATCTGCCCCACCTCCCGCCCCCACCTCTTCACACGTCCCCAGCCCAGTGGACACCGCCCAGTGGACACCGCCCAGTGGACACTGCCTCCGGCTGCCCCGGGCCCTCCTGCCCCCGCCTCCCCCACCTCGGACAGTACACCCCGGTCCCCCCCCCCTCTCCATCACACCGGACCAGGTGAGGAGTCAGCTCCAGCGCCTGAAGCTGAGGAAATCCGCAGGACCGGACGGGATCAGTCCCAGGCTGCTGAGGACCTGTGCAGACCAGCTCTCTGGGGTCCTCAGCTACATGTACAACCTGAGCCTCAGCCTGGAGAAGGTCCCTGTCCTGTGGAAGACCTCCTGTGTGATCCCGGTTCAAAAAACAGCACATGCCAAGGAACCGGCTCACTACAGACCAGTCGCACTGACCTCCCACCTGATGAAGACCATGGAGCGGCTCATCCTCACCCATCTCCGCTCCGTGGTCAGCCCCACCCTGGACCCGCTGCAGTTCGCCTACAGACCCAACATCGGAGTAGAGGACGCCGTCATTTACTTTCTGCAGCAGACGCTCTCCCACCTGGAGCCCACCGGGAGCGCTGTGAGGGTCATGTTTTTCGACTTGTCCAGCGCTTTCAACACCATCAGGCCGGTACTGCTGCGGGGGAAGATGGAGGTCGCAGGAGTGGACAGTAGCCTCACTGCATGGACCATCAACTACCTCTCAGACCGACCACAGTACGTGCAGCTGTGAGTCTGAGGTGGTAGTCTGCAGCACTGGGGCCCCTCAGGGCACTGTCCTCTCACCGTTTCTCTTCACCATCTACACCTCAGACTTCACACACGACACACACAGCTGTCACCTGCAGAAGTTCTCCGACGACTCCGCCATCGTGGGCTGTGTATCTGAGGGGAACGAACTGGAATATCGGTCGGTTATCAAGGACTTTGTCGACTGGTGTGAGCGCAACCACTTGTGCTTGAACACCAGTAAGACCAAGGAGATGATCATCGACTTCAGGAGAAAACCACTTTCCCACACGCTGCTGAACATCCAGGGGGAGGACATTGAGCTGGTGGACAGCTTCAAGTACCTGGGTGTTCACATTAACAATAAACTGGACTGGTCCCATAATACAAACGCCCTGCACAAGAAGGGCCAAAGTCGCCTCTTCCTTCTGAGGAGGCTGAGGTCCTTTCGGAGTGAGCAGGCCTCTGCTCAGGACTTTTTATGACTCTGTGGTAGCTTCTGCCATTTACTACGCTGCCGTGTGCTGGGCCCCGGGCAGCACAGAGCGAGACAGAAACAGACTGAACAAGCTGGTCAGGAGGGCCAGCTCCACTCTGGGCTGCTCCCTGGACTCTAGAGGAGGTGAGGGACAGGAGGGTGCTAGCCAAAGCCACCTCCATCATGAACAACACCTCCCACTGCACAGGACTGTAGAGGAGCTGAGGAGCTCCTTCAGTGGAAGACTGAGGCACCCTCAGTGTAGGAAGGAGCGCTACCGCAGGGCCTTTTTCCCCACCGCTGTCAGACTGTACAATAAGTCACTTCAAATGATCACTGTGTGAAAACAGTGAAACTATTGACACTGTTTCCAATTGACACTTGTCACTTTTGTTGTACATAATTATTGTCACTTTTATTGTACATATATATCCTGCATGTAACATGTTTGCACATTTCCTCCTTTTGCACAATCTGAGTGTCTATCCATGCCAAATGTGACATGTAAATTTCTCCTCTGTGAGATAAATAAAGCTTATCTTATTATTTAGTGTCAGTGAACACATTACACTGTCCTCTAGACTTCTCCACAGAGCTCAGACAGCAGCAGCGGCGACTCTGCAGCTGTGTACACAGGCACGATATGAGACTCCTCTGCTCATCAGGAGAATGTCACCCACACATACACGTTTTTTGTTACCTGGTGGGTCCCTTTGACAGGGCCGTTCAGAATGGGACCCATAGACATAATCTTTTTTTACCAAGACTTTAAGTAATACAAAACAGTCAATAGAAACCAAACAACTATTTTAAAGGAATTTTATTTTAGATTTTGTTTTCGAATTGCAGTGATTCTATTTTTGACATAGAATTTAATGCCACTCCATGTCCGATGTCTAAGGTCATCTGGTGAGGCATTAATGCAGGCCAGGCAGTGAGACTTCCCAGGGACCTTTCCAGTCTGTATGAAAGGTGTCATGGTCTTCTCCACAGCCTTCACCTCAGATGCAGACCATGGCTTTCTTACACGTTCTAGGGAGAGAAATAAAAATATATTAGCAATATACACTCCCAGGGTGAGGACCAAGCAGCCTGGCTGTAATCCCCCACCTGGTACACTTACCAGAAGGGGCACTGCCACTACCATGGGGTGCATCTGGATGAATGGTTGAAGGTTCTCCGCTTGAAGTTTCTTTTAGCCCGTCCGTTTGTGAGAGGATCTCTACTGCTCTCCCTGTCGCACAGAAAATAAAAATACAAGTGGCCTTTAGGGGAAAAAAATCATACATATTTTAATAATATCAAGAATTACCTTCAGGCTCAATTTGTATCTGGTCGAGGCTCTTTCCTTCGAATTCCGTCACTCTTCCCTGCTCCATGGCCATCAACACTTTGCTGATTTTGGCCAGCTCCAGTGTCCCCTCTGGTAGTCTGTAATATTGCCTGTGGATGCGAATGTCATGGCCGAGGAAGTTGGCAAGTATGTCCATCTCATTCTCTTTCATATTGAGAACTGTAGACATAGTAGCTATGTGCTTTCTAAGTTTGGTTGAGGATAGCATCTCTGGATGCACCGCACCACATTCTTTGGCTACCTGGCGTAGGGAGTCTGATCCCCTGATGTGGGTGTCTGCGCCCGGGCGGGAAAAGAAGTATGGGTTATGGTCAGAGATGGAACAGGCCCTTCTGTTCTCCACCAGCACCTCCATCGAAGCAATCATTTCAGGAGTCAAAAGAACCGGCACTTTCCGACTTCTTTTCCCTTTAATTTCAATGCGTTGAAAATGCTGACACAGCTTTTTCTCAAGTTGGGACAGTCCCAGAGCAATGTCAGAATGGATCCCAGTCTTACTTCTTAAGGTAAAGGCTGTCAGTGGCATCTTTGAAACCTCACCTTCCCTTCTTCGATTGAAAATGATGACCTCACAAAGAGTCAAAACTGCCAGTTTAGACCAATGCTTAGACGTTGGCTCACTTATTAGGGTTTGCACATATTCAGGTCGACATACCTCAATATGTGCATGCATGGCTCTAACGTCCTCAGTCAGAGGGAGCAGGTCCGGAGTGTTCCACTTGGCTTGCCGGAGGGTCTGTAGGGCAGCAGAAGAAACACAGACGTCCCACCTCTTCTCAAAAAGCAGCCGGCTTCGTTGGAGGTTTTTAATAAATAGTTCATCAACACAATGCTCCATTTTTGAGTCACATTCAAGAATATCTGCTAGCTTTCTGAGGCTATGGCCGAGTTTGAGGGCCAAGGATGGAGTCTTGTATTGATTTGTTTCCTCATCATATCCAGCCACAGACCTGACTGCATCAATCACATGGTTAAAGTTGGAAGGAATAAAGAAATCCTTAATTGTTTTCAGTTTCCCTGCGGTTTTTGCTTCGTTAATTAACCTACCGACTTCTCTCATTTTCTGCCTAATGTAATCATGCTTTGTCTTATCATGCCCGTGTTTTAAGTACAGGTGCTCTCCGAGTCTCAGAATCCCCTTTTCTGCTTTGACAACACCCGTGACCTCATCCTGATGCATTGCCGAAATTAAAGACCACAGCTTTTTGCTGATGCCCTCCGGTACAGGCTGGGCTAGGGAGCAGAGGGACTGGACCCTACTTCTACCTGGTTTAGCCTGGGCATCTTTCTGTGAAAGCCGGCACCTGGCCACATGCCTCCACAGCGACTTTCGCTTAAGCAATGCCCCACAGTCTATACAGTGCAAAAACTCACTGGATTTAACTGGGCAATTTGGCTGTTTAGCTGGGACTAAAGTTCCAATGCCGGCCTTTAAAACCTCAAAATTGTGCTCACGGTTTCCACTATTCCTGATCAAATCAAACTGAAGTTTACGTGCTTTAGATTTCACAGGTAGAGCCAATGCTCTGGCTACGTCACTTTCATTTCCATGTTTTCTAGTCAAATGACGGGACATTTTGTGGCAGGACATTGAACAGTAGAGGCAGAAGTGTCTCTTGCTGTATACTCGCCCCCCATTTTTCTTCTTTTGCAGCTGCATGATAACAATCTTATTTGCCTTTGGTTCGTCACTTTCCGAGTCTTGAAGAAAAGTGTTTTTGATTTTTCTTTTTCCATACTTTTTTACAGGTTTCTTCTTGACAGTTAAATCGTCAGAATCTGAGTCGACTTCATCAATTAGGGACTCTTGACTAAGCTGCACAAACAACAAATAATTTGTAATCATTCTATATAACAATTTGAAGTCATGACTTGTAGTCAGCACTTACCAGTGGTTTGTAAGCGTGCGCTTCAGTGTGCTCCTCCATGATTTCTTGCAGCCTAATGAACCACACACTTGCACCTTTTTCTAGCCTGACACCTGATTTCCTCTGTTGTGCTGCTCCATGATTGGCTCCAGCCTGCTGGACTGAAATTGCCCCAGTGTGCCCCTCCTTGATATCCCGCAACCCACCACCAGGGTTCCGACACATAACACACTTTTTTCAGGAAAGTAAACCTCCAGGGGTCCTTTCCATATTTTTACAGAGACTGCATAAGGACCGTTAGAAAAGCATTACCCATTGATTATTAAGCTTGGACCAGTGGGGTCCGGTGTTCGGGCCCCACCACGTAAAACCAGTCCCCATGACGTGAGTGGAATCTCAGGTTATGGAACCCACCAGGAGTTGAAAACAAGTGCACAAGAGGTATTAAGAAGTAGTTTACGGGTGGGGAGGCAAATGTAGTGGGCTGATTACTTTAGATTGCGGTAAGTTATTTTGCGTGTTTGTTTGGGAGTTTTGACTGGTATTGCAAAATACGACGGTGACGGCTAGGTGGTCGGAGAGGTTGAGGGTCTGTTGAGAGTGGATATTATCGATTGATATGAGGCAGAGGAGCAGATGAGATCGAGAATATGACCAGAGAAGTGAGTGGGAGAGATTACATACTGGGTGGAGGTTTAGGCAGTTTAAAATGTCCAGAAAATTCTGCTGAGAATTTGGAGGTGTGATTATCACATGATGTTGAAAATCTCCAAGAGGAGAACAGAGGAGAGATGGAGGAGATACTGTTGGTGTAGAAGTCTGTAAAGTCTGAAAGGACTTACACAAGGAAATAAAACAAAGAAATTAAAAAAAAAAAATAAATAAATGACAACATGGAATGTTTTTAAACTCCAATTCAAAAACAGAAAAATGGAGATAAATCCTTCAGTTGTAGCACAGCAACAGAACATACTTTAAAACCTGGATTTGAAATGACATAGTAACGCCTCCCTCACATTTTCAGGAGATTGTCCAGATCTTAGCTGCTTGGAACTGAAACGCACCTCCCCCATGTATGGTTTTCACTCTGGGCACCAGCAGGGGCCAGTCCCTGTGGCTCCTCAGAGACCGAGCCGGTTCATATGACACCAACATTCACTAATGTATGTTTGTGCAAGTGCATGGAGAGACTTGTACACAAGCAGAGCGGTTTATAAACTCTATTCTCTGAGCACAGAAGCCAGTGCAGAACCAGAGGAACCTGACAAAATAATGGCCATACTTCCTGTTTCCGGTCAGGAACACTAGCAGCATCATTTTGGATGTACTGCTCGCTGCTTAGAAGGAAGTTTGGACAGACCTGTAAGCAGGTCATTGCATTAGCTCGCCTGCTGAAGACAAATGCATGGACAAGATCTCCAAAGTCTGCCCTGACACAATATTTCTAACTTTGGCAATGTTCTTCAATGGTAAAAAGCTGTTGATGTTATAGAATTTTTTAGTGGCTATTGAAATTTAGAGTCTGAGTCCATGTATTAACCCCCCAAAATTTCTGACGCTTTACTGAAGTAAGTAGGGTGAGAGACTGAAGTTGTTGGACAAATGACGCCCACTCTTTGTGTTTCTTGGACCAAAGACAATAGATTTCGGGTTTTGTCTGCATTAGCTGAGGAAATTATTTTGTCATCCATCCACTGATCCTGTTGGAATTACAGTGAAGGAGAGCAAATCCAGTGGTCCATGTTTCTCCTCAGTCCAGTGACATAGATCTGAGTGTCGTCAGCCGTAATTGTGGGGGGGTAGGAAGTAATATATATGACGCGGTAGAGAGCAAGTGGTTAAAAGGTGTGTACTGCACCTAAAATTCCCCAGAAAGTGGACTGCGCTCTTGTAGCAAGTGGTGAAAGTGTTACTGTCACATTGTTTTTCAAAGAGTTTTCAATGAGTTAGCTACTGTTAGGCCTGTGTGTGATGTGATAATGTTTCACAGTTGTCTAAAGTGATTATGATCACGGTGTATTCTAAAACAGTTAAGTCTGCTGGGAGGACCAGTTAACGGCACTGGTGTAAGTGTCCTGATAGTGAAGAGTCGGTTAAGGACTAGTTATAAATGACTGTGATCCTATATCTCCATGATGTTATTCAATATAGTGTTCATATCTGTGGCACTGTGGGAAAGTGTCACTTCATATCTGTGGAGGTCTTATTTTATTGTATCAGTTATTTTTATATATTTTTCGTATGTGGGTGCTTGTTGTACCTTTTGTCTTCTATTTTCATTTTTGTATAATACAAATTCTGTTTATCAAGGTGTTGTCTAACACCAGATGCTGTCTTACTATTCTGATTATATTATATTCATACAGTAAAACGGTAAACACATTGTTTTAGAAATCTGGATAACCAGAAGAAACAGTTTTACAGTGATACACTAAATGAGAACGAGCTACTTGGAGAATTTTAAATAATGTCATGAGGAACAACAAAATCAAACATGAGTACACAAATTATTTTGTCAAAGGCAGAAATATCCAATAAAATAAATATATCAAATGAATTTTGTAGATACTTTACTCGTGTAGGAGACTCAAAAGAAAAGAAAATTTCCAAAACCTACATCTTACAGTGAAATACAAAGGTAGATCCTGTGAACAGTATTTTTCTTTCCAATATGGAAAAAAGACAAAGTATGAAAAATTGTGAATACTTTTGTAAACAACCGACTCAGACATGATGCATCTGTAATTGAACCTTTTTACATACCTTTGCAACTTGTCACTAAAAACAGGAACCTTTTCCTGAAAAAAATGAAAACAACCAAATTATACCTCTTTACAGAAACAAACACAACTTCTCAAATTCTAGACCCGTGTCTTTGTTACCACAGTTTTCTAAAATCTTGAAAAAAGTATTTGCAATGTGAGTGGATAGCTTTTTACAAAAGTAAATGTGTTAATTCAAAACGAGTATGGCTTTAGGAAAAAAACACTCAACTGCTGTAGGAATAATGGAAGGAATAATGGGCGGCACGGTGGCTGAGTGGATAGCACTCTCGCCTCTCAGCAAGAAGGTCCTGGGTTCGAATCCCGGTCGGACCAGGGCCTTTCTGAGTGGAGTTTGCATGTTCTCCCTGTGTCTGCGTAGGTTTCCTCCGGGTACTCCGGTTTCCCCTACCACTAAAAATATGTCCAATAGTTCTAGCATGCGCCTCCTGTACTGGCCCCGCTCCCATCTCTGTGTGGAGTGAGAGACAAATGCCCAAAATTAACAATTGTAAACCGCTTTGAGACTCAGATCTGCAGTGAAAAGGCGGTATATAAATAAAAACTTACTTACTTACTTACTTACTAACTGACAGAGAAAATATGGAGATACATATGTTGTAAGTATCTTACTAGACCTGCAAAAGGCTTGCTCATACATGGATCTCTAGTTATCTAGAAAATCTTAAACAGTTTGTGCAGATAAATTGTAAAAAATAATAAATTACTCATTATCAATGTTGTTTTTATGAATGACTTTCCAAAAGTATCAACTATTGTGCTGTCCTCACGATACGTGACCATGTGAAGCTGGAGCGAACGGGAAAGAAACTCTGTAGACAAGGCTTACTTTTCTTGTTTCATAGAGAATCTCTTGCGTATGGTTCATTGCATCCCTAAATACAAAATAAAAAAATCACCGTAACTGAAACAATAGAAAAACTATCAACGGTTGTACACACGGAATTGCGTACAGCGCTAGCTAATCAGATATAGCCCAAACTTAACACTTTGCAGTAGAATAAAACACTTTTATGGCCCCTAACAATGTGCTTGTGAGATTAAATAAATAATACTTACAAAGATGAAAGTTTGCCAGGCTCAACACATGAAACAAAGATTGTTACAAAGACAAACCAAACAAGAGCGCTTACTCTGCTCGGACAGGAAACTGATGTCTTACTTTGTTTCCCCTTATATTTTAGCACAACAAACAACTATAGCTTATTATCACACTGGGGTGAAGAAGGCGCTGCGTGGCCCAAACACATTGGTCCCTTCTCTGTTAAAGGACTTTTATCAGAGTGCCTCGGATTTCACCCTGTCTTCATTTTCCATGGAAAAGGGAATCTTTGTTTTTAAATGTAACTTATTACATAGCATTTAAGGACGTGTTGCATTTTTAAACTTATTACATAGCATTTAAGAACGTGTTGCATTTTTAAACTTATAAATGATTGAATTGTGTCTTTAAACTTGTAAACATGACAACTATATTACAAATAATCTTATTTGCTGGTGCCACAGCATTATTTTGTTGTGGAAAAAATGTTGGAGAGTTATCAAAAAGTAATAAACAAAGAACTTGTCATAATAAAAATCTGGTTGGATCATAATGACTTTGCTCTAAACAAAGAAAAAACGATTACATGATATTCAAAGCTAAAAAGAAAAAATCTTAAATAGTGTATCGATAAGACTAGACGGGGGAATTCAAAAGGGTAAAAGAAACAACATTTTTGGGAGTCATCATCGTTGAGGAAAGGAAAATTAGCCAAATCACTTGGTGTTTTACACTTTCCAAACCATTCAGCATTACTGACCTTAGATAATACAATGATTATACCGACCTCACCTATGTTGTCAACATTTGGAGACAACGTTTAAAACACATACACTGCCTATAGTTATTTTACATAAAAAAGACCAGAAGGAAAATATATCGAGATTCATCAAATCCTGTTTTTGAGTGCTTAGTGTTAAAATTGTATGTTATAGTGGATTATACTATTTATCATACATTGTACAAGGTAAATTGCAAAACATTAGCAGCAAACCTCTAAGAGAACTTTGAAAAAAAAAAAAAGACAATGTCGATACAATCTGTAAGTAACTGACATCTTTAATAAAACCTAGATTCAGAACTACATTCATGGGAAGAATGGTCTCAGTGGAAAGGAATCAACTTAACAAAGACATTAAAGAGTCAAAATAAAAATCATGGTTTTTAAGAAACAACAAAACTATTATACTCAATAAATATGAGAGTGTTACATAATAAGAAAATCTGGATTTTAATTAATGGTTTGTGTTTTGGTAAAATGTTGTACATAATGTTTAATTACTGGTTTGTGTTTTGGTAAAATGTTGTACATAATGTTTAAGGTATGTAATATGGGTGTTTAATCAGTCTTTAAGATGACTATTTATGGTAACAAGTGTCAATTGTATATCTGAGAGATGTACGCCTTTAAATCATTTGATCTTGCGTAAAAAGAAAACCTGTACCAAGGACCCTAGTTTCACATCTACCTACTCTGTTTCAAACTGTGTACATATATGTATATAGGGTTCTTATTTTTATTGTATTGGACAATTAAATTGATATAGAGACTACTACCTTATGAATAGGGTTAGGATTATAACGCATTAATTACGATTGATAAACGCCACAAAAATATATGTGTTTTTGCTCCACGGAACCTTTGTCATCAGGTGAGTTTCAGACGGATCGTTCATACTGGTGTACCAGTTGGAACCCTGCGCCCATCTCCGTGAAAAATAACAACTATCCTCCTATTGTTTTAGTGCAACACTCAGGGCCACATGATAAGGCTATCACACACACACACATAAGTGTCGCTCTTTCAGAGTTCGGGTGCAGTACCACTTGTTGCAGAAAAAATAAAAAAAACACCTATACAATACAATACAATTTATTCTTGTATAGCCCTAAATCACAACTGTAGTCATCTCAGAGGACTTACCAAAAAACTACTGAAAATCACCAACACAGATCGGAGAATCAACAGTTAAAACACATAAAGACTATAGACCACTACATGTTGTAGAATATTAAAGTGTCCTGGATCATCACCACAGTCCTTCTAGTTTCTCACTAACTGTGCAACAAACCCATCCTGCATCAGCAATAAAAAACTCATATGAAAAAAAAAGTGCGAAACCTCAGGGAGACCCATAGTTTGAGAAAGGGATCTGCTTCACTCAAGTGTTACCTTTTGGAAAAATAGGGCGCCATACCACCTTTTCATCACATGGTACTACATGTATCACCCTGATTGGACATAGTAGGTCCATCCTCCCTCCAACCCCTTCATCATGATTCGCTGTTAGTACACCCTCCCTTTAACATTGCACGGATTGGCCATGGGTGGTCCATCCTCCCACCCCTTCATCCTCCCAACCCTTCATCCTCCCATCCCTTCATCATGTTTGTATAGGTTGACAGGTCTGGGGCAGGTCCTCCGTGTAGATTAATTAGTTATTGACGTGTCTCCCTTAACTAAGCCATCACTGTTTGTTTTAGAATAAGCTCGGTGTGACCCTCCACATGTGTTACGCTAAACGCTGCTCAATAAATAACTTTTAGACAACTGTGAAGCACACTTACACACCAGGCAGAGGCTAACTATTCAAAATGACACCTCTTTGAAAAATACAGTGCAGTAACACCTTTCACCACTTGCTCAATAGCGCCGTCCCCATTCTGGGGAGTTCAGGGTGCAGTACCACCTTTTCACCACTTGCTCAATACCGCCGTCAATTATATCTACTATGTAACTCACCTTTTATCATCATCCCCGTGATTATGTATTTTGTGTCCGTTACAGCGTGATAGAATTGCTCTAGAAAAAAAAGATTTACACCGTTCATAAAGCTTGCTATATAAAATTAGTTAGTATATGTACGGACTTACGGAGCTAGACTTGCGTTGCGTTGATTTACTTGTCTTAATTTATGCATCTGGGGCATTGACTTGCTCTTTAATTTACCTGTGCTGTATAAAATGAAATAAAGTATTAAGCATCTGGTTAACACTAGGACCGCCGTGCTCTAAACATACCTTGCACCGCCCCCTGCGGTCAGTTGACCGCTATGTATTTTGCGCTGATACAGCCTTTTGCCAAATTGATTGTTCACTAAACCAGAATTTGTTGTTGCAAGGAAATCGTGATCATAATGAAACTGTGTAAATTATTTGTCTAAATATGCTAAGTAATTGTAATTCCAGCCGAAATAAAAAAAAATTACGAAGACTTTTCTGGCTAGATTTATTTTGTAACTTTGCAAACACGTAAAAGGTCGGTCACTATATGTTAAATTTGACTCAGTAACAATATGTCAATTCAAACAATATAAATGATAGTTTAGAAAAGCACGGGACCATAACGTCTTCGCGCTGCTATATGCGTCTACTTCTTACGTCATCTCCAGACTGTTTTCTCTTTAGAGGCCGAAATCACTGTGGGAAATATTATCTCGATAATAATAATAGTATTCGTATTGACACAAGATCATCAGCTAGGCTACCATCGTCAATGTACAATCTTCAATTTTACACGGGACACGTTATATATATATATTTGTATTTATTTGAGACAAGCAGTGCTCTTTATGATCAGAAGAAAATTATAATCATTGCCTTGCAGTGCGCGCTGTGCAGAATAACACAGTGTTATCTGAATGAAATAAGAAAGATATCCTTATTGATATGATGAGGGCCGCTTCTGACCCACAGTCGCTCTCCTCCTGCAGGTGTCCGCGGGTGACGAGAGGATCACAGCGCTCCATCTGCACTCTGCCTTGATAGTTCATCTAATTGTTCTATTTTATTGCGATATTGTATTCTGCTTTATTGCCTTCTTCTATGTATAAATATAAGAATGTAATTGATGATGAATGAAAAGGCAGAATGGAGCAACAGCGCGCACACAGACACCTGCGTATGGCTAGCATTACGCGGGTCATGTGCGTTATTGCTTCTGGACTTGTTCCAACACTGCTGTCCGTGCCATGAATGCACTACGGGTTTACGTTCAGATTTAGAATATTATAAGTGTTCTCCCGCTGTGACATCTCACCTCCGTCAGACTGTTCTCATTCAATGTCTTGAAGCACTGTCAGGGCTTCATACCGTGTACTTGCAGCTCTATTCATGTTGTACTCCTCTCAATTCAAAACTCTTTCTCTCTCCCAAATAAAAACCTCAAGTCCCTTTAGAGTCTAATGACAACATATTGATACATTTGTATAAGGCGCGAAAAACCCCCGGGAAAGGTTACTATGACAACAGTCGCCCCTGCGCCATGTATCCCTATGGGGCAGCAGAAATGGCTGTGGTTTAGAAAAGTTAAAATGCGTGTAAATCTTGTTTTCTTTACTTTTTCCAAAAACAAAACACACCAAAATATAAACAACAAGTACCCAGTAAAAGTCATAAAATTTCAACTTCTGGCGTTTTGTTTTGAATACACTAATTAGCATATTAAAGTGAGTGACGGTCAGATGACCGCTAGGGGCGCTCCTAGTGTTAAGACCTTAAGGAAAATGAGATCTTACCATATTTCCTCCGTTGGTTGTAGACCTCTCGTAACTTTTGGTGATGGGGTTAAATCCTCATCGGTGTCATAATGTGTCAATAAACGACCCTTTCCTAGAGATAAACTAAATTAAAACATTTAATATGAATACTGAAAAAATGGTATATTACCTGTATTAGACATATCGTATAACCTTCCCGTAGACAACCTTAATGCGTTTGATCCATTGAAAACTTCTTAGAGGGCGGGGGGTCACCATAGTCCTCCCACCCCCCTTCATCATGTTTGTATAGGTTGACAGGTCTGGGGCAGGTCCTCCGTGTAGATTAATTAGTTATTGACGTGTCTCCCTTAACTAAGCCATCACTGTTTGTTTTAGAATAAGCTCGGTGTGACCCTCCACATGTGTTACGCTAAACGCTGCTCAATAAATAACTTTTAGACAACTGTGAAGCACACTTACACACCAGGCAGAGGCTAACTATTCAAAATGACACCTCTTTGAAAAATACAGTGCAGTAACACCTTTCACCACTTGCTCAATAGCGCCGTCCCCATTCTGGGGAGTTCAGGGTGCAGTACCACCTTTTCACCACTTGCTCAATACCGCCGTCAATTATATCTACTTCTGACAACAATGACATTAATCACAAATGCACACAGCACTTCCTCTTCAGAGTTCAAAGTCTCAGATGGATTCACTCTTTTCATTTGCTCTCACATTTTGTTTTAAAAGTTATTCACAAATTATTTAATCATTTCTGACCTGTCGGTGCTCTGAAAGTCTTATCTGCGACACACACAGTTTATAATACATTTTGTAATAGATATTGTTCGTCAAATATCAATAATCAATAAACTTTACTTTAGCAGAAGCTGCTCCTGTGTGTGTTTGTCATTTCCAAATAGCACTTCCTCTTCAGAATTCAAAGTCTGATGGATTCACTCTTTCATTTACTCTCACTGTTTTAGTAAATAAAGTCACTAAATGCACTTTAGTTTGAACATGTGCTTGTTTGTGTGAAGCTGAACCTCCACAGCCTCAGTGCTTTTCATGTCTCTGCTTTAAAGAGCGACTAAACACCTGTGCCCAGCCTTAACCCTGGTTCACACGGCAGGATATTTAGGCCGATTTAGACCCGATTTACCCCTTACGACAATCTTAAGAAACGCTCCGATTTCCGTAACAAAATCTTACAGATTTTCCTGCCGTGTGTGGTGTGTTAAGACTGCACTCGTCGCTCGGAAGGACATCGGGACTGCTCCCGATCTCAAATCGGGGATATCCAACATGTTGGATTGTTTTGGCCCGATTTCTTGTCGTGTGTGGTGTCCTCCGAGGACAAGCGAGCGCGTTGCCATGACTACGGCGTGTAGCCAATAAGAAGACGAGGTGACAAGCCGGTGAGGAAACACCGGAAAAAAACCAAAACACAGCAGCATGGCTTTGACCATTGCCTTTTCTTTGGATTACGTGTCTTCTCTGTTAACAACAAACTGCACACTATCGCCACTGCATCCTCTTCGTCCGCCATGACTGTTTACTCTGAAGTCACGCTTGATCTCGAGAGATTTTGTGAGATTTCCGTCTGACCTGGGAATGCTCGGGGGGGGGGGGGGTGTCGGTTCGTGTGTGATGTTTGTGGCTTGCGTGATCTTGCCGTGTGGCTACGCACCACACACTGCACGACCAAAGTGGTTAGACGCAGGATT
Organism: Knipowitschia caucasica; assembly: GCA_964034765.1. Taxonomy (NCBI): domain Eukaryota; kingdom Metazoa; phylum Chordata; class Actinopteri; order Gobiiformes; family Gobiidae; genus Knipowitschia; species Knipowitschia caucasica. The sequence continues at coordinate 6,595,003 of OZ035825.1, forward strand.
TTTAATCTCCCCGTGTGGGGTCTAACACGGAGAAAAATCGGCCGACAATTTTAAAATCGTCTCGTGTGAACCAGGCTTTACTCCGCCCACATGAAGATTTGAAAATTTTCTCTTAAAAGGGCGTTTCCTGGAGGACCAAGGGACAAGAAGGGGGGCTTAGAGTTGGGCGTGGTCTGGGCTGTGATTGACAGTTGTCAAACAAAGAAAAAACAGACAGTTGTCATTGCTGCTTAAAGCAATAGTTTACAGACCAGAAAGTCTCATTCCACCCTTGATTACGCACTAGTCAATGGAGAGGCCTGAACCAAATTCAAATGTAGTACCACCAAAAAGGTTGAGAGGGCGCCACACAGCGTTTTTTTTGCTCAAAAGTGATATTTTATCTAATTTGAACTAAAATGTCAAAAAAATGACCAGGATATGTAGACAGCACTACAATAAACATATTTATGCAGTTTATGAGTTAAAAAAAAGTTCATTTGGTGTTTAGTCGCTCTTTAAGTCTGTTCCAGGTGAAATTTCCAGGTCGTGTCTGCGCCTTACAACAAATACATTTATTATTGTTTTTATTACAAACGTTCACTTGTTGCATAAGCACAGACATGAACAAAGAAACACACGCACATGTGACATCACAACTCTGCACATTCTCCGTTTATAGTAAGCACTGAGCCTGTTATACACGTGTTGTCCACATGATGGCGCAGTGGACTTGTTTCTCATTATATCCATTTCTGTTTGTCTTATTTTAAATGTCATTTATATCTTTAATAACATAAAATAGACATTGACATTGAGGAAATGCATCAATAAATAAACGCATTTATTTATCAAGGAATCCTTGTTTCCAGTCAAACGTAACCAGACTGCTCCATGACGTCATTGATCATATAAATTTATATCTTCTGTCACTAGTTTCTACATGTTGCCTCTGTCACATCTTTAGATCAGCTTTTTCAGACAGAAAAGTGAGAAAGAGAGGACCCCCCTCACTCAGCCAATCAGCTCTCAGCCCAAAGAGTCCCAGAGCGCTTTGTCACATATTTAAAGACATGTTTGAATAAGATAAAAACAGCATGTTGTTGTCTTGTTACTTTAACAAGAGTCTTTCTGTCGGGAAAAGCATCGTGTGTTATTGATGCAGAAAAGAGTCCTGTATCCAACGTTAATATGGTCTCCATGAATACTTTCACTTTCATGTGTTTCCAGTCAGTAAATATTCTTGAAGACTGAAGAAAAGGCTCAGATGCAGAGTCTGGGATGGAGTCTCAGCAGAAGACATGTTTTATTTTTGGTTCACAGCGTAAGCCGCACGACCAGAGCTTCACAGCGTTCACATGGTTTTATACCAAGTCAGAACACAGAAGCTCTCCTCAGCGTTGCCATGGAGACAGTAGAGAAGTCTGCTCCCACCTTCAGACCAAAACATCCAGTGGAAAATCCCAGACTTCTACAGACTGTTGTAAGGAGCAGCTCAGTCTGAGCACGACACTAAAGTCTGATCAAAGATCCACAGGTGAATAAAAGAGGTTTAAAGTCTGTTCTTCATCTGTGTCTCTGCTGCGTCTCTTTACAGCTGCACTCTCTCAGGGGGCGGGGCCTCACACTTTTCTATAGCACATGTCACACTTTTTAATCATACACTCTCAGGAAGCTAGGGAAAGCTTGGGCTCCAACACTGAGGAAACACAATATTTGGAGACGAGAACAGAGAAAGATGAATTCAACAAAGTAAGAAATAAAGATAGAGTTTAATAAAACTATACTCACATATGTACAATGTGTGCGTCCTTATTCTCTACAGCAGGGGTCACCAACGCGGTGCCCGCGGGCACCAGGTCGCCCGCAAGGACCAGATGAGTCGCCCGCTGGCCTGTTCTAAAAAAAGCTCAAATGGCAGCACTTACCAGTGCTATTCTTGTTTAAATCATACTTACATGCAACTTACAAATGGCATATAAACAAGAGCCGGGACTTTAACAAGTTAATAAAGATTAATTAATTACACACAAAAAAGCGCGTTAAAAAAATTACGCATTTTAATCGTATGTATTTTTGCACCCCGGAACGTTCCTCACTGAATAAGTTTCAGACGGACCAATTGAACTGCCGCACCAACTGGAGCTCCGTGACTTTTCTTGTTCAAAAGTACATTATTACAAGCAGAGACCAACTTTAAATTCGAGTAAATTAGACGGGAATGAGCGCTGTGTATGGAGCGATGGACTCTGTGTGTGAGGAGGAGGAGCAGTGACTCCTGTGTGAGCGGAGGAGGAGGAGAAGGAGAAGGAGGAGCGAGACACAGGTGTGTGAGCTGCTAATGCTGATGTTTACTCCGAATGCACACATCAATATTATAAAAGCTTTAGCAAACAGCGCATGCCCAGCTTTAGTGCTCACAGCGTGTGCAGTGGATTTTGGGCTTAAAAAGAGTATGTTGTCGTCAGTGTGAGGAGGAGGAGCATATGTTGTCGTCAGAGTGTGGAGGCAATGACAGAAACGTTATTTGATGTTTAGAAGTTATCCCTTAAACTCCATATTAACATGTGTTGCTTAAGCCTCATGTATTCAGTCATTATTCAATGGTAAACTAAAAATCCATGTGAAAAAAATTACTTCTCACTGTTCTCAGGTCAAATATTTATATGCGATTAAAATGTGATTAATTGCGATTAAATGGGACTGTCTTAGAAGTGATCATTTGTTAAATTTGAAAAATGTGCACTTAGAGAAAATATAAGTTTTTCCACAAAATAAATATCATTAATTATTAGTAAAAACATAGAATTAAAGGTAAATTGAGCAAATTGGCCATATCTGGCAATTTATTTAAGTGTGTAACAAACTGGTAGCCCTTCGCATTAATCAGTACCCAAGAAGTAGCTCTTGGTTTCAAAAAGGTCGGTGACCCCTGCTCTACAGTATTTACACACACACACAGATCTAGTTGGTAAAGTCCATTTCAGACCAAGTATGTCCCAGATCCTACAGCAGTGTCCTCGTTGAGCAGCTGACAGCAGTTATTCTTCCATCACAGGTTTATGATGGTTCTTTGGCTCTCACTGTCGCTCCAACGCTGCTGAGTTTGCAGATAAGAAACGTCGTCACAAATGTGTAACTGATGCTTTCAGATGTTCATCAGGACCATAACAGGACAGGACTCAGGAGTGATGTCTCTGTTGTTGAACGAGGCCTTCTCTAAATACATTCAATGGACAATTTCAGCCCCCACTGAAAGATCAAGGCTATGCTCACACTCAGAGAGCAGCCGTCCTCCTGTGGACTCACTACCTGCAGAGGGTCAGTGAGGGGCTGGTGCTATGAGACTTGGGTGGCATCTCTGACTGTCACCCCCCTGACCCAGAAATGGATTAAAGGGTAGAAAATGGATGGATGGATGGATGGACAATTTCAGCCAAAGACACTCACTTTCAAATGTGCCTCTCAGTGTGACTGTAGTCCTGCAGCACAGCAGCAGGGGGCGCCATACTCCTTCATAAATGTGGAACTGAGGGATTAGAATCCTGTGTGTGATGATTCCAACATGTTCATATATCAGCCTTAAACCAGCCGCACTAGAACCACCCTTTAATGTTGCTCAAACTGTGTGTGTGCTTTTCTACAACAAACATCACAATATATGAATGATGTCACACAACAGCGGCTACACAACTGTACACACGTTTATTCACAAACAACTCAAACCACGTCATTTACATCATGAAGCATAAACACCAATGATTGACAGGTCTGAATGAAACACACAACATTGAAGCCACATGACGCTCTACAAATATATATGTTGACATTGATGTGTGAGAAAGGACTCTTTCTAAGACACACACACACACTTTATACTGTACTAGTACTTCATGACAGTAGAATGTATAATAACACTCACACGTACACACGGATCACACACACACAGAAACTCAGAGCATGTGACTGACTGACCTTAAAGACACATGGATCACACACAATAATAAAACAGGACTTATATAGAGCTTTGTGGACACTCAGACGCCGTACAAAAGGCACAGACACACACTTATGTGTGGCCAGACTCACTATTGTTTCAGCTGCTTCTTCAATAGTTTTTATCTGCAGTTTAGTTCAGAATAATAATGTCCCCACTCTGTCTCCTTCTTCATCACATGTCAGTTTGAATCTTACACTTGATGCAGCTTTAAAGGAAACATAAGATTTTCCTTTCAGACAAAAACATGATGTATCCGAGTCTCCAGACAAAAAGTAAAGATGTTCAAATCCACAATAAGTGTTTGGTCTGTAAAGCTCAGCAGCTGCACCACAGGGTTAAGACCTGCTCTGTCTCCTTCACTTTGTTCCAGATGCTGCGTCTTCACACCTGCTTCTCACAGCTTTTAATGTGCTTATGAAGAGATGAGCTTTGTGTAAAAGACTTTCCACACTTTTCACAGACAAATGGTTTCTCTCCAGTGTGGATCCTCTGATGATCTTTGAGATGACCACTGTGAGAAAAACTCCGATCACAAACGTCACAGCTGAAGGGTTTTTCTCCAGTGTGGATTCTGCTGTGGACCTCGAGACCTCCTTTTGTAGAAAAAGCTGTTCCACACTGATCACACTCGTACGGTTTTTCTCCAGTGTGAGTTCTTTTGTGTTTATTAAGATCTCCTCTTTGGGAAAAACTGTGTCCACAAACATCACACTTGTACGGCTTCTCTCCAGTGTGGATCCGATGGTGAACTGTGCGCTGTGATGCAGTTCTAAAAGTTTTGCTGCAGAGGTCACATGGAAATGGTTTTTCTCCAGTGTGAATTCTCTCATGCATTTTGTAGGAGTAAAACCGAGTAAATTCCTTTCCACAGTCTCCACAGACTAATGGCTTTTCTCCTGTGTGGATTCTGTAGTGACGAATGAGGTGAGATAATTGTGTAAAAGTCTTTCCACACTGGTCACATTGGTGAGGTCTCTCTCCTGTGTGGACACACGGATGTAGTGAGAGCTGCTGTTTGATCCTAAATGTTTGTCCACACGTGTCACACTCAAATGGTTTCTCTCCTGTGTGGATCCTCTGATGATCTTTGAGATGACGCTCTTGTCTAAAACTCTGACCACAGAAATCACAGCTGAAGGGTTTTTCTCCAGTGTGGATTCTGCTGTGGCCCTTGAGATGTCCTTTTCTAGTAAAACCTGTTCCACACAGATCACACACATATGGTTTATCTCCAGTGTGAGTTCTGTAGTGTATCTTTAAATCAGAAGCAGAGATCCAGGTCTTTCCACACTGATCACAGGTGAACCCCATTCTGTAGATGGACTTTGTAGATCTGCAACAAACACAACAAAGACATGTCAGATCACCGCCACATATTGCGTTTGTTTTTTTTCTAATATTTAAATATTTAAGGTTATTTAAAACACACAGCGTATTCGTTCCGCTGCCATGTTTTTTCTCTGCTCTCCGCATGTCTGTCACCCACGCGTCTCTCTCACTCAACACTGCTCTCACACACACAGCCCCTTTGCTCCCTGCATCTCCAGCAAACACGCGATTTCGCTTTTCTTAGAAAGTTAGAGTCGCAAGTTTGGGGTAAATGTAGTTGGGTTGTCAGCAATGTTCCGTCTCAGCTGCACGCGTGCGCAAAAGCGCCCGACACAGAAATCTGAAGCTGCGTTTGATAAAGAACAGGGCTCGGACCAACTGCACCCTGCACACCGTGAACTCACGCACTCTGTCTTACCGCGGACTTGTGAGCGGTGTCTCACGAGCACTACACCAGCTGCAGTGTGTGCGCGGAGCCACAAACACGCCTAACGCGCACACACTTATGTAGGGAAGACCAGGTCTGCTCAGACCAGCGTCCCCTTCAGTTTAGCACAAAGTTGCCTATTGCGGAGTAAAGTTAGTTTTTGTGGCATTATGACAATTATTATCTTTTTAGTATTAGTATCCATTTATTCTATATTGAATATGAATAGACATCGACTTGATATTTTGTGTTTTAAGTGCAATTCACCAAATATATTCCTCAATCTACTTTAATTCACCATCTATAAAAGACTAATTTGAATAATGATCAAGTGACTATTGAACCGAATCAGTTGATTGAAGATTGAGAATCAGCAGGTGCATACAGCAGGTGCATACAGCAGGTGCATACAGGAGGTGTATCAAAATGTGAATGTTTTTTAAACAGATCTCTCGCTCAAAGTGTTCCACGTGCCGCTCAGGGGGTTGTTTTTTTGCCCTGACCCATGAAAATTTAGAGGGAACATGGGTTGTCAGGTCAAAACACATATGTAGCAGCTTTGAATTAAATAAACGTATTGTAGATAATGTTATGTCATTTGTTTACCCGTCCACTGAATGTTTGCTGCTTCAATCCAGATGAGTATTGAACAGTATTTGCCGTGATGTTAAAAGGCACGTGTTGAGGATGAGGACCAGCCTAGGGATGTAAATCGGCGACCGTTTAACCGGTGGTTGACCGTCACAGCGTTAACCGGTCAAAGCTGTCGGTTAAAAAAGAGAAAAAGGGGAGAGGGGAGGTCTCTTAATAACGCTATTTTAAGCCCTATTTGCACGGTGTGACGAGCGGGTCTGTATCTAGCTGTGTGCGCCCATGTATTAGTAAACTCCGGGACGACTCTCACGCCGCACGAGCCACATATGCACACACGCACGCGCGCACGCGCACACGCACACGCACACGCACACACACACACACTTTCCCCCTCTCCATACGTAACATCCACACGCATCATCTCTCCCCTCTGTTACCGTCAAAGTTGCACACTGGCGCGGGTCAGAACTACATTGGAGCTTACATTTACACACACACACACATATACATACATACACACACACATACATACATACACACACACATACCGGTCTGTCGCGCTCCTCTGTGTCACGGAGCCCAAAGGATTCGCGCAAATACGCGGCTCCAGTCAAACACATGGAACATGTTTGTGTTTATGGTCCTCGGGATCAGCTCCACACACATCACTTGTATTTAAACTTTTGTGAAGACCTGTGAGACGCGGCTCGTCACTCGCTGCTCTGACCATGTGAACGAGCCGTCGTTTGCTGCTAGAAAGTTTTGGTATTAACCCGCAGCACAGCAGAATGGGAAGATTAAAAAAGCAGTTCTCTGTGCGCAAAGGTGCCGGAGCTGTTGCGGGTTTGGGCGCCGCTGTCTCGGCTCTGATCCAGTAGAACGCAGAGCTGCACTTATGAAAAGTACGCGGCTCGTAATGGCTGTTATTTAAAGAACGTGGACTATTTTAAACTACGCGGTTAACCGGTTTCAACCGGTTAATGAGGCTCGGTGGTCGGTCATGAAAATTCATAGTTTTTTACATCCCTAGACCAGCCTGAACCGGAGGTATGAGTCTGAAACAGCTGAACAGTCCGACCAGTGAAATTAGTTATGTTATTAATTTGTTTATAATATTGTCAGGCTTCAACCAGGGTGTGAAATGTGTACAGCTGTTCTAAAGTTCCTACACTTTTGTGTAGGATGTTAAATTTAGTGCATTAAAGTTTTGTGTAAAGCTTGCGAGGGGGCGTCATCACACATTGATTCCAATCCTGTGGGAAACACTGACATTGCATTCTGCAATTAAAGTCATGAGGTTGAAGAGCAGGGAGGTCAAATACATCAAAGGGCCAAAACAACTAATTTTCTACAAGCCGAGGGCAGGACTGGTTCAATGTTTATTAAAACATACTATGATGATTGCATATAACGGAACCTAGACCTAACACAGTGTACCATTATTTATTAAAAACAAACTTCCTTCAAAGAGAAAACACATGTCCTTAACATTAAATGAATTATCAATATTATTAGAGCCATAAAAAAATAGATAAGTTCAAAAAAACCTCCCGAGGGCCAATATAATTTCTTCGCGGGCCGGATCTGACCCCCGATTCTTGACTCTGATACCTATGTTGTAGAGGACATCATTACATACATACATCATTATTATTAGAAGTGTTTAGGGACACTACTCTTGTAGTCCTGCTGTCAACACACAGTAGGACTATGAGATAAAATAATTTACAAACTGTAATACAGAATATGTAGAAGGACTACAAGAAAATTAAAAAACAGACTATGAGCATAAATATGCCATCAAACCGGGGAACCTCCATTATAGTATGACAGTACACTACAAAGAAGTGTACTGTCATACTATGGACATGGAAGCTGTGAAAGTCTGAAAATCTGTGGAATTGAACACCAAAATGTCTTCAAGAGGAGGGGACAGACTCAAACTATTACTCCAACGAGAGTCTTTTTGGATTTATACCTAAAAACTAGGGATGCACGATAATATTGGTGATAATTATCTGCAATTATCGGCAATTTTGACGACCTACAGATAAGTCCGATAGTAAGAAATCAATCGATAAAATGTGCCGATAATAGTAAAGACATATCATCTCCGTTTTGCCTCTGAACTGTCTGTCCAGGCTCACGCTGATGGCTCTCTCCTCAACCCCCTCCAACCCGTAAGGAAGCGTCGCATATTTGTTGCTTCACCAAACGGCGCGGTTTGGTGTTTACAAAGAAGCATCTGTAAAAATAGCATCTTGGCGTGGCGGCATGAGTCTATTATACCGTGGCGGTCCCCAGTGGCGGCATTATTTACCGTGTCTGGCCAAGACAGTTCACTCGCAGTTTGCAAAACGTGTTCTGCCGAAATTCCACAACGAGGCCTTCCCCAGGGAAAATACAAAGCTACTTGTGCTACAAACAGTAGCGCACCCGGCAAACGTAAAGCCACAGCGAACTAATTACTATCACTACTAACACTTATTTTCTGCTGCTTTAAATGTAATCGATGGAAAAAAAACGAAATAGGTTGGGATGTGAAAAGGCAGAGATGATACTGTTTAAAGGAATAGTTCACCGTTTTTACATACTGACATATGTTCTTACCTTACCTTAGACTAGTTAATATGTACCTGTCTGGTCTTAGTCCGTGCGCTCTGTCATGCAAACGGAGCAAAAACGGGAGCACAACCGCAGCCTCCTCTGTATATTTTGTAGGACCAAAAGGTAAAACGGTACCCGTTTTATCCGCTGAGAAAATCGACTGTTACATTTCTGTGTTACTATACTTTGCAGTGTAACACGTCACGTAACTATATACATTTAATAGGGAACACTTGGAAGAGTTTGGTAGCTTCTAGCGGGAGCTACCTTTTGGTCCTACACAGTATACAGAGGAGGCTGCGTTTGTGCTCCCGTTTTTGCTCCGTTTGCATGACAGAGCGCACGGACTAAGACCAGACAGGTACATATTAACTAGTCTAAGGTAAGGTAAGAACATATGTCAGTATGTAAAAACGGTGAACTATTCCTTTAAGAAAAATCTATCACTGATTAGTAGTAGTTTTTGTTTTACTGAAAATAAAGGCTGACTAAACTTTATTTGAACCCTGATCCCTTTGTTTTATCATCGAATATTGCCTCTTTATTTATTTCTCTATAAACACAGGCATTTTTTGCACTTATTTATTTTACTGTCAGGGGACATTATTTTTTGAAAAGTCATGTTACTTTTTGCTAATGTTATACATTGAATGTCATGGGCCTATTTCTATTGGCCTCATTTTTTAAAATAAATAAAATAAATAAGGCTCTGTTAAAGCCTTTGAAGCAAGAAAATGTAAGTTAATAAATTCCAACTTTTTGCGCTACAAAGTGATTATTGTAATATTTATGGGTCAAAATTAAAGCAGGAGATGTGTTTGTATTTAAAACTATAGTTAATTAGGCAAAGAATTATCGGCTGACATTATTGGTTATCGTTATCTGCAGACATAAAATTATCAATTATCGATATCAGTTGAAATTTGCATTATCGTGCATCCCTACTAAAAACAGAGGTTCTCAAACTTTTTACACCAAGTACCCCCTCAGAAAATGCTTTCCTCTTCAAGTACTACCACAAATGACCAACACTACACAGTAGCGCCCTAAGTCTAAGTATTCATTAAAAGAATACTTACTCAGTACCATCTCGGTCTCAAGACAAGATGGCCGCGGGCTGGCCAGGCGCAGTCACTGCAGTGCTAGTTTACCCTCTGTTTTCAAGTTTTATACCACCAAAAGCAAGCTTCTACCCCTGGCGGTAGGATGTATTAGGTTAGATCCTAATACATCCTAATACATATTTTTTTATCAAAAAGAAAAAGAAAAATAAAGATGGCACCGGAGCACGCTGCTACCGGCGTCCTGCACACTTAAATTCGCTAAAAACTGGATATTAAGGAGAGATCCTGGTTCGAAACGACCATTACTTAAGCGTCTCACTCTGTCTACAGTCACTTGGACACTAATAAATCTGTCGCGAGAATGCTTTTCATCGATTATAGCTCTGCTTTTAACTGCTTTGTCCCAGGTAAACTGATTGAAAAGCTCATGTCTCTCGGTTTAAGTGTTGCCATGTGTAAATGGATTTTTAGCTTGTTAACTGACAGATCTCAGAGAGTGAAAATCAATGACTGTTTTTCTGATGTTGTTTCTGTGAGCACTGGTTCTCCTCAGGGATGTATTTTGAGTCCTTTGCTTTTTACTTTGTACACTCACGATTGTGTGTCCTCCTCTGACTCAAACTTGATCATCAAATATGCTGATGACACCACCATCATCGGTCTCATCAGTGACAATGATGAATCCTCTTATAGAGCAGAGATACAAAATGTGGTTCAGTGGAGTAAAACTAACAACCTCCAGTTGAACGCATCCAAAACATGTAAGTAAGTAAGCTTTATTTATATACCGCCTTTCACAGACCAGAGTCACAAAGCGGTTTACAATTGTTATTTTTTTGTGAACTGGTCTACGACTTCAGTCGCAATAGTTCTCATTTGCCTGTCGTAATCGACAACTCCCAGGTGCAGATCGTAGAGGAGTGCAAGTTTCTGGGTCTAACTCTGTCTAACGACCTGAAATGGGTTAAAAACACTGACCGAGTCGTTAAGAAAGCTCGTCAGCGTCTCTACTTTCTGCGTAAACTTAGAGAATTTACCACTAACTCTAAGATTGTGCTTAACTTTTATCGCTGCACCATTGAGAGTTTACTTGTTGGTTCTGTGTCTGTGTGGTTTGGAAACATCACAGATAAAGAAAAGAGAGCTTTAAACAAGGTGCTCCGCTCTGCAAAGAGGACCGTGGGCTGTGAGCTTCCTGTTCTGGAGGTTCTTTATAAATCCAGACTTTTAAACAAAGCTCTTAAAATCATCAATACTCTTCTGGCCACCCTGGGAAAGCCATGTTCCAGCTTCTTCCCTCTGGCAGAAGATATCGTTCCCTGAGATGTAGGACATCTCGTTACGCTAACAGTTTTTATCCACAGGCTGTTATCAGTGTGAACAGAGCACTTTAATGATTTGCACTTGTTTTGAAACTGTTTTAGTCGATCGATTTCACAGTGACATTTGTTTACTGTTTTATTTGTTTTATTTCTGTCTTTTATTGTCTGTATTTGTCTGTGCACACTGGAGACTTTTGCTAATGTATTCCAATGTGGTTTTTTTTACTGCAAATGGCAAATAAACTGAATCTGAAGAGAAACTAAAGATGCCAAAACCAAGACGAAAGGACAAGGGAAAGGCGAGCGAGAAGCCAGCGGGAGACACTACGAGCGGAGAGGAAGACTCAGACTCTTCCCTTGTTGACATTCTCCTAGAGTTAAAGAGCTTCCGCGCAGAAACCTCCAAAAACTTCTCAGAAATCAAGAAGGAAATTTATGAAATCAAAGAGGATGTGAAGCAACTAAAAGCACGAGTGGGCACTGCGGAGGAGAGGATTGCAGAAAATCAAAGCCGTAACATTGAAATGACCCAAGTGCTCATTCAAGTTTTGCGCAAACAAAAGCTGCTGGAAGAAAAGTGCGATGACATTGAAAGCCGCTCCAGAAGGAAAAATCTGCACGTCTACTCCGTTCCAGAGAAGGCAGAGGGGAACAGTATGATGGATTTCATCAAGAAACTTCTCAACGAAAAGCTGGGAATAGCAGGAGCACACATAAAAAGAGCACACCGAGGCGCATCGGGGAAGGGAGGACACACGGGATCCATACATCCCAGGTCCATCCTGGTAAGATTCCAAAGCTACGAGGAAAGGCAGCGGGTGCTCCAGGCTGCATGATCCAAAAAGGAGATACTTCTGAATGAACGCAGGATTTACTTTGATGAGGATTTCACAGCACAGGTCTACAGGGAGCGCGCAAAGTATAGATTAGCACGTAAAGAACTGAGAGAGCGTAACATTAAAACGCGCATCCTGTATCCCGCGAAATTGAAAGTTTTCGCAGCGGACGGGAAGATTAAAGTGTTTGAGAGTCCTGAAGCAGCAGAAGGACTGCAGGAGTTCGGCATTGCTATGGAATGTCCCACCAAAGAGCTGGATTTGGAGTCTATTCTTCAAGCGGCTGGCTGGCAGTCGCCTCGTAGCAAAAGCAGAACCGGGCACATAGACAACCTGATGCCCAGCCTGAAGAAACTGCTTCAACCAACTTCAGCATCACAAAGCACAACCTGACCAAGGTATGTCTGAAATGAAGTTTGAAAAAATGAGAAGGGGGCACCCGTGGACAGACTCTGAGCGAAGATGACTGAGGAAGATAAAAACTACTACGATCAGGAACTGAATGTGGACTCTCAATTGTACAGTCAGATAAATAATAAATGTAAATATTACACCAGCAATGAGTTGGAAGGCAACATTGTTTCAGATGAAGATTTATCTGTGATTCATTTCAACTGCAGAAGCCTAAGTGCGAACTTAAATATGATTTGTGATTATATAAAAACATTAAATAAACACTTTATGAAATTATTGCCCTCTCAGCCACACTTTATTTAACAGCGCCTTTTAACAGACCAAGGCCACAAAGCACTTCACAGTTAAAACAACAAAATACAAAATTACCTCCCTCCTGTAGGCGGACTCATCGTTGATGGAGATGAGTCCAGATGAGGGTGGTGTCGTCTGCGAACTTGATCAGCTTCACAGAGTTGTGGCTGTAGGTGCAGTGGTTTGGTGTACAGGGAGAAGAGCAGGGGAAACTCGCTGCTTCCTGTATGTCAGGAAGTCAGTGATCCACCTGCAGGTGGAATCGGGCACGTTGAGCTGGGAGAGCTTGTCCTGGAGCAGGGATGGCAGGATTAAGGGGAAGAAAAATGGATGGATGGATAGATTGTCTTTATAACTCCAGTTATGAACCAATACGGACTGGACCAATTTAGAATGCCTTCATTCACAGGGGAAACTCCAGCTTTACACAGCAACCATCATTGGCTCCAGCCTAGCTTGTGTTCAAATAGGCTTCTTCGGCATTCGGCAAACACTATGGTGACGTCACCACTAAGTTACTCGGATCGGTCCACTCCTAATACACGGTCTATGCTATCACATTCTATAGCAGCAGCTCATATAGGAGTGTGTGGTGGATGTGGGAAAGTCGGCCCCTGGAGCTTCAGTGACCCCCCACGGGGAGCCGTTCCACACAATGAGTGAATCAAATATTAATGTGTGTAATAATATCCACTTTGCTCTTCCGCTGGTGGTCAGATTTGCATACTGATTACACACAGGCCATCTACGACCACTGCTTCTTCTGTTATAATTGCCTTTACTGTGATGCATTATTATGTTAAGGCTGAGGTACCTAACTTTCAAATAGCAAAAAAGGAGCTCTGTAATTCACTCTAGCTATCGCTAGTTGCTGGCTCTTAAAACAGTTTGGTTCCATCACTAGTTTTCACATGAAGGTGTTTGTGGATTTCTGTCATCTTTAAAAACACCACATTGGAATACATTAGCAAAAAGTCTCCAGTGTGCACAGACAAATACAGACATAAAACAACATTAAAAGACCCAGAAATAAAACAAATAAAACAGTAAACAAGTGTCACTGTGAGATTGAATCGACTAAAACAGTTTAATAACAAGTGCAATTTTTTTGCTCTAAGTTGAAATAGTCACAAGTTTCTTACTCAAAAGATGACATTTAACTTTTATATAATTTCTGTTTGGACGAAAAACATTATTATTAGTAGAACTTTAGCAGAATTTTTAGACCACTAAAACATAGAGAGCCGTCATTTTAACTGCTCACATTCTAGCTAAATGGAATAATGAAAAATTCCCCCTGAAAAATAGTAGCAATAGTTTTAAAGTAAGTAATTTCTTGCTCACTTATGCAGCTCGCGGAAATTCAATTTGAAGACGTTCAGCCAAAGCTACCCCCTCCAGGCCGGCCCCTCGCATACCCCAGCCTATCGCACAGCAAACGCCCTCTTCCAATCAATCCGTGCCGGCCAGGCCAGCCGCTTAAAAGCGGAGAAACTCCCACTTCACGGCCTTCTCGAAGCCTTGCAACCACCTCCTCCCCTCCTCCTCCTCTTCACCCTGCCTCCAATCTGTTTCCTGCTGCCAAATGCCGCCACCAGTGCCTAGGTCCCGGGGGATTGTGCGCGCACTCTCGCAGGAGCCTCGCTGACTGAACGCCGCACTGGGGCCTAGGGCGCCAAAACTACCTCTCAATAAAATACTTCAAAGGCATTCTTGTTTCCCTCGTCTCTCCAGATTGAATTACTAAATGCTAAAACTGGTGGATTTAACTTGAAATACTGGAATAAAAACAGTTTGTTGAAAGGCCACCAAATGCTAAATGCTGACAGTGTTGTTACAGTGGAAAACGAGCACTAGAGAACAAGTCCAGAACCTGCATCTTCTCAGAGGGCTCTAAGTGCTCATGAGCTGAGTAATTTGGCTAAAAGCCGTCAAATTGATTGCTTTGGGAGTTCTAGGATTAATATTAAGAGATCCTGTATTTGTCCCATAGTAGGGACATTTCAGTGTTGCATCACAGGTTATAGAACAGTTTGGAATAAGGAGCCCATAACTAAAGATAAATGAACATAACTCTATACAAATTTTAAATAAAATAACAAAGAAGCCTTTTAAGAGATAAAGAGATTTTAGATTTGCACGATAATAAGGAACCATAACAGTTAAAAATCTGTAGCATTAGTTTAATCAGAAATTGTTATAAATGTTCTATCTTTATCTTGATAAAGAAGCAAGTATTAAATACAGTGCAATAAATGTATAGTTGTTTGCATATGTTTAGCAGCATGAGGGTATGGACGAAGTGAATGAGTAAGGTAACGGTGAACAAATGGTGGTTCTAATATTGCACATATGAGTAAAGTGAAGTGACAGTGTTAAACAAAAAATGTAGGTACCCCCATTTTTCCAATTCTTTAGGCGAGACATCTTGTAGCACATTTGAAAGGGGACATGTCGCCCATCATGACGTCACTTTACTGCTGTCACCTTATTCCACTGCTTACTGTGTACACCATGTGCACTTGTTTATTGTATATAGTAATTGTAATTGTAATAATTTATATTTTAATCCTGATACCTTAGAAGTGTATGCTGATTTTTATTATGCCTTCACTTTACCTCTCTTCTTTGACTGTTGCTCCAAGCAATTTCCTAGTCTGTGACTTCCTGTTACTTACATGGCAATAAAATAATTCTGATTCTGGTTTAAACCACCACAGGTTTCTTCTTTTTTTCTCAGCAGAGAACACAGATCATTGTAAAGAGGCACTTTGTTTATTCCAGTAGGGCAATTTCTCCTCTGCATTTGACCCATCCTGATGCCACTAAAGGTTCCGTCCAGAGCAGTGGTCGCATACAGCACCTGGAGAACCCTCTCCAGATGTTCATGATCGGCTTTGGTCTACTGCAGCTGGAGGATTTTACCTATTGTACATGTTTTTAGTGGTAGGGGAAACCAGAGCACCCAGAGGAAACCCTTAAATAAAAAAAACTATCAGAAGCAGACCACGTTCAAACCCAGAATCTTCTTGCTGAGCAGTGAGAGTGTTATCCACTCTTTTGTATGCAATACTCTGGATAAGTAAAAGCCAAAAGAAGAAATCACACATTGAAATAAGCAGAAGGCTTATGGAGTTATTCTACGAATGAAAATATCCCATAGGGAAAACTTGTTTTATACAATAAAATATTCCAAAATATCCCAGACACACCTCTGAGTAGAAACCACTCACAAATTTGAGTGGGTAAAGGAAATATAAATGAAAAGTCAATTTGCACAAACAGATATGTGCCGTTAGAAAAAATTGATGTGAAAGACTTACAATTTGCCCTTTACCAAGTAGTTTTTAAAAGACAGATCTATTTTAGTTCCCTACAGAGAAAGTTCCCCACCTCTTTTTTAGCAATTAAAAAAAAAAACTACTGCCAACATCAAAGTATCATGAAGATTTAAAAAACTGTTGCTGGTCAAAATCACCAATGACCTTCTCCTCTCTACTGACTCCAGTTTCACTTTCACCTGGCCTTTCCCTACCGCTCCTTTTCCTCCCTACTCTCCAGCTCCAGGCTTGTCCCTCTGCCTGCCGCGTCATCATGGGGAGTAGAGACTTCCAGCTCTGGACACACTCTCCCATCCCTGACCTCTCATGACACCATCTGTTTAGGGACAAAGCCTTCTCACTCACACCAAAACTTTTTCATCCTCTGTTTTATTGCTGCTTAGTTAATTGTAATTTTACGTTTTTTAAAATGCACTTTTTTACTTGTACTTAAGGCAAAACCGTAGAGTTGTAACCTTGACTACAACTTCTTTGACAACATTTTCAAAACAGAGATGTCTATTTTTCCAAAAAAACTCTTCATGAGAGAATTGTAAAAAACGTTTATATATGGCCACTCTTTCTGAACCCAGTAAAGTGACCAGCTATTTCTTATAAGTATGCAATAGATAACCTGTTTTCCCGATAAGTGTAGGGACAGTATGTTTGTGGTTCTGGACACTGGCCACTAAATCCGTTCCGACCGTGGCCTTTGCAAATCACCTTAGATGTCCTCTGTCTCCTTTGCGCATATGCCAGCTGCTTCCCATTCGCCTATTTTAAAAGGTTATGTACTTTTTTCGTCTCCTGCAGTTTCCATGCAGTTTCCATTGGTGACTGCATGTGCCCGTACATAGATGCTCTTTACATGTGACGGGGCTCAGAGAACTTCCAGTGAGCAACATGAGCGAGGAGAGAAGGCTTTCCTGGGGTAGGTTTTAGAAGTAATTCACATTGTAATTACTCACATTGTTGTTTTGCAAGAGGAAAGCGTGTTCAAATAGCAAACTGTAACATGAAGCGCTTAACCAGAGCTATGAGATTTGGCAAATACCATGTATGTGATGGTAGATATCTGGGAACACCAGGTGCCACAGTTGGGCGGCTGTACTTGAAAAATGTAAAAACCTTTTTAGTTTTGGAAAATCCCAAATCAAGATCCAGAAGGAATTAATCCAAACCAGAACTGAATGTGAATAGGGGACATAAGGCATTTCACACTGTTAAACCTCTCCGATCCTGGCACTTTTTCAGTTCTTTTCCCCATTTTGACTCATGAGAGGAACTGTAGGGAACATGGGAATAGAGCCACACGTTGGGGCCTTTTTGGTGACACCGGTCTCTACAACACTCACTTTATTACACTTAATAATAACAGATTCTTAGATAAATCTACTACTAAAGTGTGGATATAAGACTTAATTAAAGAAATTGTTCAACATTTTAAATACAACTTTTTAATTAAGAGTTTTATGTTTGAATCAAAGAATATTGTATTATATTGTGTTTTGATTTTTTATTGTTTTCACCCCAATTCACATTTAGCTTTCTTACTCAGTCACTTTTATCCCAGAGCCTCAAACTGCTAACATGTACAGTAGTTTCATTGTCACTGAAACTACTGTCCAATAATAACTTATCATTTCAATGTTCTTGCACTAGAGTGCCTTACATGTCTATCTACAAACATTAAGATCACGCAATGTATTAAAACATAAGAATTTAAATCACATAGATAATTCAAAACAAACAATAAATAGATTCAAATCATAAATAACCACAATGTACAGTGAATTTATAATCTGTGCATTAATGTTATTGTCTTTGTTCTCATGTCTGTTATGTCCAGTACTTTGCCCTTTTGTTTTCATGTTGCTGCTTTTGGGAGTAACATAATAAAAAAAAAAAATATTTCAATATTATTTTCTGTGATATAAAATCTGTGAGTTTTTCCACTCTTGTTCACTTAAACATGGTTCTTGCATTACAAGTCCATTTAGAGATATTTTTTTTAACTTAAATGATGGACAACATTTAGGCTACTTTGTGGAGCCCAGAGCTACAAGAGTGAGGATAAGTAGAATACTTAGATGGACACATGTTGATTAATGTGCACTCTCCCATTCAAAAAATAAAAATAAAAGAAATAGCTTTAGTTCTGCCACAGATAAGGCCCTGTTCCCCTGTGTTTAAGACCACAGAGATGGCCCTTTCCCTTGGGTTTAAGACCACAGAGATGGCCCTTTCCTTGGGTTTAAGACCACAGGGTTGGCCCTTTCCCTTGGGTTTAAGACCACAGGGATGGCCCTATCCCCTTTGCTTAAGACCATAGCAAAGGCCATGTCCCTTGGGTTTAAGACCACAGAGAAGGCCCTTTCCCCAGAGTTTAAGACAACAGAGTAGGTTCTGTACCCCAGGGTTTTAAGTCTGACTGATTTGGTCCTTGGACCCCAGTGTGCAACATTTGAATGAGGTCCGAGACGTACTGTGGGGCCAATCTATTCAAGCCTTCAAATTCTAACAACAAAATCTTCATTAAAGCTGCACTAACTGACTTTGGGATTTCGAAGAAGGGGTTTCGTTGGCCTCGCTCCTTTTCCTCCCCTCCCTGCACCCACAAAGCTATCGCCCCCCACTACTACTGTTGTTTACAGAGCTAGCGTCTCATGTATAGATCCATATATGGATTGCACATTTGAACGTGGATGGCGTGACCATAGAATGAGCGTGGAGAGGACGATACTTTCTTTTGGATGGCTGTTTCGCTCTTTAAGCAGTAACTGGTAACAAAGACATGGGGAGTTTCAGGTTAGCCTCCGCCGCTGTCTGTGCTAACGAGAGACCTGTGGCTTTTCTCAAGAAAGTGGGGGCCAATGGTCCGCTGTGATTGGTCACAATCTGGACCCGAAACACATTCTCTTCCTTGTTGCTCAAAAACTCGATCTAAAATAAAATGACACGCCAGCACAAATCTGCGCTACTTTTTCTTCAAAAGGACGTATATCCCAATGCATTGCATGGATATGGATTGCCTTTTCGTAATGAATACAAAAATAAAGTCAGTTAGTGCAGCTTCAACTCCAAAACTAATTGCTAGTGCAGCAAAGCAGGTGCAGTGTGGTCATTGTTGTCTGTATTCTAAAATAGATGTATTGACTTCAACTGAGTTCTGCTGTCTGTGTGTCCTTACGCCTCCTTTGCATTTCCCAGTGTCCGCCCTAACGGCCCTGAATGCATCCCTCCACTCTGGGGTCAAACTTCTGTGGAGAAAAGCTTAATCCAGGACCTGTCTGGACACATGTAGCCTACCGGGGGAATGTGGCGTGCAGATAAGAAAGAGTGCTCCCCAAATCTCCCCAAAGAAATTAGTTTAAACCTCTGCTGACCAGCCTTAACACAGCTCCACTCATATCCACTTCTGATTGGTCTGTGAAGATGCTATGTACGCGGCCATTGGTTCTTCAATCGGAGGTCCAGAAGTGGTGCACGGTCAGCAACTCTGACTTTGGGAAGTGAATTTGTAGCTGAGTGAAGATGTTCCCAAATAAAGTTTGACAGTCGGACAAAGGTTAGGATGTTTTCTTCAAATCCCAAAGATTACTTGTTACACAACAACTGTTAAAAGGTGGAGAACTTTTTTCTCTTTCAAAACAAATGTATTCTAAATATTGATTAATTACTGAGAGCCGATTGATTAGGGGAGGGTGGTACTTTTGCTCTTTTTCACTTTTCTTTCTGAAAAAGGAGATATTAAGAGGTGAAAGAGCCCAAAAATACATGCATGTGCGAACAAGTTACAGTTCAAGAGCTGGGAACTAGTGATGTGGTAATTCTTATGAGGTTTTGAAATGTGGTACCTATAATCAATAAATAAAGAACCTATAATCACAGCACACAATTTTGTGTAAATTTTTTAAGACCTTTAGCCTCTCCCACAGGGTCCGTTCCTCTGAGCTGGGCTGGGAACGCCCCTCGACCTGCAATGGACTGAGAAGAAAATGTTCAAAAGGCTAGAAATGGTTTATTTATTTATTAGTTTATTTGAATAGGGACGGTCCACATCAATCAATATTGCTGTAAATGTGTCAGTATTTACAGCTTTACAGGTGGCTGCTCTTTGATGCGTTCCAAAAACTCACAGCCAAACAGGAGATCCACTGGTGAACCAGTGGCCAGCAGGAGAACCGCAGGCGCCCCCCCTCTTCCAATGGCACGCACCCCTTACTTCCTGCGGCGTGCACACTTAATGGAACATGAAATCTGCTGTAATCTAATCAGCCATGCTTTATCACAACGTTCTGTAGATTTTTATTTCCCACTAATGAACGCTATGGAGCCTATGGGTATTCGTCTACCAGTAATGAAGTTTGAAACTGACAACGCATTCAAAGGATGTAGAATAAATGCTTGGGAAAATATTTGTTTAAGTGGGAGTCTTTGAGGAGATTGCAATGTTAACCCTCCATCTTCTAAAAGCCCCAAAACATGTACTACAGAAAAAACTATTACTTGGAGAGTAAATTCCCCTCAGATGCCACGGATTGCTCCACCTTCACACATGTCATTGTGTTATAATTTTTGATGCAAATGTATGTTTGTGTTGGTCTATAACTCAATCAAAATAAATCCATACTTCCAAATTCCTGACATGGCCTTTATCCCAGTGTGCAATGAACCAGCGCAGATTTGATCTCGTTTTCCTATTTGCACATCATAATTTGTGCTCTTGTTGATGCTGGCCTTTCTGTGGACACGCTTTGGCCTTTTCACTGCAGCTGCTGTTTGCAAGTGTATAACCCAGGTGTTCGTGTGTGCGCGCGGGCCATGGATCCACGCTTTTGTCAATTATCAATCAGCCCTAACAGCTCCAACGAGGCTATGGAGGACTTCATAATGAGCCCGAATAAGTGGATGATTAGGGGGAACGGCAGAGGCTATACACATGTGAAAGATAGTTTATTCTGGTAGAAATGTCCCGCCTCTCACTGACCTGCTTGATCAAAGGATTCTTAGCATAAAGATTTGCATCAATAGCTCAGCCACAAAATAGTAAAATATCTCGAATAGATGTACAGAAGAGCAAAAGCTGTGTACCGGTCAGTACTCTCTCCTCATCAGATCCTTGCCCTCACAGTTTGGTTTCACCCTGGAAATAATAAAGGTCAAACAGCGAGGATACATACAAATACAAATACATACAAATTTGTATGTTTGGGTATTTGACCTCCCAGGGACCTAGTGGCATGCAACCACAACCACTTGTGTTTTTGTTCCTACGTATTCTCTGAGAGATGGAGTTAAAGGCATACATTCTGTCAGATATTTAAACTTATGAAACTGTGTGTGTTGCACTCTTTGTTTTCAAACATCTAAAACTACTGTAGTAGACCCGTATATTATTGTGCAATGCACTTTTACTAATAATCACTAGTGACAATTATTGAAAAAGGATATTCAACTTTTGGGTGAAATTTCAAGATTGGGCTGTTGAGCTGGAAGATAAAAAGCACAACACAAATGTATACCCACCAATAGACTTTGTTCGTCTACTCTATTGGTTGATTGTTATGGTTTGTGTATCATATTGTAATTAGTGGAGGGTGGCGTCTCCCATTTTTTGTATGACACAGCACAACATCATGGCTGCATCCAAATTAATTGAAAAATACCTCCTTTCCTGACCTTACTAGCCTTTCCTTTTCATTTTGATTGACCTTTGTGGCATAAAGTGTGACGGAAGTGGCATCAAAAACATAAAAAGGTGATAATTGAAGAAAGCAATGTAATTTATTTTCATTGTAGGATTACTAGTAAGACTTATAATTTGTTTTTTATTAATATACTATATCCTATTAATATACGTCTTAATAAAAGCATTAGAGCTTGAAGGTTGTGGGTTCAACGCTTACCACGTCTGCCACGCATCTAGTACATGAATATTAGTACTTTTTTTTTTTTTTTTCTTCAAACCTAGCCCTTTTAGCCATTGTTTTTTTGTTTACTTGTGGTTTCTTATTGAATTATTTTACATTTTTCACCACAATGTATGTCTTTCTGGTCTTTCTGGTGTCTCAAGAACACAATAACAGTGGGAGTCAATAGAGTAGGTCTTGTGGGGGGATCAAACCCACAACCATTAGGCCCAAGGACCAATGCTCTACCAACTGAGCCTCTGTACCTCCCACACTATGTTATATTATGTCCACATGCCATTTTAAATGCGGTTCCATGGCCAATTTACATGTCAGTTGCTGTGTACTTGCAACCAGAGGCATCCCTTGCCATTTGGCAAGGCAGGCAGCTGCCTGGGGCCCCTAAACCGGCAAGGGACCCCCGAGGGCCGAACGGTTTGACACAAGTGGCCAACTTGTACAGGCTACAACAGCTACTGGCAGCCACGAGTTGGCGGATAAAAACTTTTTGTCTGATGCAAAGCTTGCCACATTCTTCATTAACAGTTGAAAAGCCTGCCAGAGGACAGTAATGTGTTCTAGTGGTTAAGCTGCAGCGCTTGCACCGCGATGACTTGGGTTTGAATCCTGGTGAGATTGGTGTTTTGACTTAAACTATGCATACTGTATTATATTCTATGACAGATTGCTCAAGAATGGTAAAAGGTAAAAACAAGCTGTATATATATTTATACCTACTGTAATAAAAATCTTTTTATGTGGTTATGTGGTCGGTATCGGGGACCCCAAGGACTCTGTTGCCTGGGGCCCCAAGGTACCCTTGGAAAGCCACTGCTTGCAACTGATAAGCTGTGGCAAGTGCCGGTGCTACAAAAGAAGTCTGCCCTTACTGTGGTTAACATGCAATGTGATGGTAAAAGATCCTAAAACCAAGTGAGATACCCTAAAGAGGTAGATTTCAGTTCCAAGAATGCTTAAATCACATATAGTGATCTACTAAATGGTTGAGGAAGAGTTTAAAGGAGGTATTTTTGTTGAATATGGTGTAGCAACTGTCTGCAGACTGTCTGTCAATGGTCTACAGACAAGATAAATCATTGTTGCTTTACATTGTCTTCTATGAAATGTTATACTCTGACTACATTTCAGAAGTATGTAATTGTGGGTGAACTCAATTTGATCATGTGATCTTTGACCTAGGATCTATAATATCTCTTGGTGAAAACTAACGAGGAAACTAAACATGTAGATTTGATAACTGATGGTATAAATAAAAGTAAAAAGTAAAATAAAATTCCAAATTCCAAAAGAAAAAAAGGAACCAAACAAATAGACAGACATAGACAATGGACCAGCAAAACATGGGGAAGAAAACAGTGTACATTTAGACACGGAGATACTGGTGAAACACGTCAGGGCGGGGCAGATATTCAACAGGGGAACAGGACGTAAACCAATAGAGAATTAAAAGAACTGAAACCAGTGTTAAATGGAGCTTGCCTGATCCATACAACGCAACAGTTGTTCATAAAGACTTCATCCACCATCAAATTTCAAAATGAAACAGAACCACACCCCTGTGAGGTTTTGTGAGAAGTCTATAAGACTCACAGTTTATATACATACAGTATATACAGTATATATATATATATATATATATATATATGTAAGGGATAATGTATCGTACGCAGGTCATTATCGGAAAATAAGTACCGACAGGGCGAAGCGGTACAGTAGGTCCCATTTCGTTTTGTCACGTGTTTCTCACGTGTGATTCACGCGTCTTTTATTCCCCCCCCCCCAGTGTTGCTGCAATGACCAAAACAACCACCAGGTGGCACTTGTGAGCAGGGTTACATTGGCGTCTCATCGCTCTTTCTTCTCTCTTCACCGGACAACTATCTGTGGCTTTAAGCCTAGCGTACTGTACATCGGACTGATTATATCCGTCGCCTATGAGTTTCTGCCCCGCGCACATCGACAATCTGGTTAAAACGGGCAACTCCTTGTAGCAGGCCAGTCTCTGGAATAACCCGCAGACATTAAAACTACTGCATATAACGTAAACTTTTGCATCACGTTGGTGATCTTTCCAAAAAGAGAGAATATCGTTATGGAAAGAGAAACTATTGGTAATATAACGCTGAACGTTATCTGACTCAAACAGCTCCGCTGGTGTCTCCTCCCACTCAGAAAAAAAGCAGACGCCTTTTCTCTGGCATCTCTAACATTTATAATAAATACATAAATATAACAATCATAATGAAGATGCTTTCAAATAATTTAGCAAGCTGTAATTCATTTATTTTAACTCCACACGGCTCCTCCCCTGCCAAACTTCTCTCGCTGCTCTCTCCTCCGCAAACCACTAAATGAGGAAAAGGGAATATTCACTCAATCTATTTTGAATGTTACACATACAAGTCTAGTCTAAGCACGTGTAACACCTGTAGCCCGTGTATTTACCACAGACTGTAAGTATTAAAGTAATGAGGCCCCTGCTTTAGGCCTCTGCTGTGAGGCCCTAATGTACCTACCAGTAGCGGCGCCAGGTTTGCAATTTTGGGTAGGCCTGCAGATTAGTAAGTAGGCCAAATTCGCTTGCAAACTACAAAGGCTAGCTGGAATTGGGGTTTCAAAGAATATGGCTCAAACGCACACACGCACGCACACGCACTCACGCGCGCACATACACCCAAGCTCATTTATGAAACTTGCGTAGAAAAAGGTGTACATTTTGGGTGTATATTCCATTTACGCAAAATCCACTGTCGGATTTATGAACATGTGAGATCCGCCCAGATCTGAGCGTACGCAGCTGCGGGTGTTGATAAATCGACTGAATACGAAAATATTTATGAAAGTCACACCTAGAATTATGCAGCAATCGCGTGTTTCACGCCCCGTCTTCGTGACAGGTCAGCAGGAAGCCGGCCTTAAAAGACTGTTCGGAAGCCTCAAAAGGGACGTTTGTTTGTTCATGTTTATGTAAAAATAAATATACTCTATATATTCAGCTGCGTTTTGAACAAATTTGCTAAAATGTTTTGATACATTAGAAAAATCTCTCTTGAATTGTAGAAGTGGATAAATATAGATTGATTGAATGAATGAATAATTCATATATATTATGCAGCGTTGGCTCTGAATGAAGCGTCTGCAGCGTCTTGGACGCAGCCTGGCTCGGGGTAGAAGTGCGCATTGAAGCGCTGTACACTTCAGAGAGCGTTTGCGGTCCAGATTTCACAAAGAAACTCTGGGGCCAAAACTTCTGCACATGTGGCGCGACCTCTCACGGCACTCGCTGCGCACTCTGGACAGGGCAGTGAGACATTTGTGAGTGAGCAATACCATCAATGCGTTATTGGGGTGTGTGTCTGTGTGAGGG
Organism: Knipowitschia caucasica; assembly: GCA_964034765.1. Lineage (NCBI taxonomy): Eukaryota > Metazoa > Chordata > Actinopteri > Gobiiformes > Gobiidae > Knipowitschia > Knipowitschia caucasica. Next base: position 6,620,489 of record OZ035825.1, read on the forward strand.
TTACACAAATCTAATGAAATAACACATTGCTTTAGATGTGAATGAGGAATACAAATAGCCGTGCGTAATTACGCAGCGCAGAGCCTGCCACAGCAATAGATGGGTCACACATCCCTGTTGCGTAAAGTGTATTTATATAGAGCCTTTGACTGTCCAGGATCACAAAGCGCTTCACATTTTAAAAACATACAGATCAAAATAATACACACACAAGTCAGATTTAATAGAAGGTTCTCATCATGAGCTGTGATTTATTCGAAGTTTGTGTGTTTCCATTAGACTTTTTCTGATGCGCAAATTTAAATTTTGAAACATGATCCTCAATGAAAACACAGCATATAATTTTGCCAGAGGGAATATGTTTATTGTTGTCCATATCTTGAATTTCATGCGTGTTTTGGCGTGTTGTGCCGAAGGTTGAGATCAGCGTATAGATTTACACCACCTCCAGACCTGGCGTATATTTTGTGCGTATTGTACGCTCACGTCCAGATAGATAAATGCGGAAAAGTGTAATATTTTGCGTACGCCTCATTTACCCTGATTTGGCCGTACGCAGGTTTCATACATGAGGCCCACAGTGAGTCTCACACAGGCCTAGAGTTTACCTCATCAGTGCGAGGCCAGCCTGGCCTGACCCTCCTCCTCTGGGACCTACGGGCCCGGGCCTCTGGCTCCTCTACCTCACAAAGTTCACGCTGAACTGTCTTAAAACTAAAATGAAAAAGGCTGCTCTTTTGTGAATGTTTTGAGAGCGTTGTCAATCTTTAAGACGAGGAATAGCTGTTGTTCTCGGGAACGAGCTTCACGCTGTGTGATATGATATTGGACAAAATTGTTCAGCCAATAAACAGGACTATATTTGAAGCAACGTATAGGAACGTGATGACGCTCAGGGGGTTATATTTTCTTAAAACATTAGAACGCAACATTTAGGCATTACCAATAATTTGTGTATAAAAATAACAATATTTAAATTATGACTTTTAATAAAAAAGGCTAATGACTTGAGAGGCGAAGAACAAATTTGAGTAGGCCAAGAAAAAAACTGGTAGGCACCGGCCTACCCAGGCCTATCCCTGCCGCCGCGGCTGGTACCTACTTTGCATATGAATGCAGCGAAACACTGCGGCCGGCCGAGCGCTAATGGCCCTAATTAGCATATGAATGCAGCAGCATTGGCGGATACCACTACTTTCAAACTTGTGATTGGCTGAAAAATCACACGTGGCCAGCCCACGTGGGATTACTCCCCATTGGTAGCTTACTGCCCATTGTATGAAGCTTACTCCCCATTGGATGTAAGTATAAGTATAATCTCTCGTGATTGGCTGGCAGATCTGTCACTATTGGTCACCCTGCCTCATAATTAATGTAATAATATTTATATAAATATATATTTATTCATATTATTATGTATAGAGGAAATGAACATTTTCCAGGAATATGTTCATACAAAGAAAGCTTTATTAAAACACACACACAGCTTTATGCTCACACATAGGTAATTAAAAAATTACAACTCTGAACTGTCCAATCGCCTCCTCGGGGTTGTAATTTGGCAGCGTTCTAGAGAGACGCTTAATGTGCGTGGCTCTGTACTTCCGCGCCGCCTCTAACCAGGACTGCAGCTTGACAGAGGGCCATAGGGGGCCGTGCCCGTCCCCCAAGATGCTTGTGCCCCCCCAGCCAGTGGTCTATAGTCCACGTGATATATACACAGGTACAGTATGGGCCATATTCCCCCCTCCCCCCACAGACACACACACTCTCTCGCTCTCTCCGGTGTGCGCAATGCGAGACACGGCAGGTGAAAGTATTGATTATTCCCGCATGATGCTTGATTTGTCCTAGCCTGATTTATTCAGCTTTGAACCCAAAAAAACAGGCGGAATTGGAGTTTTTACAGATTTGTTCATTATGATCAGTCAATTGAAAAACGAAACAAATCCCATCTGCTAAAATCTTAGTTACTAATATGCAGTGATGGGCAGTATTAGACATTGCCAGTATTATTCTATCAAATCACGCAGTCTAAATATCCACAACCACCAAGCATTTTTAATGCAAGGAGAAACTTAGGTAACTTTAAACACAAATAAAACAAATGGACCTGTCCGACTCGAGTGTCTAGCTTCGTATGTCTCTGGTTCTGTCCAAGTGTCTATGATCCGCGTGTCTCGCGTGTCTCCGCCTGTCTGGGTTCTGTCTGCGTATGTGTAAATGTAAATGTCTGTCTGTGGTTCTGTTCGGGTGTCTATGGTCCTGTCTGTGGTTCTGTTCGCGTGTCTATGGTCCGCGCTCGGAGCCCAGACGGCAGTGCGTTCACTGAGCTGTCAGAGCGGGGGTCACAGTAGCTGCTCCCGGGGCCAGAGCGGAGGATGTAACGTAACGTTCGGTTTATCAAAACATATCACAATATTTAACGTATAACACTAGTGAATTTCACCTAGATTTTTTCAGACATTAAAGACAAGATGTTATATAATAATTGTTTAATGAAAAAACAATTTTGCCAAAAAAATGACAATCGACCTATTTTTACTGTTTACTCGGAACGTGCCAGCGTGACATCCGACGGGTTTTCCCAGATTGCATCACATATATACGTTAATGCAATTTAATTATAAAGATTAACATTAGTACAAAATATGTATATGTTGTCTGTTATGCTCTTACTTTGAAAAAGCATTCAAAAGCAACACATATACATTCACATGCACGGCTTGAACACACAGCCAATTTTACACATTTCCTTTTGACAAGGAAAGAAGATAACAATCTGATATCGTTACGTAATTGCACACAAGCAACCAAAAGATGTGCAACCAAAATTGCGTGGCGATAAGATGTAATATTTTTCACGCAGCTGCGTGATTCCCAAAAAGCGTGAATGAAGACGACAAAACGAAATGGGACCTACTGTACTTATTTTCCGATAATGACCTGTGTACTATACATTATCCCACTTATTATACGGCTTTGTACCAACAGAACACACAAAATAAACTTCAGTCCATTTGTTAGGAATGCCAAAAGGTTTATTTAATGACAGAAAATAAAATAGTTCCCAAAGGTTTTCCCGTGGCTATGCTAGCAACACTTAGGCTAGCAACTTCCAAATTAGAACTCTCTGGAACTGCATGAAAACTGAACAAAGAATTCTGAACATCAGCGGTGAGTGACCCAAACATAAACCTAACCTAAATCCATAATTCGATCCTCTGCAAATGTTCCTAAAATGTCCCGGAATCTACTTCCGGGTTTTTCGCGATCGCTTTTTCTCGCATTGGAATGGTATTTTTGTCATGAAAACCTTAACAGAAATTTCTGAAATCTTCTGTGCATGTGTATTAAGAATGTATAATGTTTTCTCCGATTAACATTGAATTGTGTTGATTGATTGGCATTTGCGTTTATTGAGCGTGGCTAGCTCCGTTGTGGCCGGAACTACTTGCGGAGTAATCTACACACATGAATTACAAGCAGAGAGTGCGTTGCCATGGGCAGCGGTCATTATTGTTTTGAGTGGTCCGTTATAAGAAATAATGACCGGTAGAACATTTTGAAATTACATTCAAATCAATGGAGCATTCTACTGCTGCTGTGAGGAGCCGTGTAATAAATATATTTATACAAGGGCTGTGTAAATTAATTACAGCTTAAAAATTATCGGCAAAATTCTGCCATATTTTTCTGTAAATGGTTGTTTGGATGGAAAGATAAATGATGACATAGTGTACATATGTACAGGATTTATTTATTATAACAATAAATCCACACAAAATGGCATTAACATTATGAACATTCTGTCTTTCTGTAGTAGACACTATTTTTTCAGCTCGACATACAGTATTCCGCATCTGCTAAAGCCTCCTCTTTCTTCTTCTCTATATCATAACGGCTGTGGATCCTCTTCATTATTGTGCCTCTACAAACTATTGTTTGTTACAGGGATGAGGGACGTTTGAAAAAAAGTTTGAAATGCATGGCAGCCAATGGTCATTAAATCTGTTTGATTTGCTCACAACAGTTCATTTTTGGGCACAAACAACATGAAATAGTAATGCAAAGGAAAAGTTAGGTACCCCAGCTTTAATTTAGCGACTTTTTTTCGCTTCGGGAGAAGACGGGGGGAGACGGACTGTTCCTTGCAGCGCTGTTTTTATTGTGTGCACTGGTCACGCCTGTGCACACAGTGGTCCTGTGTGTGTATATGACATTGGGTACATGGCCACGTTACGGCTGCGCGCTCCTGTGCTGTTGGAAGCCGCTCACCGCTGCTGGACGCGGGAACCGCTGTCCAAAGCGGCCGCAGCTGCCCAAGAATGCTGCAGACTCCCATTCACAGCAATTGTCACGCGCGCGGGGTGCCAGTCACTTGGCACATGCGTTAAAAGCGTTAATTTTTTTAACGCAACTAATTAAAAAATTAATTCACGCGCGCAATAATTTTGACAGCCCTAATATATACATATACATACATATATAAATTATATATATATATATATATATATATATATATATTGATATATAGATAAAAAGGTTAAACTAAATAACCAAAGTATGTATAATAGAAAATGAAAAAAATGTTCCCATCTTTGTTCTTTGATCCACTGCCTTGACATACTTCCATACGGCTGTGGGATGTGGGAGTGTTCATAATGGACACTGTAATCCCGTTTCACAGAGCGCTTTTCAAACTGGGACACTTATAGACGCACCTTATAGCCAACAGCGCTGACGTCCTGACCTTTATATTCCAACAGCACTATTGTGTGCAAACAAACAAGTGAACATCAAATATAGTGCAATAATCTCAGCTCGCATTAAAAGTGGTGCTTATCATGCGCTGAACGTGCCAGTCATAGCGCACATGGTGGACGCGTGCGGAGGGGGTTGGCGACCGCAGAGCCCCCTGCTGAGATCAGAGCGCAGTCAGCAGCCAATCAGGCGCCTGCTGGCTTCGAGCATGACCAATGGCAGCTGCCCCAACAATCTAAGCACTTTCCCTTTCATTTTGCTCTAAAATTCTCCTTTTTCTTTCATCAGCGTCTTTGCCTGTAACCACAACTCCTGCATCCTTTGTTGAGCGGCTGTAGAGAAAATGCCAAGCAATTAAATGAAACATCCACCTTGTGAATAAAAGTGAAAAATAATAATAATTCAAACAGCAAAGATGTGCGCAGATGTCCTTGATGGAGAAAGTTACAAAGGTCCTTTCACTGTGAAATGTTAAATGGAATGTTCAAAGAAAATGCATTTTTCTATTCTGTGACACGAGTTCTTAGCTGTTATGTACGGTATGTAGGGTTTCAAACTCATTTGAGTCCTCCACAATCATCAATCTGGCCTTTGCCAGGATAGGGTCCTGCCGTTGCACCTCACCTTTTTAGAGTTTTGTTAATTGTGATCAGAACAGTGGCTCTGTTGCATATTTCTATTTTTGGTTTAATAAACTTTTGTTACTTTTTGGACCTCCACCTCCCATCTCTGTTCCACGCCCATTTACATTTGTTACTGACTCACATGCCTAGACTTGTGGCTCATAATACCCTGATAATAATAATGGGCCTCATTCACGAATAACTTCGTAAGAAACTACTCAACTTTCTTCTCAAGTTGTCCTTAAGTAGATTTCTAAGAAGTCCCCACGTGGGATTCATCAACGCACTCGTAAACCGCTGAATTGTTCGCAGCTGTTCTCTCAGATTGATGAATCCCATTTCCTCGTAAGTACAGCGCGCGTGCCAGGTGCTTCATTAGCATAGTAAGTAAGTAAGTAAGTTTGTATTTATATACCGCCTTTTCACTGCAGATCTGAGTCTCAAAGCGGTTTACAATTGTTAATTTTGGGCATTTGTCTCTCACTCCACACAGAGATGGGAGCGGGGTCGCCAGTACAGGAGGCGCATGCCAGAACTATTGGACATATTTTTAGTGGTAGGGGAAACCGGAGTACCCGGAGGAAACCTACGCAGACACGGGGAGAACATGCAAACTCCACTCAGAAAGGCCCTGGTCCGGCCGGGATTCGAACCCAGGACCTTCTTGCTGAGAGGCGAGAGTGCTATCCACTCAGCCACCGTGCCGCATAGGTACTTAGCATAAGTAACCGCCCACTAATGCCCATATAAGGGGCTGCAGGGCCGTGTGCAGACGGCTGAGGAAACAGCAACAGGCCTAAAGCAAAGAGTTACACGGAGAAAAAGAGTCACCCTTTTTTCTTCTTTTACCAGACTGAGAATAAAGTTATAAAATGTTGACTTAAAAGTCGAAATATTATGATAATAAAGTCAAACTTGCAAAATTATGAGATTAATCTAAGAATATGATGAGATTAATCTCAAAATGTTATGAGCTTAATTTAAAAATATATTATGTATTATTTTAAAGATGAATCTCAAAATGTTTTGAGATTAATCTCAAAATATTTTGGACCCTGGGAGGAGATCCAGCGCGGACCAGCGCTGAGACCAATGCAGACCCGAGGAGAGACTGGAGTGACCAGCACACAGAAACCAGCGCGGACCTATGGGAGAGACCGCATAGACTGGAGTGACCTGACTGGAGAGACCGGTGCGCAGAGACCAGCGCGGACCGAAGATAGACCGCATAGACCAGACTTGAGAGACCAGCGCGGACCCGTATGGATCCAGGAGCATGCAACACGGACCCGTATGGAGAGAGACCAGTGCAGACCCGTATATGGGAGAGACCAGTGCAGACCCGTCTAGATCCATGGGAGAGACCAGTGCAGACCAGTATAGATCCATGGGAGAGACCAGTGCAGACCCGTATATGGGAGAGACCAGTGCAGACCCGTATAGATCCATAGGAGAGACCAGCGCAGAGACTCAGCGCGGACCCAGTAACCTCCTGCAGCAGCAGTATATATGCCGTTGTTCTGTGGCCCGTGGATAAAGAAATGCCCCCTATAAATAGGAAGGGGTCACTAATACACGGCAAGATTTCCAATGTATTTGATAAAGCGTTAGCACATTTCATTTCAAAATGAATTAAAAAGTAGGCCAGATCTGCAGTGAAAAAGGCGGTATATAAATAAAGATTACTAATAAAGATTACTACAAATAAATAAATACATACATTGATATGACGGACATATCACTGGAATGTTGTATTTTTATTCAACTTCACCAAAGAGGACAACCCCGGCGTGTGAACATGTCGGCACCGAATGCGTACGAGTGCTCCTGAGGACTCGTAGGATTTGTACTTGCCCAAGAGAAATTCTGGTTACGAGAAATATTCGTGAATGCCACTTTCTTCGTAAAAACCGCGTAAGTAGGATTTACGTACAAATCTGTTCCTAAGAACCGTTCGTGAATGAGGCCCAATGTGTATAACACTTTGACCTTTGACTAGTATTCAGACTATTGGGAAGGATTACCCGGGTATAGGTTAAATAAACCTTCTTTGGCATAGCCTTTTCAATCACAGATGGTAAAAAGAAATAAAATGGTATTTTACATTAGGCCAACTTACAATGAATACAAATACAAATGAAGCACTGCTCTAATCATCACGGATGCTCTTTGTGTCATGAGGTGGACTTATTGATTACTTTTATCCGGTTTTATTTTGATATCTTTTGAGTTTTACTTTGTGTCTATTCTGCTGATTTCTTTCTTTGTCTCCCTGTGTTTATTGAATATATTCAAACCCTGCGCTTTCTTCGCTTGTCGTTGATTCACTGTGTTTTCGTCACTGTTTCTTTATAGTTTGATTATGGAGTTCTGCACTCTTCTATACAGCTCACTGCTCACCAGTGGTCATCTCAATTGCTATGTCACTCGGTTAGTCCACTTCTTGGAATCGTTTACTTGGGGCCACATGTATGTTTGATTGTGTCGACTTTTCTTTTGGCAACAATCTTTCATGAGGATTTCAAACTCTAAAACAAAAGAAATGAACTGAAGCTGAATCGTTGCCTATTGTCCCATTCCCCTTGACCCGAGCCTTGCCTCCCCACTCTATCAGATTATTATGGCCTGGTCCGATCACTAAAGACACGCACACAACCTCCATCACAACACTCAAATTCTCAGCGCGCGGTTTCGCCTGGTTCCTAATTAAAACGCCCTTCCGCTCGCGATAATTAGACTTTCATCTCCCCAGGATGCCACGGCCATGGATCCATTCTGCTGCAGGCCTGTGTGAGGAGAACACATCCACACAGCTCTCCTCCGGGGCAACTGCCAATAATTAAAGATATCCATTGTGTTTGGAGAAGCCCTTTACCGAGGAAAACAGAGGACTGCGCAGGCTGATAACTCAGGAGCAAACGGGGGCTGAGTGTCGGCTGAGAGAACGGTCTGAAGAAGGAAAACGGCGGAAATCAATCCGCTTTCTTTAGGAAAGTGTTTCAAATAGAATGCATAAATTGTTACTAATCAAGTTATAAATATGTAAATGCTCTGATTAAATTATGCTTAAGAAGAAGCTTGCCTGCATACATTGACGTAGGCCATAATTAGCATCAGTGTCTTTAGTCTTTGGTGTGTTTTGTGGAAAATAGTTAGATTCTTAAATGAGAGGTTCAGAGGCAGATGTCATTTCAGGGCATTGTTGCAGTTAGAGCTGCATCCAAACATGTCCAGACTTACTTAGAATTAACATTTAAAATCCATCCATCCATCCATTTTCTTCCGTTTTATCCGTTGCCAGGTCACGGGGGAAACTGTTTAATCCCTCTTAAACTCCTGCATAATTTTTGCTCGTGCACAAAAGCTGGGCATGCCTAAATGCCATCCATCCATTTTCTTCCACTTCATCCGTTGCCGGGTCGCGGGGGCAGCAGTCTAAGCAGAGACACCCAGACTTTCCTATCTACACACACTTCCTCCAGCTTGTCCGGGGGGACCCCAAGGCGTTCCCAGGCCAGCTGCGAGACATAGTCCCTCCAGCGTGTCCTGGGTCTTCCCCGGGGTCTCCTCCCGGTGGGACGTGCCCAGAACACCTCCCCAGGGAGGCGTCCAGGAGGCATCCGGAACAGATGCCCGAGCCACCTCAACTGGTTCCTCTCGACGTGGAGTAGCAGCAGCTCTACTCCGAGCTCCTCCCGTGTGACTGAGCTCCTCACCCTATCTCTAAGGGAGCGCCCAGCCACTCTGCGGAGGAAGCTCATTTCAACCGCTTGTATCCGCGATCTTGTTCTTTCGGTCATTACCCAAAGCTCATGACCATAGGTGAGGGAGGGAACGAAGATTGACCGGTAAATTGAGAGCTTTGCCTTTCGGCTCAGCTCCCTCTTTACCACAACGGTCCGATACAGCGACCGCATCACTGCGCACGCTGCACCGATCCGCCTGTGAATCTCACGCTCCATCCTTCCCTCACTCGTGAACAAGACCCTGAGATACTTGAACTCCTCCACTTGAGGAAAGACCTCTCCACCCACCTGGAGAGGGCAAGGCACCTTTTTCCGGTCGAGCACCATGGCCTCAGATTTGGAGGTGCTGATTCTCATCCCAGCCGCTTCACACTCGGCTGCAAACCGTCCCAGTGTATGTTGTAGGTCCTGGTTTGTTGGAGCCAACAGGACAACATCGTCTGCAAACAGCAGAGACGAAATCCTGTGGTCCCCGAACCGGACCCCCACCGACCCTTGGCTACACCTAGAAATTCTGTCCATGAATACAGTGAACAGAACCGGTGACAAAGGGCAGGCCTGGCGGAGGCCAACATGCACCGGGAACAGGTCTGACTTACTGCCGGCAATGCGCACGCAGCTCTGGCTCCGGTCATACAGGGACCCGACGGCCCGCAGCAGAGGACCCCGGACTCCCGGAGGACCCCCCAAAGGACACCCCAGGAACACGGTCGAACGCCTTTTCCAAATCCACAAAGCACATGTGGACAGGTTGGGCGAACTCCCATGAACCCTCGAGTATCCGATGGAGTGTAGAGCTGGTCCAGTGTTCCGCAGCCGGGGCGAAAACCACACTGCTCCTCCTGAATCCGAGATTCGACCATCGGCCGTAGCCTCCTCTCCAGTACCTTGGAGTAAACCTTACCAGGGAGGCTGAGGAGTGTGATCCCACAATAATTGGAACACACCCTCCAGTCCCCCTTCTTGTAGAGAGGGACCACCACCCCGGTCTGCCACTCCATTGGTACCACCCCCGATTGCCACGCGATGCTGCAGAGACGTGTCAGCCAAGACAGTCCTACAACATCCAGAGACTTTAGATTGTCAGGACGGATCTCATCCACTCCCGGCGCCTTGCCACCAAAGAGGCTGCCAACCACCTTGGGGACCTCTGCCAGGGAGACAGAAGTATCCGCCCCAACATCCTCAGTCTGTGCCTCCGGGATGGAGGGATTGAGAAGAACCTCGAAGTATTCCTTCCACCGTCTGACAATATCCCCAGTCGAGGTCAGCAACTCACCCCCCGCACCATACACAGTGTTGGCAAAGAACTGCTTCCCCATCCTGAGGCGCCAGACAGTTTGCCAGAATCTCTTCGAGGCCGACTGATAGTCATGCTCCATGGACTCCCCGAACTCCTCCCAGTCCCAAGTTTTTGCCTCTGCAACAGCCCGGGCCGCGGCACGCTTGGCCTGCCGGTACTGGACAGCTGCCTCAGGAGTGCTCCGAACCATCATGGCTCGATAGGACTCCTTCTTCAGCCTGACGGCATCCCTTACTGCCGGTGTCCACCACCGTGTTCGGGGGTTGCCGCCGGGACGAGCACCAGAGACCTTGCGACCATAGCTACGAGCCGCCGCATCGGCGATAGAGGAAGAGAACATGGTCCACTCAGACTCGATATCCCCCTCCTCCGCTGAGACCTGGGAGAAGCTCTCCCGGAGGTGTGAGTTGAAAGTCCGTCTGACAGGGGTCTCAGCGAGACATTCCCAGCAGACCCTCACTACACGCTTGGGTCTGCCAGGTCTGACCGGCTTCCTCCCTGTGATGGCTACACCCCACAGGATGACATAATGAGCCTTGTCCCTCCTGATTTGAAGAGGAAAAAGGGGCGGGCTTATGTGGGTTGGTACAGCTGTGGGTAATTGGGCTGGGCAGTATATATATGTTGCGTTATGTTTTATTTGGGGGGTCAGTTTGTTTGTGTTAAGTTCTCATTAAGTTAACATTTGCTTTCTGTAAAGTTCTATTCTTTTGACCTTTTTAATGGCCTGTTTGTCTATATGGCCTATAAACCCTTTTTTTTGCAAGATTTGAACCTTTGTCTTGGTACTTTACTGCTTGGTCCCTAACACTCCCCTGCCAGCGGATCCAACTCACCACCAGGTGGTGATCGGTTGACAGCTCCGCCCCTCTCTTCACCCGAGTGTCCGAAACACGTGGCCGAAGGTCAGATGATACGACAACAAAGTTGATCATCGACCTCCGGCCTAGGGTGTCCTGGTGCCATGTGCACTGGTGGACACCCTTGTGCTCAAACATGGTGTTCGTGATGGACAAACCGTGACTAGCACAGAAGTACAACAACTGAACACCGCTCGGGTTCAGATCAGGGGGGCCGTTCTTCCCGATCACCCCTCTCAAAGTGTCACTGGCGCTTCCCACATGGGCGTTAAAGTCCCCCAGGAGAATGACGGAGTCCCTGGGCGGTGCACTCTCCAGTACCCCTCCCAAGGACTCCAAGAAGGCCGAGTACTCTGCACCGCTGTTAGGCCCGTAGGCCGTCACAACAGTAAAAGACTTGTCCCCCACCCGAAGGCAGAGGGACGCGACCTTCTCATTCACCGTGGAGGTGAGGCCGACTATCTCTAGTTAGTACCTCTTGACCTCCCCCACTAGCTCGGGCTCCTTCCCCCCCAGTGAGGTGACGTTCAACGCCCCAAGAGCCAGATGTTGGGTGTGCGGACTGGGTCGCCGAGGTCTCCGCCTTTGACTGCTGCCCAGTCCTCTCTGCACCGAGCCGCCACGGACCCCTCTGCGAGTGGTGGGCCGGCAGGAGGGACTGCCCACATCGTCCTTTCGGGCTGAGCCCGGCCGGGCCCCGAGGGCTAAGGCCCGGCCACCAGGCGCTCGCTTTCGCCATGCCGGGCGACATCACTTGTTCTCTTCCAGTGCGATCCATGACGTGTTGTGGACTGCGCTTCGTCTGACTCGTGACCTGAGACCTGTCTGCCATGGGAGACCCTACCAGGGGCATGAAGCCCCAGACAGCATAGCTCCCAGGATCACCCGTGTACTCAAACTCCCTCACTATGTTAAGGTGGCAGTCCAGGGGGCATGCCTATATGTCTTTGCTTATTTAAAAACACATCTTACATCTCACATGCTTGTGTGATGCATCATTTTAAAGCTAGAGCCTTCTAGTTTATGTAAATATATACTAAAATAATGTATGTCATTCCTATTTTACTCTGCATCCTTTGAAGAAAAAACAGTTTTTTTGCCTTGTCTAAAAAATTCAATGTATATATGCCCTAACAAAGGCATTCTTCAAGAAGACAATATTCAAACCCTATATGGTTTGAATATTGGTTAGAAAAGTGTTGTTGACAACACTTTTGTGTTGTCAACAACACAAAAGCAACTGCCTCTGTTGCTTTCATATAAGCCTTATACAAGGCAGTTGTAACCCGGTTAATTTTTCAGAGTATTTTCCTTCCCTCCGCAATTCTCGCAATATTTCAGCATCTGTGCGAGACTTGGGCTAGTCGTTGTTTTAAAGATGGCCGCCGCCGTCTAGTATTAGCCGTGTGGGACTCGAGTGCTAGAGCTGCTGCAGGTAGGCATCTAAACCATTATTTACGCTAATTATGGTAGTATAAGGGTCACTGTTATGCCTCCAACATTGCAGACGCCTCTTGCCAACTGCGGAAGGGCTGTGCATTATTTTGATCTGCCAAAATATACAGAGAACTGGTGTTGCATTTGTTTACATGCGGAGCTAACATGCTAACGGGAGTGCACCCTGAGTCGGACAATTTGAAATGCTATTATCCTGAGTCGGACACGCGCACCTTTTTTGTCATGTTTTCATTTTATCAGACGTTTGCAACAACGGCCACGGGAAAGCTGTGGCTAAGCATACTCTACACATGTTAATGTTAATTTGTGCAAAAAATTGGTCATGAATGTGCTAATTTCATTGAGTAATCATGTTTTGAAGTAACTTTTTACGGAAATGCTTGTATGAAGTGCTTAGGCGACGCTCTGACGACAGGAGAGCTCTCATTTTCACTCTCTGTTTTACGGATTAAAAGGCCAAATTCGTCTGTTTTTAACGGTCACATTGGTAGATCAACTATTGTCAATGCACGTTACTAGTCTTATAAATACACAAGTGTAAAATTAGCTATATTAATTAAGTATTTACATTTTTAATCCTGCTGTCCAGTAGCTTGCTCTGAAAATCTAACCCGAGGAGTCTGTTCACAGATTCGGGGTTTCAAAAACACGCTAAAACATCAGTTTATGGATACTAGCAAGTAGCAAGTAGTTAATGGTTAGGTTAGTGCACATCTTATAAATGAATTCATATTAAAAAATGTTTTTACCCAACATTCCTGCAAAATATAGCCCTCCTGAAGTCACAAAATGTAATTTAACGTCAGTTCCCCGATTATACTCCAACAACAGCGCCCCCTTGGGGCTCTACCACATAGCTATCATAGAACAAGTTTCTGTTTGAGTATTTATTATTATTTATAGTATTGCATTGCTTTATGTTTCTGTCTTTTTGTGTATTGAAGGCTAGATCGAGGAGAAAGACATAAGAGATTAGGAAAGGGAAAGATCGAGATAGGATATTATCAAGTTAGTAGGAAGGTAGGTGTGTGTCTGTGCTTTTGTTATCCACAGGACTTAAAGAATTGTGCAGAACATGACATGACATGGACACTGATAAGGTCACAGGTAACATGCACCACAATGTCTCTGCATGCCTAGAACACATTAGAACTTATACAATTGATGTACAATAATTACAATCAATAAAATATAATAAGCAATTTTGTATTTTATAAATGTATAAATGTATTTCTTCTCCATAGATGCCGAGCATACGTGTAATCAGGGAACGACAAAGGAAGTTCCGTATTTGGAATCCGGTGGCCATGCAGGGGGCCATTGATGAAGTGCGGGCAGGCAGGCTCTCTTATAGGCAGGCAGCTGTCCATTTTGGGGTCCCCAAGTCCACCCTGCGAGACCGAGTCAGTGGGAAAGTGGCCTCTGACAGCACCTATGGTCAGAAGCCACTTCTCTCTGAGAAAGATGAGAATGCGCTGGTGGAGTACTGCCTGTACTCCGCCAGCTTTGGATTCCCACTGACAAAGTCACAGGTGGTGACCCACGCTCTGGCAATTTTCAACCGGCGCCACCCACAAACACCAAAGGTGGCGCTGAGCCAGACGTGGTGGGTCAACTTCAGGGAGAGACAAAAACAACTGCTCACCACCAGGACCCCAGATATTATTGACCGTGGGAGAGCATCCTGTGCGAAGAGGGGGCCTGTCGAGGACTATTTCAATCTACTGTCCTCGACAATGGACAGGTACGGGCTGAGAGGGAAACCCCACTGCATCTACAACTGCGACGAGACGGGGTTTCAGCTGGACAGCCAGAGGAGGAAAGTCGTCGTGCCCCGGGGTACCAAGCACACTTACAGACAGGCTCCAGGCACCAGGGAGCATATCACCGTCCTGGCCTGTTTAAATGCGGCTGGGGAGGATATCCCCCCATTCATTATCTACAAGGGGGGATATCCGGGGGGCCCTTATAATAAGGAAGGGGTCCCCAATGCTCTTTATGGGAAGTCACCGGCTGGATATATGGACAATGATCTGTTTGTGAAGTGGTTTAACCAGCACTTCCTAAAACATGCCACCCAGGAGCGCCCGCTGCTGCTTGTTATGGACGGTCATGCATCCCACCTCGGGCCAGAGCTGATCCAGGCGGCACAGAGGGCAGGGGTCATCCTTTTGTGCCTCCCGCCGCACACGTCACACATCCTTCAGCCCTTGGATGTGAGTTTTTTTGGACCCTTGAAGGCAGATTTTGCAGGCACAACTGGGGATCTGTCGGCTGTGAGCCACTCCTTTACACTTTCCAAAAAGGAGTTTTCAAGGGTCCTCAAAAACTCATATCTGAAGATGAGGGATAGAGGCGTTGTGGTTGGAGGCTTCAGAAAGTGTGGCCTCTACCCCTTGGATCCGGGGGCCGTTGACTGGTCCCGGATCATGCCATATGGGCCTCCACTACCACCGCCTCCTCCTCCTCCACCACCACCACCGCCTCCACTACCACCGCCTCCTCCTCCTCCTCCACCACCACCGCCTTCTCCACCACCGCCTTCTCCACCACCGCCTTCTCCACCACCGCCTTCTCCACCACCGCCTTCTCCACCACCGCCTCCTCCACCACCGCCTTCTCCACCACCGCCTTCTCCACCACCGCCGTCTCCACCACCGCCTTCTCCACCACCGCCTTCTCCACCACCGCCTTCTCCACCACCGCCTTCTCCACCACCGCGTGATTCCATCCTAGCCCATCCTCTGGTGGTGTCGGGAAGGATCCCCCCTGACCTGGCTGACCTGCTAATGGAGGTGAAATTCCATAGAAGCCAAGGCAGGTTAAGGAGGAACATTTCAAAGGCGCGCATCTTGACAGCGGAGGACATGGCTACCACCATCGAGGAGGCAGAAGACAGAGCTGCGAGGAGGGAGGCTCAAGCTCTGGCCAGAAGAGACAGAGAGCAGCAGCGGGCTGAAGAGATCCAGCTGGAAGCCACTTCCGCCATAGCTGGTGACTCCCAGCCCAGCCGCATCAGTGCAAACCCCGGGTGCTCATCTGCCAGTTCCGGACATTCCACCACCGGCCTCTCAGCCCCTCCAATCCCCTTTCAAACCTCCCACGGTCTTCAGCTGCCTGACTCTCCTCGAATACCAACTAGGAGCCTGCCTGCAGCACCGGCCCAACATATTCGAGGTACTGTGTTACTAGGACCATTCTCTTCATTTATGCATTTTTTTAAAAATTCATTATTACTCAACTATGTGTCTCTGTGTTTGTTCACCTGTAGAACCATCTACATCAAGAGGCCCCCTAGGTCCCAGAAAACGAATAACTAAGTATTCCTTACTAGGATCTTCAATATTTAAATATTTACAAACAGAAAAACATCATTTATATCTGTTTATTATGCCTATATCAAATAAAAGAACGGGTAACATAAGTTTTTTTTTTCTTCCAGGTCTCCAGTCGTTCTCTAGCCCTTCCTCCACCAGACCCATGGCATCTGTTGGTAATAAAATAGAATAGACCATTGGAGGCATATTTCAAAGATATAACACTGAGACCGTCCGTATGTATACCATAGGCATACAATAGTCATCGTCTCAGATTCACATTGAGTGGAATTCCTCCCACTGTTTAATAACATTTGCAAATACTGCACTACCTCCCTAAAACCTGACATTACTGAAACTAGTAACACCATCAATGTCAGCTAGTGTTTGTTTGCCTAGTTAATTTAGTCTTAATAATTAAGATGTTATTAATGATTCTCCGTTTTTACAGCTCCCCCGGCCAAAAGAGCCAAAAAAGGATGTGGAATGTGCAGAAAGGTGGATCCACCCGGCCAAGGAAAGACGGTGCCATGGGTCCAGTGTGACACCTGCCACAGCTGGTTCCATTGGGTCTGCGTGTCATGGGAGGAAGGGCTAGGGGATTTTATTTGTTTTTGGTGCCGAGACATGTAGCGCTATGATGATATGAAATCTTTTCTTACATGAGTTTATTTGAATTATTGTTTAGTATCACATTTTTATTAGTTTACTTGAATATTTCATTATTTTTTAGTATCACATTTTCATTAGTTTATTTGAATATTTTTTATGCTATATTTTTAATAGTTTATTGGAATATTTTGTATACTACATCTTTATTTGAATATTTTTCTACTACATTTTCATTTGAATATTTTTATTTTATATTGCATTTTTACATCTTATTGCATAGCATGTCTCACACAATAAAAAATTGACTATTTGAATTTCTTGTTTTTGCAATAAACTGTATGTAATATGAATTCACAATAATAACAGTTTCTACATACTGACAGTTTGAGCAGTAAAGGTGTCTCTAAAGCTGACAGAGAGCATGTGGAGGGATTTCTGTCACACTCTCCTCTTTTCGGCTGGTGATCATAGGAGAACAAAACAATCCGGAAACACTTATTTTTTCTGCTGAAAGTAGACAGTTTAGTCTTTCAGAATCTAGTCATAGCCATTATTATTATAGATCCATGGTCATAGCACACAATATTCTGTGGGTGTTGAAAATCAGTGAAATCATCGAAATGGCTGGTAGTCAATGAGCAAAGCCTCATAGTTTCTTGATGGGATTTTAAAATTTGCATTACAGTCTTAGGTGATGAAATTGTACAATAAAAAGACATGCAATAGAGAAAATATCCACTAGATGGGGTCATACACTGATATGTTGTAAATGCGTGTGGGGAAACACGGAAATAATTAACGCTAATGGGATAATACATATGAAAGTTATTCAAATTAATCATAAGACAAGGTCATAATAGGGATCAACGACTCAGATGTGAACTAAGTTTACGTTGCACAATATTAATCTAGCGCTAGCTACAGTCCGACTCAGGTTTTTAAGCTGTCCGACTCAGGATAATACCGCTGTCCGACTCAGGCTAATACTTCCGGCTCGCGAAAATCACGAGGTTTGTGGTCTTCTTTGTAACATTACAAAACAACTAACAAAGACAATTGCCCATGTCATACACCATTAGAAACCTAAGAAAATGAACTTTAGTCTGATGTCAGTTAAATCAGCGAGAGGTGCAGACAAACAAATTTATGACCGGTTGAAGGTAAAAAACATACTCATTTTTAGCCCGAAGTGTCCGACTTAGGAAACAGATACGCTAGTTTTTTGAATAAAAAGGTGATATAATTTTGAATATTTAAAGGTACATTACCGTGAAGTACCTTTTTTTTTATGGAAGATTTTAAATGAGCTTAACATTGCTGTCTCTCCGTTAGTATGGATACATTCGTTTTTCATTGCTGTCTCTCCGTTACTATGGATACATTAGTTTATGGTTGCCGTCTCTCAGTTACTATGGATACATTAGTTTTTCATTGCTGTCTCTCCGTTACTATGGATACATTAGTTTAACGTTGCTGTCTCTTCGTTACTATGGATACATTAGTTTATGGTTGCTGTCTCTCTGGATACATTAGTTTATTGTTGCTGTCTCTTTGTTACTATGGATACATTAGTTTATCGTTGCTGTCTCTCTGTTTCTATGGATACTTTATTGTTGCTGTCTCTCCGTTACTATGGATACATTAGTTTATGGTTGCTGTCTCTCTGTTACTATGGATACATTAGTTTATCATTGCTTTCTCTCCGTTACTATGGATACATTAGTTTATGGTTGCTGTCTTTCTGGATACATTAGTTTATTGTTGCTGTCTCTTTGTTACTATGGATACATTAGTTTAACGTTACTGTCTCTTCGTTACTATGGATACATTAGTTTATGGTTGCTGTCTCTCTGGATACATTAGTTTATTGTTGCTGTCTCTTTGTTACTATGGATACATTAGTTTATCGTTGCTGTCTCTCTGTTTCTATGGATACTTTATTGTTGCTGTCTCTCCGTTACTATGGATACATTAGTTTATGGTTGCTGTCTCTCTGTTACTATGGATAAATTAGTTTATCATTGCTTTCTCTCCGTTACTATGGATACATTAGTTTATGGTTGCTGTCTTTCTGGATACATTAGTTTATTGTTGCTGTCTCTTTGTTACTATGGATACATTAGTTTATCGTTGCTGTCTCTCTGTTTCTATGGATACTTTATTGTTGCTGTCTCTCCGTTACTATGGATACATTAGTTTATGGTTGCTGTCTCTCCGTTACTATGGATACATTAGTTTAACGTTGCTGTCTCTCTGTTACTATGGATACATTAGTTTATCATTGCTGTCTCTCTGTTACTATGGATACATTAGTTTATGGTTGCTGTCTCTCTGGATACATTAGTTTATTGTTGCTGTCTCTTTGTTACTATGGATACATTAGTTTAACGTTGCTGTCTCTCTGTTTCTATGAATACTTTATCGTTGCTGTCTCTCCGTTACTATGGATACATTAGTTTTTTGTTGTTGTCTCTCCGTTACCATGGATACATTAGTTTAACGTTGCTGTCTCTCCGTTACTATGGATTAGGGCTGGGCGATATAAACGGTATAAGCGGTATGCGATATAAATTTGGCCATAAATTAGCCTAGCAGACACCACTGGAAACAACGAACAACAGCACGGCATTCACACCATGTTTCTGTCTCTGTATTGTTGTCACAGCGGCCCCAGCAGAGGTAAATACACACACAGTAATCACAGTTTAAGCGTCTACCTTTTGGCCAATCAGTGTCAAAGGGGCGTAGGCTCGAAGCGCCAGCGTGAGCCAAAATAGATCTGTGTGCCGTGTGCGCAGCATCATCACAGCAGAAGTTTGCAAAAGTTAGCGTCAGATTCGGACCTCCGCGGTCAATATCTCACGAAAGCTACTTTGAAAATTAATTGTGCCAAAATGATCATTTACATCAATTGTTCAAATCCAATGTGCTGTTTTAATGCACATAAATCCATTGAATCATCCAGTTCACTGCAAGCGCAGAGAAAAGCGCTTAGGGAGCGTCAACAAATGGCAAGACCAGCTTTGTAAATGAACAATAGGTTTTACTGAAGTCATGTACCTGCACAAAACTCTCAGACACTATAAATAATGACCATGTCTAACTTCTACAGACTTTGATTTCAACATTTGTGAGTTTTTTATATTTTAAAGGAATGCATATGTTTTTCTTTTTAAAAATTGCTTTTACAGTGAATGGTATTTTCTGTAACATACATAAATAATGTATGTTACATTTGTCTCTTTATTTGTCTCACAACTGAATAACTCAAAATATATATATATATTAGATTCTAATATATAAATTGGATTCTAATATATAAATAAGTAACAATCTTGACTATTTTATGCAAGAACCTGCTAGACCTATATTGAAATTCACACACCAAATTATACTGCAATATATACTGTCTACCGCCTGTGTCCCAAATTATACCGCAATATGAATTTTAGGCCATATCGCCCACCCCTACTATGGATACAATAGTTTAACGTTGCAGTTAGAGATGCAGCGATCCATCTTTTTAACTACCGATACCAGAGCTATGGGTATCTGCCGATACCGATATTGACCGATACCGGAAATGATCACACTAGGGCTGGGCGATAAAACGATAACGATATATATCGCGATAGACATGTGTTCGATATCAATACAGAATGGGGTCAATAGAATGTTCGATAGTTTAACTTAACTCCGTCAGGAAAAACAGAAAGAAAACACCGGAAGTAAAGCCGACTCATAAGCGCGCGGCATTGTGGGGGATGTAGGCAGAGGCTTCTCGACCAATAACAGCCGAGCAGGAACCGCAAAACTTTCTGGGAAATGCAAAAACACCAACAACCGCACCATGCGTAGCGTCCATGGATCTATAGCTCGTGTTTCAATGCCGTGTCAATGGTTATGCACGTACGTGCGCGGAATAACATGTGCGGCGGCAGAGGCAGTGGACAGACCCGATGTATTCGGCGAAAGCAAGAGATTAACTTTTTCCTCGGGAAGCATGTGCGGCACAGAGAGCCGCACGGAGCGGTCACGGGGACACAAGACCCTCGAAAACAGCTAAACCAGGAGCTAAACCAGGAATAAAAAACCAGGAAAACCAGGATTAAACCAGGACTAACAACGAGGGACACAGTGTGAACATATTCCTCCAGCCTCATTCCCCCGTGACTGTAAACAAGGCTGCTAAGGTTGGTTAGCCCACACAACAAATGTATTTATTTAGGTTAAAAAAAAAAAAACTCAATATATATTGTTGTCGACCGATATGAATGACTTATATCGTGATATAGTTTTCAGCCGTATCGCCCAGCCCTAGATCACACTTAAATGTATTAAATAATTGAACTCTTTAGTTCATCCACTGCTTTTGCAGTTACTTGAACAAAGCGTTAAACTTTCCAGATAAAAATGGATTCAACATAAATGTGCAAAACTGCAACTATAAAGAGCTGCTCAATGTTCACATTAAACTTTCCAGCATTGTATTATACCTTATACATTTATTGAATATAAACGCACTTATATTAAACGTTTTTGAATAAAAAAACACAACAAACAAAACACGCTGCATGACAATGTAATTAGATTATAGTACCGTAGCTGGATTTCAGATCCAAATGGTCGATGGGGCTGCGAGCTCATGATGAACTCCAACACTTTTGTTGCTGACAGCTTTTTGTGACACTGCATCAGTGTCATCTGTGTCTCGTTGTTTTCACGTAATCTCCTTTCGCTGCACAAACTCCCCATTCTGTTTCTCGTGGTGCTTAGTCTTGTTGTATTTCGCTAGTTTACCGCCGCATGAGGTTGTCTGACTCAAAGGTAGTGTAAAAAATGCCGCACGAACAACGCTGATTCTTTCCTGCTCCGTGCTCTGCCGTGTTGTTGTTGCGAAGGCTCGTAATAGCCTTCGCAATGTCCGCACATTCTACGCGGTTACTGCACCCCCGGCATGTTTTAGCGCAAAAAAGTGATTTGGCCGATTTGTTTACCTACAGCTAGCGGCGGCTAGACTGGTAAAATGGCAAACTGCGAAATTGTGGGTAGTGCGCTTATAATAGATCCATCGTAGTGCGTGACGTCAATGGAAAACCATCTATAATGCCCACACTGGTAACAGCCACGCTATGATACATTCATGCCGCCACGCCAAGATGCTATTTTGATAGATGCTTCTTTGTAAACACCAACCGCGCGGTTTGTTGAGGCAACACATATGCAACACTTCCTTGCGGGTTGGAGGGGGTTGAGGAGAGAGCCATCAGCGTGAGCCTGGACAGACAGTTCAGAGGCAAAACGGAGATGATTTTTCTTTACTATTATCGGCACATTTTATCGATTGATTTCTTTCTATCGGACTTATCTGTAGTTTGTCAAAATTGCCGATAATTATCGGGCACCGATTTTATCGTGCATCCCTAGTTTGAACAAATGATCTTCAGGGAAACAAGCAGAAGAAGAAATAGGACGAGCCTCCGAACGACACAGTTTAATGTGTATCGCCCTAAATCACAGCAGCAGTCGTCTCGGAGGACTTTACGAAGTTATCTCTTTACCAACAACAGATCAGAGAATCAAACTGTTTGAACACATGAAATACAAAAAATAACAAACTCATAGGGAGCAGAGACCACTGTCCAGAAATGTTTATAAAAGTACCACATGATTATCTCCTGACCCGCGGGACAAACATGCTCTGAAGTCTCTAAGCCTCAACCTTTTTATGTTAAAACAGTCTGTGATGTTCTACCTTTAGTTTAGTGGTGCAGAAAATACAATTAGTTTTAGTCTTGGTGATTAATAATGCATTGAACAAACCAGAACATGCTGTCCTTATTGTATTTTCAATTCTATTCAGATTTAAGTATTAATAATAGCTTTATACTAGAATCAGGAAACGTTTCCAAAAAACCCAATTAATCCATAGACTGTATATATTAACGGACAGAGTCACGCCTATCTCCGCCGTTCTAACTAATGGGCCAAAAATTGTGCTCTACTGGAGCTATCCAAAATGGCCGCGAGTGGTCCCGCCCACAAGAAAATTGTGAAAAAACGCATCTGCGCATGCGTCAGCCGGCGCAGCTCCATTCATTTGAACGAGAGACTTCAAAAATTCACAGCGAGTAAACTAGAGTGGACCAAAAAAATCCACCCCCCTCAGCATTGACACACATGTGGAAGAGCCAACTTTTGGTCCATCCTGTAAAGACGTTTGCGAGAGGTAATTCTTCTTCTGGGTCCACCCCCATTGGCCCGGGGTGGTATTACAAGCATGTCAGCGCACGTCATTTTGACCACTTTTGAGCTGAGACCCGCCCCCACTGAATTAATCGCATATCTTAAAACAAATAGCGAATTAAAAATGCAACAAAACAGTATTTTAAAAATGTTTTTATAAAACAAAACATTTTTCATAAAAAGTGCATGACTTGATGTCATGCACTTTTTGTAAGCTGGTGGTGGGTAATCAAAACCTCACGTATACAGTGCCTTGCGAAAGTATTTGGCCCCCTTGAACCTTTGAACATTTTGCCACATTTCAGGCTTCAAACATAAAGATATTAATTTTTAATTTTTTGTCATGAATCAACAACAAGTGGGACACAATCGTGAAGTGGAACAAAATTTATTGGATAATTTAAACTTTTTTAACAAATAAAAAAACTGAAAAGTGGGGCGTGCAATATTATTCGGCCCCTTTACTTTCAGTGCAGCAAACTCACTCCAGAAGTTCAGTGAGGATCTTTGAATGATCCAATGTTGTCCTAAATGACTGATGATGATAAATAGAATGCACCTGTGTGTAATCAAGTCTCCGTATAAATGCACCTGCTCTTTGATAGTCTCAGGGTTCTGTTTAAAGCGCAGAGAGAACCATGAAGACAAAGGAACACACCAGGCAGGTCCGAGATACTGTTGTGGAGAAGTTTAATGCCGGATTTAGATACAAAAAGATTTCCCAAGCTTTAAACATCTCAAGGAGCACTGTGCAAGCAATTATATTGAAATGGAAGGAGTATCAGACCACTGCAAATCCACCAAGACCCGGCCGTCCCTCCAAACTTTCATCTCAAACAAGGAGAAGACTGATCAGAGATGCAGCCAAGAGGCCCATGATCACTCTGGATGAACTGCAGATAAGTACAGCTGAGGTGGGAGAGTCTGTCCATAGGACAACAATCAGTCGTGCACTGCACAAATCTGGCCTTTATGGAAGAGTGGCAAGAAGAAAGCCATTTCTCAAAGATATCCATAAAAAGTCTCGTTTAAAGTATGCCACAAGCCACCTGGGAGACACACCAAACATGTGGAAGAAGGTGCTCTGGTCAGATGTAACCAAAATCGAACTTTTTGGCCACAATGCAAAACGATATGTTTGGCGTAAAAGCAACACAGCTCATCACCCTGAACACACCATCCCCACTGTCAAACATGGTGGTGGCAGCATCATGGTTTGGGCCTGCTTTTCTTCAGCAGGGACAGGGAAGATGGCTAAAATTGATGGGAAGATGGATGGAGCCAAATACAGGACCATTCTGGAAGAAAACCTGTTGGAGTCTGCAAAAGACCTGAGACTGGGACGGAGATTTATCTTCCAACAGGACAATGATCCAAAACATAAAGCCAACTCTACAATGGAATGGTTCACAAATAGACGTATCCAGGTGTTAGAATGGCCAAGTCAAAGTCCAGACCTGAATCCAATCGGGAATCTGTGGAAAGTGCTGAAGACTGCTGTTCACAACTGCTCTCCATCCAACCTCACTGAGCTCGAGCTGTTTTGCAAGGAAGAATGAGCAAGAATTCCAGTCTCTCGATGTGCAAAACTGAAAGAGACATACCCTAAGCGACTTGCAGCTGTAATTGCAGCAAAAGGTGGCGCTACAAAGTATTAGCGCAAGGGGGCCGAATAATATTGCACGCCTCACTTTTCAGTTTTTTATTTGTTAAAAAAGTTTAAATTATCCAATAAATGTTGTTCCACTTCACGATTGTGTCCCACTTGTTGTTGATTCTTGACCAAACATTTTCATATCTTTGTTTGAAGCCTGAAATGTGGCGAAATGTTGAAAGGTTCAAGGGGGCCGAATACTTTCGCAAGGCACTGTAGATGGTTCCATCACATGCTTATTACTAGAGATGCACCGGTCCAGCTTTTTTACTACCGATACTGATACCGATACCAGAGCTATGGGTATCTGCCGATACCGATATTGACCGATACCGGAAATTATCATGCTAAAATGTATTTAATAATTGAACTCTTTGTTCAAGTAACTGGAAGCAGTGGATGAACTAAAGCGCTAAACTTTCCAGATAAAAATGGATTCAACATAAATGTGCAATACTGCAACTATAAAGAGCTGCTCAATGTTCACATTAAACATTCCAACACTGTATTATACCATATACATTTATTGAATATAAATGTACTTATATTAACTGTGTTTTGAATAAAAAAACACTTACAAACAAACAAAACACGCTGCATGAAAATGTAAATAAATAATAGTACCGTAGCTTTAACTGGATTTCAGATATGTATTTGGCGACGGCATGTACCTGGGTTCCAAATGGTCTATGGGGCTGCGAGCCCAAACTGATGAACTCCAACACTTTCGGGATGTTGCTGAAAAGCTTTTTGTGACGCTGCGTCAGTGTTATCTGTGTCTCGTTGTTTTCACGTAATCTCCTTTCGATGCAAAAACTCCCCATGTTGTTTCTCGTGGTGCCGCGTGAACAACGCTGATTCTTTCCTGCGCTCCATGCTGTGTTGTTGTTGTTGTAGAGCGCCACGAGGAAGTGAAGTGTACGCGTGAGATCTGATAAATTACTTTTAATTAATTCATTTTATAGGTATATGTACATTATGCACAATGTATTTTAAGACATTGTGCGTTACCTTGTATGTATTAAAAAATATATATAATTTAAAAAGAAAAAAGAAAAAATGGATCGGCAGCACGGCGCCTCTCTCTACGCAGATATCCGAGCCAGTATTTTTTCTGGTATCGGCGCCGATATCGATACCAGTATCGGATTGGTGCATCCCTACTTATTACCCATGATGCTTTGTGCGAACGCCATGTTATGTGTCTGGCTTATATTGCACGGATCATTTGTCACTAATCATTTGTCCCCATGTCATCTAAAGCCACAAATTCGCCCGACACTGACCGCGTTAAGTATGTTGATACACTGAAGGAATCTGTGAGTATTGGAGAAATTGAGTGATCAGAGATTTGGATCCATATGAAATACAGCGAGACCAGTGGACTTTGCCAGAAATGTCTTTCTTTCACTTAAGTTTTACAATTAAAAAAGGCCATGGTGTACAGTACAGACCAAAAGTTTGGACACACTTTCTCATTCAATGAGTGTCCTTTCTTTTCATGACAATTGACTGTAGATTGACACCAGGCTGTGTAAGGTCTATTTGACCAATAAGGAGAGTGGTGGTGCTGGGCCAGATGACCTCCTCAGTCACCGGACCTGAACCCAGTCCAGATGGTTTTGGGGCAGGAACACAGAGTGAAAGGGAAAGGGCCAACAAGTGCTATGCATCATGGGAACTCAGACCATTTCAGGTCCTCTTGAAGCAGAATCAAAGAATGCCAAGAGTGAAGCAGTAATCGGAGCAAAAGGTCCTAATTTGAAGAACCAGAATATAACACATATTTTCAGTTGTTTCATACTTATTTTAGTATGTACTAGGGCTTTGACTTCGAAATTCGATATGCGAATATAATGTATTGTGAGATTTTGAGCCAAAATCTCATCAGTGAGAGCTTTGAAGATGAAACGTGGCTGGGTCTTCCAGCCACGTTGATCCCAAACACATACCGCCCGGGCAACGAAGGAGTGGCTCCGTAAGAAGCATTTGAAAGTCCTGGAGTAGCCTAGCCAGTCTCCAGACCTCAACCCCATTGAAAATCTGTGGAGGGAGTTGAAAGCCTGTGTTCACTGCTCTCGAGAAGATCTGCATGGAGGAATGGGCCAAAATACCTGCTACTGTGTGTGCAAACCTGTTAAAGACCTATAGTAATCGTTTGTAATATAACCTTTTTTGGCAATAACAGAGGTCAAAGTATTGAGTTGAATTTTTGTTATTGACCAAATACTTATTTTCCACCATAATTTACAAATCAATTCTTTAAAAATCCTACAATGTGAATTCCTGGATTTTTTACACATTCTGTCTCTCACAGTTGAAATGTAACTATGATGAAAACCACAGACCTCTGTCATTATTTTAAGTCGGAGAACTTGCACAATCGGTGGCTGACTAAATACGTTTTAGCCCCACTGTAGTTTTGATGCCCTTCAGTGTGTATCTACAATTTTCATTTTCAAGATTCAAGATTCATTTTATTAGCCATGTGCAGTATAAAAACTACATTGGAATACATTTGCAAAAAAGGTACTCTGTGTGCACCGACAGAATAAAAAGCACGATACAATGTAACATAAAATACACATACACTGAATATAAAAGAATTAAAAAAAAACAGCTGACACTGTGGCACCGATCAACAAAACGATACAAGGGGTAAAAGCAGGAATTAAAGTGCTCTGTTTAGGCACCTAACAGCCTGTGGAAAGAAGCTATTCGCATAGAGATGTCTTGCATCTCAGTGACCGATATCTTCTGCCAGAGGGAAGAAGCTGGAACATGGCTTTCCCAGGGTGGCCAGAAGAGTCATTGATGATTTTAAGAGCTTTGTTTAAAAGTCTGGATTTATAAAGAACCTCCAGAACGGGAAGCTCACAGCCCACGGTCCTCTTTGCAGAGCGGAGCACCTTGTTTAAAGCTCTCTTTTCTTTATCTGGGATGTTTCCAAACCACACGAACACAGAACCAACAAGTAAACTCTCAATGGTGCTGCGATAAAAGTTAAGCAGAATCTTAGAGTTAGTGGTAAATTCTCTAAGTTTCCGCAAAAAGAAGAGCCACTGACGTGCTTTCTTATCAACCCGGTTAGTATTTTTGTCCCATTTCAGGTCGTTAGACAGAGGAACTTGCACTCCTCTACGATCTGCACCTGGGAGTTGTCAATAACAACAGGAGTGTGAGAACTGCTACGACTGAAGTCAAAGACAAGTTCACATGTTTTTGCAGTGTTCAGCTGGAGATTGTTTACTTTACTCCACTGAAAAACACGTTCGATCTCTGCTCTGTAAGAGGAATCATCATTGTCACTGATGAGACCGATGATGGTGGTGTCATCAGCATATTTGATGATCAAGTTAGAGTCAGAGGAGGACACACAATCGTGAGTGTACAAAGTAAAAAGCAGAGGACTCAAAATACATCCCTGAGGAGAACCAGTGCTCACAGAAGCAACATCAGAAAAACACTCATTGATTTTTACTCTCTGAGATCTGTCAGTTAAAAAGCTAAAAATCCATTTACACATGGCAACATTCAGATCAAGGGACATTAGTTTTTCAACCAATATGCTTGGGACAAGACAATTAAAAGCAGAGCTATAATCAATGAAAAGCATTCTCGCGACAGATTTACTAGTGTCCAAGTGAGTGTAGACAGAGTTCAGAGCAAAGGAGATGGCATCCTCCACACTCCTGTTCTGTCTGTAAGCAAACTGGAGCGGGTCAACACTCACAGGGATCTGGCTCTTAATGAAGTCCAGCACGAGCCGCTCAAAAGTCTTCATAAGAACAGACGTGAGAGCCACAGGGCGGTAGTCATTGAGACATGTCACTGGAGACTTCTTAGGAACTGGAATAATGGTGGACCTTTTAAAGCTCACCGGCATCGTACAGCTCCTGAGTGACAAGTTAAAGATGTCCGTTAAAACAGGGGCAAGTTGCTCGGAGCACAGTTTCAGGACGCGGGGAGGAATGCAGTCCGGGCCTGCGGCTTTCCGAGCTGTGGTCCTGGACAAGACCCGCCGTACTTCATCCTGAGTCACTGTGAAGGCTCCCTGACATTCGGGGAAGACAAAAGGCAGGGGATCAGCAGATTCAAAGTGGCAGTAAAAGTCGTTGAGCTCGTTTGGCAGAGTTTGATGAAAGCAGCAGCAATTTTCCCTGCACTTGGTTTCCAGGACGTGATAAGACTGATCCCCTTCCACATGCGTCGAGGGTCCTCTTCCCCAAAGAAGCCCTCTAACCTGTCCCCATAGGAACGCTTAGCAGCTTTTATAGAGCGTTCCACACCGTAGCAGGACAGCTTGTAAGCATCCAAATTTTTGGTCTGTATTGTGTACGATGCAATATTTCTTTCACTCTATTTATTTTGATTGAAGCAGTTGATATCACAGGCCGTAAATCACTGACCCACAACCACACAAGCTTCTGTCTACTACCCTTTCCCCCTCCTCCTCTCATTCATTTAGAGTGGATCGCTTGAGGCTCGTATATACATGGTATCACAGTAAAAGTTCAGCTCTGAATATAAACCACACATGTACAGATTTAGCTGTGCATGTGTGGTGAACCGTATGCCACACGACCATAGTCTAAGATAGATCTAATTAATCCTTGGTAGAGTCTTCTCAAAGAAGAATTCTCCCCTTTCCCTCCCAGCTACACATCTCATAACATTGATAATAGCGCTTCCACACCAAAGTTCTTCCAACATCAATTAACCAATTCGGCCTTTCCCGGGGGCTGTAGATTTTGCTGTTTTAAGTGCTCTTATAATTTCTTCCAGGGAAAATGTATCCTCTAACCCCAGGTCAGTACAGGTCTTTACTCTTAGGGCCTCTGGATACTGTGCCTTAGTTTGACGGATTCTGCCTCTTCCCAATACTGTTAGGTTTTCAGAACTGTGGACCTTAGCAAACTCTTTCACCATGACCTCTACTTTCTCCTGGTCTGTTACGAATGTTTGTTGGTCTGAGATTAGAACTGGGTAATCTCATTCTCGCCGGTCACCTCCCATCCTCCTGATCATGCCCCACACATCCCCTACTGGAGTGGTTATCCCTATTTTAGAACAGAGAGCTCTCCAACTTTCCCGCTTTGCTTGTCTCACAGTTCTTCTGCCCACTGCCACCACTTTCCTATATGCAACAAGATTTTGCATGTTTAGGGTTCTTTTTAAGAGTTTAAAGGCACGATTTCTTTCCTTCATTTTTTACACTCTTCTGTCCACCAGGGTACCAAGACACTACTTTATTTACGCTTACTTATTGGAATTGAGGCCTGCGCTGCACCCATGATTACTTCTGTGAAATGATCGTTGATATTGTCAACATCACTACACTTGTCAACTTTATCTTTTCCTCACTCCATTTTTTTTTTTTTTTACAATACAATACAATTACAATACAATTTATTCTTGTATAGCCCTAGGTCACAACAGAAGTCATCTCAGAGGACTTAACAAAACCATTGAAATCACCAACACAGGTCAGAGAATCAACAGTTAAAACACATGACTTTCTTTTTTTCCACTTCACGATTGTGTCCCACTTGTTGTTGATTCTTGACAAAAAAAATTGTTTTTAATTATCTTTGTTTGAAGCCTGAAATGTGGCGAAATGTTGAAAGGTTCAAGGGGGCCGAATACTTTAGCAAGGCACTGTATGTTCTTCACAGAAAATGAGGCCAAGCCAGTGAGTCTCAGTTTGAAAAAATGATTCCATCATTTTTCTTTTAATAAAAAGTGAAAAAGGGTCCCACAGACCCGAACTCCACACAAGGGTTAATGGATTTAGTTGCAGGGAGTAGAAAAGGATCAGGCTATTACTGGGGATGTTCTTATGTATGGTGGTGATGATGATGATGAAAATGCCTCAATGAGACAGTGCAGATATTTCTCTGATGGAAGTCATGCAGTCAACAGAAAGTTCCTTCCCAAGCGCGCGCACACACACACACATTAAGTTTTTTTTTTTTACAAAGAAATTGACTAATCTTTGTGTCCGTTACACATTTGAATTTGTATCGATTATATTGATATTGACTATTTTTCAAAAAATATCTTTTTAAATTAAGGTATTTCCTGATGTGTTAATCTGTGAGAGTTCATCTTTGCCACTGAGGACCTTTTATTTTCTATGTAACTGGAGTCACAGCAGAATGATCAAATCAGAGGCTCATCTGTTTGGCTAAAAATGTTGGTATTGGGTTCTTCTATAACAGGCAATATAAGGTTTTGTGATGTTATTACCTTGTCATATTTCGACGGATAAATTCCGTCTTCCTCAGGAGACGCTTCTGAGGAAGACGGAAGTTATCCGTCGAAACATCATTTCTACTGAGAAGACGAGATGAATCTTCCTAAACTAGCTAAAAATGTATTTGTCTAGAGCTGCAACTAACGATTATTTTCATAATCGATTAATCTGTCGATTGTTTCTTCAATTAATCGGATAAAAAAAGCCTTTTTAGTTTCCATCCCGTTATTACAAAACGTGGCCCTGGATCAACACAAAGAAACATACAAATGTTTGCTATGCAGTATAAAGTAAAGTGCACAAAAACAGGTTTTGTTGTTTAACCCAAAGAGCATCTACTGACGAGACGCGTTTGTGTAATTAAGTCATTTTTAGGGTAATTGTACGTTGTTGAGTGCATATACTCAAAAACGTTTGAAATTTTTATTTCAAAAGGTTGTAACTTAAAAGTGATAGGAGATAAAGACTTTCTGTAAATTACAGAATTATTAAGGATGGCCAAAAGTTTTATGTAGGGAATAAGTGTACCCATCTAATTAGCATATGATGTCATATGGCGTTGGTAATAGTGGATTTTAGAATTTTCA
The DNA here is from genome assembly GCA_964034765.1 of Knipowitschia caucasica. Lineage (NCBI taxonomy): Eukaryota > Metazoa > Chordata > Actinopteri > Gobiiformes > Gobiidae > Knipowitschia > Knipowitschia caucasica. Next base: position 6,651,915 of record OZ035825.1, read on the forward strand.
TAAGATGTGTCTCCCCTGCTCTCTCTCTTGTCTTCCCTGCTTTCTCTCGTCCCTGTTCTCTCTTGTCTCCCCCGCTCTCTCTCTCTCGTCTCCCCCGCTCTCTCTCTCTTCTCCCCTGCCCTCTCTCTCGTCAAACACCAGACAAAGGCTTCTCCAACATGTTACTGTCCCGGTGAAGGCGGGAGGCGCGATAATACATCTGTGGGAGGCACTTGTTGAGATTTTACCGGAGACTGGAGTCGCGGCGCGGCACCCCAACGTGACTTCCAGGCTTGTTCTCCGCAAATCTAACCTGTCTCCGAACCTCCCAATGACAGCCCTGAGAAACGCTGTTCCCACTGACTCTGTGCAAAGTGTCTAAAGTTAGTGCGGTACAACACTCGCACGCTTCCTTCCTTCGCTATTCTGCACTGGTTCAACGCGGTCTTGCTCGAAAGAATGCCTCCAACATAGACTATGACCACCTTCGCCACACTCTGTCTGCTCTTCTTCTGTGGAGTTTTACGGCAGTGTGCATGCAGTGTTGTGTAGTTCTGTGGTGCATGTGCGTCCGTCCGCTCAACCATAGAACTACAAGAATCCGCCCAACTTGCGTGCTCGGTGACGTATTAATTGCGCGACACAACGAATCGATAACCAAATTCGTTGCCAACGCTTTTAATAATCGATTTTTATCGATATTATCGATTTTTATTGATATTATCGATTCGTTGTTGCGGCCCTTTATTTGCCAATCTTTTCTTTTGATTTTTATCCACACCATCTCTTTGATATATCTGTGTTTGAAATCTTTTTCATAATCTATGATAGTAATTTTAGTTATTCAGTCATAGCCTTTTAAAGTCCAGATACTTTTAACTTTTCCATGGGCACAGTGTTCAGTTGACAGATAGCCGTATAATAAAGTCGGATAATGTATAGAATGCAGGCCTTTCGTCCTGTCACTACTTATTTTCTGATAATGACATGCGTTCTATACATTAGCCCATTGGTATTTGATTTTTTTTTAATATATATATATTTCCCAGCCCTATTTTCATGACATGTCTTTGTTGTGTTTGTGGCAGATCTACAAAGTCCATCTACAGAATGGGGGTCACCTGTGATCAGTGTGGAAAGACCTGCAGCTCTGCTTCTGATCTAAAGAGACACTACAGAACTCACACTGGAGAAAAACCATATGTGTGTGATCTGTGTGGAACAGGTTTTACTACAAAAGGAAATCTCAAGGCCCACAGCAGAATCCACACTGGAGAAAAACCATACGTGTGTGATCTGTGTGGAACAGGTTTTTCTGCAAAAAGAGATCTTGAGCGCCACAACCGAATCCACACCGGAGAAAAACCCTTCAGCTGTGACTTCTGTGGTCAGAGTTTCACACATGAGGGTAATCTCAAAGTGCATCAGAGGATCCACACAGGAGAGAAACCATTTGAGTGTGACCAGTGTGGAAAAACTTTTAGGATCAAACAGCAGCTTTCACGACATCAGCATGTCCACACAGGAAAGAGACCTCACCAATGTGACCAGTGTGAGAAGACTTTTATACAATTATCTAACCTCACTGAGCACTACAGAATCCACACTGGAGAAAAACCATTCGTCTGTGGAGAATGTGGGAAGGAGTTTACTCAGTTTGGCTCCTACAAAAGTCATGAGAGAATTCACACTGGAGAAAAGCCATTTGCATGTGAACTCTGCAGTAAAACTTTTAGAACTGCAACAGGTCGCACAGTTCACCATCTGAGCCACACTGTCGAGAAGCCGTACGAGTGTGATCAGTGTGGAACACGTTTTTACACAAGAGGAGATCTTAGTGATCATAAAAGAATCCACAATGGAAAGAAACCATTTGTCTGTGAAAAGTGTGGAAAGTCTTTTACACAAAGGTCAAATCTTCGTGGACACATTAAAACGTGTGAGAAGCAGGTGTGAAGACGCAGCATCTGGAACAAAGTGAAGGAGACAGAGCTGAGGCTGCATCATGTGAACCCAGAGTCAGACTCTACAGGATCACACTTCAGTCTTAACCCTGTGCTGCAGCTGCTGAGCTTTACAGACCAAACACTTATTGTGGATTTGAACATCTTTACTTTGTGTCTGGAGACTCGGATACATCATGTTTTTGTCTGAAAGGAAAATCTTATGGTTCCTTTAAAGCTGCATCAAGACAGAGTGGGGACATTTTTCTATAATTCCCAATAATATTTTATGGACATCTTTTAACATTAATGGACATTGGTGTGTGTGTATTATCATTGCATCTTATTTGGCTGTAAATTTAATTGCTCTGAGAAATGAAACGTCCTGGAACTAAAAGGGTGGGGACATTCTTATTCAATGGTTTTGAAGCTAAACTGTAAATAATACTTATTGAAGAAGCAGCTGAAACAATAGTTAGTCTGGCCACATATAAGTGTGTGTCTGTGCCTTTGTACGGCGTCTGAGTGTCCACAAAGCTTTATATAAGTCCTGTTTTATTATTGTGTGTGATCCATGTGTCTTTAAGGTCATCAGTCACATGCTCTGAGTTTCTGCTGTGTGTGTGATCCGTGTGTACGTGTGAGTGTTATTATATATTCTTCTGTCATGAAGTACTAGTATGAAGTACTTATCAACCGCCATCTTATCCTCACACATCAATGTCAACATATATATTTGTAGAGCGTCATGTGGCTTCAGTGTAAATCATTGGTGTTTATCAGTCTTATTCTTGCTTCATGATGTAAATGACGTGGTTTGAGTTGTTTGTGAATAAACGTGTGTACAGTTGTGTAGCTGCTGTTGTGTGACATAATTCATATATTGTGATGTTTGTTGTAGAAAAGCACACACACAGTTTGAGCAACATTAAAGGGTGGTTCTAGTGCGGCTGGTTTTAAGGCTGATATATGAACATGTTGGAATCATCACACACAGGATTCTAATCCCTCAGCTCCACATTTATGAAGGAGAATGGCGCCTCCTGCTGCTGTGCTGCAGGACTACAGTCACACTGAGAGGCACATTTGAAAGTGAGTGTCTTTGGCTGAAATTGTCCATTGAATGTATTTAGAGAAGACCTCGTCATTTAGGCACATTTGAATGTATATTCCTTTGGTTTAAGAGCTAAAATGCTAAATGTGTGCTAATGTTAATGGTGTGCTATTCTCATGTACATAATGTGTTTGTTAATTATCTAATTATAATTTAGACTTTCTTTCTGTTATTGCGGGACCACACACACACACACACACACATGCGTAAATAAAGAACCACGTAGATATAGATACCTGCTGTGAAATCAGTGTGCAATTAAGAACGTTAATAAACCAAAAACTGGATCATCTCTAAGCAGTGCATTCTTACTGATGCCCCCTGGTGGTCACAATCCCACATTACAAACCAGATCAGCTTGCTCTCCCCACAACACTAACAATCAATATGGATTTAGAAAGGACAAATCAACTGAACTTGCATTATTGTCTGGACTAGTTTTCCTCCTTTGATCTTCCTTCATGGTCCCAAACAGACGACATATTTGTATTCATCAGTTCATTTCTTTGAATGAGGGCAGTACATATGAATGTGTCAGAAACAGCTTCAACATCAAGATGCTGGAATTAGCACAAAAGCTAAAATACATCCTTTGTCCTAAAGCGGCAGAAGAAATACATGTTTAATATATATGCTCTGTATGTTCATGGGGAGGCTGCACCTTTTTACTTATTTCTCCATTTAGAGCTGACCACTTGGAAACACAAATACATTTGTACAAACACATTGAAATTGGAAAAAAACTAAAACACATGAAACTATGGAAAATACTGCTGCTTGATGGTGTATCTTATGTATGTATTTATATATTTGCATGTCTGTATACTGTAAGCGCAGTAGGAAACATAACATGCATAAAAGTATAAGTCAATGTTCTGTACTATAACAGTGGGGACATTTTTATTCTGAACTAAACTGCAGATCAAACCTCTGTCTCCTTCCACATCACGTCACTTTGAATCTTACAGGTATAACGCGTACGTACTTTAACGCCTCCTGTGTAAATTAACAGTTAGACTCGATGCAACTTTAAAGGAACCATAAGATTTTCCTTTCAGACAAAAACATGATGTATCCGAGTCTCCAGACACAAAGTAAAGATGTTCAAATCCACAATAAGTGTTTGGTCTGTAAAGCTCAGCAGCTGCAGCACAGGGTTAGGCAAGGCAAGGCAAGTTTATTTGTATAGCACAAGTCATACACAAGGCAACTCAAAGTGCTGAACAAAACAAGAAAGCATTAAAATCATAAATAATCACAGAACATTAAAATAAAAATATAAAATCCCTCAGTTGTATGCACAGCTAAACAGAACTGTCTTTAACCTGGTTTTAAACATTGTCAGAGAGGAGGCCTGTCTTACATCTTCAGGAAGATTTGTTCCAGATTTTAGCAGCATGAATCTGAAAAGCAGCCTCCCCATGTTTAGTTCTGACTCTGGGCACTAACAGGAGTCCAGTCCCTGTGCTCTTCAGAGTCCGGGCTGGTTCATATGGGACTAACATGTCACTAATATATTTTGGTGCGAGGCTATGGAGAGACTTGTACACAAGCAGAGCTGTTTTAAAGTCTATTCTCTGAGCCACAGGAAGCCAGTGCAGGGACCTGAGGACCGGACTAATGTGATCATACTTCCTGGTTCTAGTCAGGACTCGAGCTGCTGCATTTTGAATGTACTGCAGCTGTTTTGCAGACTGTTTGGACAGACCTGTGAGCAGGCCATTGAAGTAGTCTAAAGGGCCTTTTCCACAGCACCGGCACTACACCACTCTACACGACACGGCGCGTTACTTTTGCATTTCCACTAGCGTTGAAGCTAGGTATTGTGTTCTATTTTCGGACCGCCTCTGGAGCGGTTCCAAAAAGCTACACTCACGGGACGTAAGCGGACTACCTACGCTATTGGCCAACGGCTCTCTCACACTATTGGCCAACGACTGTCGTCACTGGTAGCGTCATAAGTGCGACGTCTGACCGTATTGAGAGACAAGATTCAACCCCGCCATTTTTAAAAGTGCCTGTGAGCATACGCACTGCACTCGAGAAATGGAATCCAGCAAGCCGCAAAAGTCCACACCGTGGTCTGTTGATGAGGTCCAAACATTTCTGTCTTTACTGGCCGAAGACAGAATACAGAAGGAGCTCGATGGCAGTACGCGAAATGAGAAGGTCTATAAAGAGATCGCCCAGCTCTTGCTCACACACGGTTACCACCGCACGCACCAGCAGTGCGGGGACAAGATTAAAAAGATGAAGTGTGATTACCGGGCCATAAAGGACCACAACGGCCGAAGTGGGCTCAATCGGAAGACCTGGAGGTGGTATGCCGAGATGGATGCCATTTATGGCCACAGGCCTGCAAACAATGGACGGGAGTGTGCTCTGGACTCTTCTTCCACGTCGAGAATGGGCGATAATGGTAAGTGCTTTGTAACTTTTATCTGTAGTTATTGTGAAAATGCATTATCACTTAACCTGTGGCTCAATGCCCACTGGAATGTATTTATTCATGTAAACGTTTGATTGTTGTCTGCTGTACAAAATGAGCTAGCTACTTTAAGCTATCGATAGCAAGCTGCTAACACGTGCTACATCTTGCCATTTCACGTGTTGTGCTCAGTTTTGTGCTTTTACTTAAGTCGTTGTGTGTGTTTGTCTTAGAATCCCTTGTCGCAAGTGAAGCGTCGAACGACCCCCCAAGGTCCCCGTCCCCAATCCCTCCAGAACCAGCTGCTGCTTCGACGCCTGATGCGACACGTCTAGCAGCGCACAGCGTGTGGTCACGGGTTAGGCGCAGGGCAGACATAATACATGATCGATAGATATTTTATTCATCACCCTGGGAGAAATTCATGTCCTATAGCAGCAAAAAAAAAAAAAAAAAACAACTGCATTGATACTGTGCCGCAACAGTGCAGCTCTATACCGACACCTGGTGGATCTCAGAAGTAATTGCATTCAACTCGGTGAAGTATGTCCAATTAATGCATATTTTGGACACTATCACCCAAGCTTTAGAGAATGTCAATAAAAAAGGAATCGGACCACCTGTCAGTGATCTTTTTCCAAATAAAAAAATCTAATTTGTGATAAAATACCACTTTACTTTGCTGTGAAAAAGAAAGTCAGCAAAATGTAATTTTAGCTGCACTGACTGATTTGATTAATCTGGGTGTATTTAAGTCATGCTCATGCTTTGTCCTAAAATGCCTAAACATTGACCATTAAATATTGTTTATTGACAAAGCGTGAAACATGACATACAAACATTACCCGATTCGCAATTAAGTCAAAATGATCCCACACGTAACACTTTAAGTGGAGGTTTTTCCTCTTTGAAAGGGTAGTTGTTGCAACATCTCGGGTAGTGTGATATATACTGGTCTGAAACGTAATCATCTTTTTGCCTACATAAAAGTATGTCTCCAGAAATGTCACTGCTTTGGATAATTACCAACTGTTAACACTTTTTTTATTGTTGTACAGGGAAGAGAAAAAGGGCGCTCTTCCAGACGGAGACTGTAGAAATGATGAGGCAGATCCAAGCTGAAGATGTGGTGCAGCAGGAGCTGAACCGGACACAGCAACTCCAGCTCGTCAGAGAGTCGCAAGAGTTGGAAGCGACATTGAGGAGGGAGGAAAATGCACAGACGGCTGCATTTAACCAATCGTTTCTTGGTCTCCTGGGCCAGCTGGTGGAAGCCATGAGTGGCCGCAGAAACTGACACTCTTCAACAAGACACTTTGTAAATAATTGTATTGGTGCACTTTAAAATTTTGTTTTTTTTTTAATAAATGTGTGATTTTTTCCAAGACAGCTTTCATTTCTCGGTACACATGACAGTTATCATGCAAACCAAAGTTTTTACATTATTTGTTGTCAGTAAATCCTTAATTGTGGTCAATTTAGGAACAGAAGGTTTATTTATTCCCAGTCATGAAGTGAGGAGCCTATAGGGAACAATTCAGACTACTGATAATGTACAGTGTTGGTTACAATACAATAAGCTAGGAAAGTGGGTAAGAAAGGCACAATAAAGAGTTTGTGTGTACACGTGCGAGTGGCTGATCCAAATCTGAAAGGGAATAAAGGTATTTGTAATGGTGGGAATGGTTAATGGGTGTATGATTGAAAATGTATGAATTAATATTTCATGAATATGCAATATTGGCTCTCTGCATATACATGAACACATACATGCATATCCCACCAAAAGTTTACAATGACAAAACAAGTAACAGCACAAAACATGAATCCATTATGACTGTCAATACTTGCGATACATTGTGTCCTGTTCTAGTGGTGCGTTGGACCTCTCCACTTGCCCTCTTGAGTTTCTCATTATTGCTATTGTTATAGAATTACATACCCCAAGGCAAGGAGAAAGCTCAAAAGTATTTGTCTTAAATCAGGAGCGTAAGTTTATTGTAACACACGTGCGGAGAGCTAGCATATCCAAAAGGCAGCATACCCAGCTCTGGCTCGCAGAGCTCAGGCTTCCTGTTTACATAGACATCACATGAAAGACAGTCACGCCCACAACAGATGGGAGGGGGCCACCGGTGAAGGAGGCGCATAGGGAGCGCAGGCGCCATGCCCCTGTGGTGAGGCAATCAGACACAGGGCATGGAGGTGCGAACAGACAGACAATGGTAGAAATGCAAGCATACAGATGCGAGATGCGAAAGACACAAGGGTGTGACAGACAGCAGGGACCTTCACAAAGCTCAGCATGGCGTCAGAAGGTCGTCTCTGCATTGAAAAGGCCTTTTACGTCCGTGTATTTGCTGCGGCTGGTTTTAATGTGATTACTCTAAAAACTGTCATTACACTCCCCTCTTTTGATAATTCAAAACCATTTTTGCATTAATCAGTTAAATACCAGAGGCATCGTAATCACATCACCTTCAAGCTTGAAACACTTAAATTATTGCTGTCCAAAGTGGACAAGAAAAGAAACATGCTTGTCAATAAAAGAAAGAGCACATTATAATAACACAATGGATCCGGACAGCGATAAGAGAAGACAATATTAACATAATAAACACGGTCAGCACGGAAAGTAGTGTCAGTGTGGCCAGCATAACAGTCCAAGGGCCCATGCCGGTCTTAGCCGGGCTACGTTCGGTAGTCTTTTCCGCGGGAATACTCACGAGCAGTGCCGTCTCGCAGTCAGTGGCACCGCTCCCTATGAGCGTGTGTGGAGCGTTAGTGGTCATGGCGATGTTTGGTCTTGGAGCGGCAAGACTCTAATTGCGTTGAAGCCTTGGCCTCAGCACTCGGTTGGGCAGAGTGCTCGGGGTTTGGGGTGTGGAGACCATGGCTTGAGCACGCTCCAGATCGGCCAGGCCCAAAGCTCGTTTGATGGGAGACCTCATGACAGCACGCTTCACCATGTGCCTCATCAGGAACTGTAGAGCAGCCCTCATCTCCACCTCCTCCGGACACACGGGAGACGAGACACCAGGGGGCACTCCAGCGGAGCTCACATCTGCAGTATGGCCAGAGGGAGCAGGCTCTGGAGAAATCTTTGGAATGAGCAGCAGCTCTGCATACTTGCTGCAGCTGAGCAGAGCGCTCAGGGCCTTCATGGCTCCCAGGCCTTGGGGTCCGGGGGCTGGGGAGTTGGGCAAAGGGGGGTCGCCTCGGGAACTTTGGGAATCTCTGGGTGTTGTTGTTGGCCTGCTTCACCGATGGTGGTCGCACGCCGGCCGACCTCTTCAGCGTAGGGAGCCGCGGATGGGCCTGGTCCGTCCGCGCCCTCGGTGTCCTCGTCTATGGCCCTCAGTGGCAGCACCGCACGACAGTGGTTGGCGTGGATCCAAGTTGTCCTCTCCGCGACCTTAACGGCAGTGTCCGTCACCAGGAGGGCGAGGAATGGGCCGAGCCAGCGCTTGGACCGCCAATGCTTTCGTCTCGTTTCCTTCACCAGGACCCAGTCGCCTGGCTTGATCCTGTGCAGAGCCGCCTGCGCAGCCTGTGGCAGGGCGCTCCTGACCTGGGCAGAAATAGAGGACAAAAGTGCATTAATTTCCTTACAATAGGACAGCATGTCGTCATCACACAAAGAGGTGCTTGGCAGATCTCTGTTCGGGGGTCCCGCGCCCAAGTTGGGTGGTCTGGCACAGAGGATTTCGAATGGGACTCTCATGCGCATGTACATGAGTGCCATTCTCTCGCTCGCACGCGCCTCCGGACCAGGGGGCGTAACTGCAGTGTTTACGTATATCAATGCCCAGAAATTCACCCACTTCCTCAATGACTTTTGCTACAAAGTGACTGCCATTGTCACTAGAGATTTTCCCTCGGGACACCCCATCGTGGCACAATTTCTGTGAGCAGAGCTTTCACCACCGCGTTGCTCGTGGCGTGTTTGCATGCAAATATTCAGTCCATTTGGACCAGAGATCCGCCAGACCCAGACAGTATTACTTACCTTGGCATGGTGTGAGTTCAACAAAGTCCCTTTGGACATGTTGAAATGGGCGCAGGGGCGGAGGATGAGCAGCCTGTTGGATACTTTTGGGACTTACCTGGGTTGTGCGCGAGGCATATAGCGCATGTTTGGCAGAATCTCTGTGCAAATGCCGTAAACCCCTTTGTATACCAATTTTGTGTGATTAAATCACACATCCCTCCTTCTGAGGCATGGTCTCGACCATGTGCTAAAATTGCAAACTGTCTGAAGAAATGCCGTGGTAGGCACGGTTTGCTGTCTGGTCCCAGCCACACACACCATGCCGTCGTTGAGCCCCATTCCCCTCCCACAGCAGCGTCTCTGCTGGAGTAGCCAGTGTCTGCATCGCTGACAGAGAGGAGAAAATATCAACGTCTTGAGTGAGGTAGTGTGTGTGTGTGTGTAGAGGTGCGTATGCCGCTGCCTTGTCCGCGCGCCGATTCCCTGCAGAGATGGGATCAGTGGCATTAGTGTGGGCCTGGCATTTGCGTACATCGATCTCTAAGGGCAACATTACAGCTTTCAGCAGACGTTCAACCTGTGTGGAATTAAGAATTGGTTTACCATCAGATTTCATGAAATTGCGGTGTTTCCACAGTGCCCCCCAGTCGTGCACCACAGAGAAACCATAACGCGTATCACAGAATATGTTAACAGTTTTGCCCGCTGCCAGCTCACAAGCCCCGGTGGGCGCGACCAGTTCAGCGGTTTGTGCTGAATGGTAGTGGGGCAAACTACCAGAGTCTATAGTATCAAAATCAGAACACACAGCATAGCCGACTCGGTTCTTCCCAGTGTTGTCACGTGACGCGGCTCCGTCTGTATAAAAAATCAAGTCAGGATTAGTCAGAGGCACCTCTTTCAGGTCTGGCCTGGGAGTGCATATCTGTTCTATTGTGGCGATACAGCAGTGTGCCTCCCCTTCCTCTGGCGTGGGCAGCAGTGAGGAGGGGTTCAGCTGTGTGCATCTTTTCACCGTGACATTGGGGAGTTCAAGGAGCACCGTGTTGTATTTCAGCCAACGAGCCGCAGAAAGGTGAGAGGTTTTCTGCTCTAGCAGGATCAGGGAAACAGCATGGGGCACAAGCAAAGTTAGTTCAGTGTATCCCACAAGGTCACGTGATGCTAGGGCCGCTTTCTCAGCGGCAGCCACAGCCCGCAGGCAGCGAGGCAACCCTGCTGCCACGGGATCGAGTTTTGCTGAGAAGTAAGCAGTGGGTCTCAGTGGCCCTCCGTGAGACTGCAAAAGTACCGACACCATGCACCCACACCGCTCATCCACAGTCTGAGTGAATGGCCAGGTTGGGTCAGGGAGACCTAGTGTGTGTGTGTAGATTTACTGTTCCGTTCATCTCCAGTTGCTTTTCTCCCGGATCGTCCTCAATTCATATTGTGGGCTTTGGTGCCAAGGTAGAGGCTCATTTCCTCCTGATCCATACTACTGTCATCCCTGAAGCAGGGGTAGTTTATCTCTCATCTGAAAAAGAAATATTAGAACACAAAAAACACAAAAAATGCCCACTTTCGCTTGTCAATCTTTTTCCCAATTGGGCAAAACATAACTGCATTGACAGACGGTGTGTGACATCAGGGCGGGGGCTGTAGCCAAATACAGAACAACAAAATGTATGTTTCTAATTTTATACTCCCCTAAATGTGAGTTTACAAACCAAAGTTGTCCTTCAACCAACGACAGCTCACTGCGGTTGGACCGACTCACTGTCAGGACAAACAGCAGAGGCAGGGACTCCCAATGTCTTCAGCAAGGTATTTCATCTCAGAGTACTTTCCGCAGAGTACTTTTCTCCGAGTACTCATCCCAGAGTACTCTCACTTTTACACCTGTTCAATAAAGCTTGTTATCTTTGAATCTCTAGTACTTACACCGTATGCTGTTGACAAAAAATAATTATTCCATGATCACATTAAAACATTACAGACACATTTGTTATTCCATTCTCCGTTCAGCATTCCTCATTTCACTCCACACTCACATCACACTCATATCACAGTCACATCACAGGCCGATTCCCCACGTTAGTATTTTGGTCCAGTTTGTTAAGGTCAACGTAGTGTACTTTGACATGACGCACAGACATATAACATACAGAAAACATATAACACACACAAACATATAACACACACAGAAGGCCTGTAATTTTAACTTTGTTATATTTTTCCATGTCCAATTACAATTGTCTCATGAGCTATTTCTATTGTTGCAACTTTCAGAGCCTGCAGAGCTTTAAAAGATTTTTCCTAAAAGGATCCATTTCCAACTTTAGTGTTTACCACGTGGTCTGTATTTCGGGCTTATCACAGATTGTGTCCCCTATATCTCTAATGAGCTCTTGTCACCTTAAAAATGTTTATTTTCCTTATTTTTTCTTTTTCAATAAAGCCAGGTCGGATTCATTAAAAATGTAAATTAGTCTCAAACTTTAATACTTCACCTTTGTTTCACGATAAAAATGTTTTTGTTGCTCATTAAGTCGCACAGATACCATAGCGTGGTGCCTATCCCAATAAACATACTCCGTTTGTAGCCTATCTTTACTACACTGAAGCCATGAATTTTCAAACTCTAAGTTATTGTCTGGGAACGACCGGAGAGAGCAGCTTAGGTCGTTCGCGTGGTTGACCTCCAAATTTTGTGCGGGCGTAACTCTATTCACTGTTGTGGCTAATAACTTAGCAATCTCAGGGTTTGGTGTCAATTTCCAGTGGTAGTTAACTTTTGGGACCGGTGCCTCCTCATGCATGCCGGTGAAACATGGAGCATTTGCTAGCTCACTAGCGTGTACCACCCGTAGGCCGCTTGGTGTTGAGAGCAGATTTAAATTGAGTCTGCACATAAGGTCTCGGCCTAGTAGATTAACCGGGCACAATGGGGAATATAGAAAAGAATGTTTAAGCTGGTTGCCCTGAGAATCAAAACACGTTAGCGGTGACGTAAATTGCTCTTTAGTCGTCTCTCCCGACGCTGCTAATGAGAATGTGAAACGGCCACTCATTTTAGGGGAGACAGAAAGGCTGTCACTTTTTAGCACAGAATTTGTTGCCCCGGAGTCATCCAGAATTTTAAGTTTTACACCACAGATTGTTAGCGTATATTACGGGCATGAATTATCTCTAAAAAGTGCCAATTGCAATTTGTTGTTGTTCAAACTTACATGAGCGGTCGCTTTGGTGACGAATGTGAACCCGGGTTTGATCAGTCGCTCGTGTTTCCTCCACGCCCGCCTCTGCCGTCCTCTGGCCCCGTGTGAGCTTGAGCGGTCCTCTGCCTTTAACGCCTCCTCCGGTAACAGTCCTTCGACCCATGTCGAGCACACAGTCTTTCCGCCGGGCTGTGGAAGTTTCTCAAAGTCCGCAGGAGGCCCAGGTAGCCCAAAGCGTTAGCCTGTGGTCCATGAGGGTTGGTGAATAACCAAACGTGCCGGTACTTTTGGCTTCTTCTGTTTGCGGTGCGGGGGCAACTTTCAACGGGGTTTCCGCGGGTGCGTTTTGTGTTTCACGCTGTCGCCTCCGTGGGGAACAGTCACGGGATTTGGAGCAGTTTGTCTCTGGCCTCCAAGGCAGTTGTCGGTGTCTCACATATCTGCTTCCCCCGCTTCTTCTTCTGCGGTTTCCTGAGCGTGTATCTGCTTCCGCCACGTCTTCTTCTGCTCCCGGGTTTGGGCCCACTTCTCGCGGGGTCTCAGCTGGTGCGAGCGCCGCCTGTGGTTGGGGCGTGGGGCTGGTGCTTTGAGGCAGAGGACAGAGCGCGGAGGAAAAGCGCCGACAGACCTGGACAGGGAGAGGAAAAGGGACAACAGTAGTCTGCTCATTTTTTTTTTTAAAACCCAACGCCTTGTTTGGGTGCACACTTATTGTTAGTAGGGGAAAAAGGGGCGGTAGGGTGGGGGTGTGGGGGTGTGTGGGGTGTGTGTGTGTGTGTGTGTGTCCGCCTGTGTGTTCTCCGCTTCGGTGAAAAGCGGAGGAGCTATTGTTTTTACATATTTCTTTCTCTAACGTCTTTTGCCGTGATATTCTTAAAACCAAGTATATTTTTTCTTCCCTTCTTCTTCTAAATTATCACGCAAGGTGCGTAGTTGATTCGGAGACATAGAGCCTCCATCGGGAAAAAAAAAAAAAAAAAAGCCAGATGACCTGCACCATAGGCAAGCACTCCATAGCTTGCATCTTCTAGATTGATTTTTCCCCATTTTCTCGTACGAACAATGGGCCTAACCCGCTTAGTCTCTTCCCTGCTCCTACCCACTTTGGGGCGCTCCGTTCCCCCCCCGCTGGTTCAACCAGCGAGCGCGCGTTCTTGAAACGAAGCGGTTCTGGCTGAAGACACTTGGAGAAATTATCAGGGTCGCTTACAGAGCGATTACTAACGCGCAGCCGCTAGCTTCAATCTAGAACAAAATACCCCCAAAATCCCGCACACAGTCTATGCTGTGGCAATGAATGAAATACCCCAAAAATACGTAAATAAACAAATCCCCGTGTACACTTAAGTGCTCGTTACGCAGATGAAAAGACAAAACTCACCAAATTAGGTTCTTTTTGGTCTTGTGTGGCAAAAGATTCCTTTCACGCGCCGGACGAGCGCGCCCTCCTTTGTCTCCAAATAGAGAAGAGGCTGGTGTTGTTTCCAGGTCGGCCAAACGCGGCCGCTCGTCCCCGCCGAAAGGATCCATGCCAAGACATGTCAGCAACGCCAAATTGTTATAGAATTACATACCCCAAAGCAAGGAGAAAGCTCAAAAGTATTTGTCTTAAATCAGGAGCGTAAGTTTATTGTAACACACGTGCGGAGAGCTAGCATATCCAAAAGGCAGCATACCCAGCTCTGGCTCGCAGAGCTCAGGCTTCCTGTTTACATAGACATCACATGAAAGACAGTCACGCCCACAACAGATGGGAGGGGGCCACCGGTGAAGGAGGCGCATAGGGAGCGCAGGCGCCATGCCCCTGTGGTGAGGCAATCAGACACAGGGCATGGAGGTGCGAACAGACAGACAATGGTAGAAATGCAAGCATACAGATGCGAGATGCGAAAGACACAAGGGTGTGACAGACAGCAGGGACCTTCACAAAGCTCAGCATGGCGTCAGAAGGTCGTCTCTGCATTGAAAAGGCCTTTTACGTCCGTGTATTTGCTGCGGCTGGTTTTAATGTGATTACTCTAAAAACTGTCATTACACTATTAACATCCATATCTATATTAATGTTATCAGCACTATTTTTGTGCAATGCGAGCAAGTGCTGAAACCCATTTTTAAAAGTTAGTGGTCTCTGTAGTGGTATCTATGGAGGACTTTGAGTTGTATGTTTGAGTTTTTGGCCATAAAGTAAATGTTGTGGATTTGGGTCCAGAAATTGGCATCTGGAGAAAATGCAAAGTCTTGACATCGTGTTGGGTAGTGTCAATTCCTGTAAGTCATTTGCATAATTGAGTTTGTTTTTGGGAGTGAACTTTAGAAGCTCTGCGTTTAAATGGGCCCAGGTTAACTGTTTGGATATTGATTTTATTTAGGATTATTGCTCTTCATTGTGAGTATTCCAGGAAGCATCTGCAGCAGATGGCATATTCCTGCGACTGTTCTGTGAGTGGTGACTGTAATGTGACCTATATGAGTAATACCTGTACTTTCCCAGGAGTGAAATATGAATAGAAGGCATTTTTGCTGAATACAAAAAGGTTTATTTCTTGTTCAAAAACAGGCAAAATGTTCAGACATTGGACAGAAAGTGACGCATCAGACCCTCCCTAACCTCACTGCCCCCCTCATCTTCCGCAGGGGGTAAGCGGAGTCCCCTAGGAGGTAATAGCCAGCAGTCACCCCACCAATTTCTCTTGTGTGAGCTGGGAAGAGGCTTCCCCGGCAGGCTAACTCCCATAGGTTAGAGAGTCTCAAGACCCTGGCATCATGCAAGCTCCCAGGCAATCCGGCAAACACGTTCCAAAACAACCCCTTTCCATCAACCACACCTTGGAGAATAATGGAATGCCACCCTTTGCGGTTGAAATAGTCACAATGACATTCCTGTGGAGCCATGATAGGGATGTGGGATCCATCAATGGCACCAACACAGTGTGGGACCCCCCATCTGTTCTCGTTGTAGGCAGCAATCTCCCTGAATTTCTCCTCAGTAGGACAACGGATATGCGCTGGGACCAACACAGTATTTGCTGCAGCACAAAAGTCTTGCACACAGCGGCACACCGTTGTTATACTGACTCCAAAAAGGTGACCAATGCTTCGGTACTCAGAGCCAGTAGCAAGTTTCCAGAGTGCGATAGCCACTCTCTTCTTTAGGGGCACACATACCCGGTAAGTAGTGTCTTGTCGCTCCATAATCAAGCGCAGCTTTGGGCAGAGGTAATCAAACGTTTCTTTGGACATTCGGAAATTCTGCACCCACTGCGTGTTGCTGAAGCTTGGGACTACAATATCCCACCACTCGGAGGCTCGGTTTAAGGCCCACACCGATGGCTTGCGGCGGCGACGCAACCCGAGAAGCATCTAAAACACACACATACAGCATACACATTTTAATGATTTACAGAGACAGCCAGCAGCCATTTTGTTCAGGACGGCTGCTACAAAGCTAGCGATAGCAACATTAGCTTACAACTGTAATGTTTTTCTTGGTTTAATGCTCGTGAGTCGCGTGGAAATGACGTAACAGTAGCGGAAATGAGGTAACGGTAGCGGTGGTATGAAAAGCCCACCCACTTGAAGATGTCCAATGGAGATATGTGGAAAAGCACGCGTACTCGACCGGGTCATGACGTGTCGTGTAGAGTGGTGTAGTGCCGGTGTTCTGTCGAGTTGGTCTGCCCGTCGAGATGATCTGGCTCAGCTGTTAATGATGTAATGCAAACCTGCCCATGCGCGTCTCACGGCAGCCGAAGCAATCCAAGATGGCGGACATGTTGTCCGCGAATTGCTTTAAAAGTTTAATACAAACGAATTAAGACACAAATGTCACTTTTAATGCAATTTGAGGCGAGATGTTGATGGTTCCGCGTTGTGATATGTGTGTTTTAAGAGTAAGAGTTTCGTGTAAAATTTGTTTTAAGCAGTCCACTGCTCCTGTGAAACTACACTGCAGCTGTGGGCGGCACGGTGGCTGAGTGGATAGCACTCTCGCCTCTCAGCAAGAAGGTCCTGGGTTCGAATCCCGGTCGGACCAGGGCCTTTCTGAGTGGAGTTTGCATGTTCTCCCCGTGTCTGCGTAGGTTTCCTCCGGGTACTCCGGTTTCCCCTACCACTAAAAATATGTCCAATAGTTCTGGCATGTGCCTCCTGTACTGGCCCCTCCCATCTCTGTGTGGAGTGAGAGATAAATGCCCAAAAATAACAATTGTAAACCGCTTTGAGACTCAGATCTGCAGTGAAAAGGCGGTATATAAATAAAAACTTACTACTTACTACTTACTTACTTACTGCAGCTGTGTGATCGCAGTCCCTGAATTGACTGCTGCATACGTCAGGCCCATGACGCGTCCTGTGACTGGTCTGTCGGGTTGATAATGGAAAAAATAAATTACATTTTATGCATGTATCATACTGTATTCAATATGATTAATAATAGTGTGTTCAAACGAAATATTTAATTAGATTGAGTTTTTTCCCCATTCTGGCGGGTTGCTGCGCATGCGCAAGTCAGATTTGGGCACACTAGCAGTGTAGTTTCACTGGAGCAGTGGACTGCTTAAAACAAACTTTACACAAAACTCTTACTCTTAAAACCGACATATCACAACGCGGAACCATCAACATCTCGCCTCAAATGGCATTAAGAGTGACATTCGTGTCTTAATTCGTTTGTATTTAACTTTTAGCAGCTTTGGCTGCTGTGAGACGCGCAGTGCTGGTTTGCATTACATCATTAACAGCTGAGACAGATCATCTCAACAGGCAGACCAACTCGACAGAACACCGGTGCTGTGGAAAAGCGCTATAACCTACTGGAGACAAATGCATGGATAAGAATCTCCAAGACACAATGTTTTTGATCCTGGCAATGTTTTTTAGGTGGTAGAAAGCTGCTGATGTTACTGATTTAATGTGGCTATTAAAATTTAAGTCTGAGTCCAGTATTACCCCTAGATTTCTGACCTTGTTTGAAGGTTTTAGGGAGAGAGACTGTAGGTGACAGATGACGCTCTCTCTTTGTTCCTGGGGACCAAAGACAATCATTTCAGTTTTGTCCGCGTTTAGCTGAAGGATGTTGTTTTGCATCTACTCACTGATCTGTTGGATACAGTGAAGGAGTGAGTCCACTGGTCCATGTTCTCCTGCAGTCAGTGAGACATAGATCTGAGTGTCGTCTGCATAGTTATGATAGGACACTTTGTTTCTGCGTATTAACTGACCTAACGGCAGCATGTAGAGATTGAACAAAAGAGGTCCCAGGATCGACCCCTGCGGTACTCCACAGGTCAGGGCCATGTGATCTGAGACACAGTTTCCAATCTCCACAAAGTAGTTCCTGTCTTCAAGGTAAGACCTAAACCAACTTAGGACGGTGCCAGCAACACCAACCCAGTCCTCTAGTCTCTGTTAGAGGATCTCATGGTCGACAGTGTCAAAGGCAGCACTTAGATCTAACAAGATTAAGATTGAGACTTGGCCTGCGTCAGTGTTCAGCCGGATATCGTTTGTAACCTTAACGAGAGCAGTCTCAGTGCTGTGGTGGGGTCTAAAGCCGGACTGAAACATATCAAATGAGTTGTTGATTAAAAGAAATCTAGTAAGCTGTAGGTAGAC
Source organism: Knipowitschia caucasica (assembly GCA_964034765.1). Classification (NCBI taxonomy): domain Eukaryota; kingdom Metazoa; phylum Chordata; class Actinopteri; order Gobiiformes; family Gobiidae; genus Knipowitschia; species Knipowitschia caucasica. The sequence goes on from OZ035825.1 coordinate 6,670,183, forward strand.
AACTTTTTCAAGGACTTTCCCCATAAATGGCAGATTTGAGATGGGACGATAGTTGTTAAGTACAGTGGCATCCAGACTGCTCTTTTTTAGCAGGGGCCTGATGACTGCAGTTTTCAGGGCCTTTGGGAATATTCCAGAATGAAGGGACATGTTTACTATCTGTGTGAGTGAAGGTAACAGACTGCTCAGAACAGACTTCAGAAATCTAGTGGGTAGTACATCCACTTCCGCTCGACCCTCCAGCACTTTCTCTTCAGTGCTCTGACCGAGTCTGCTTTAGCCCATGGCGCCTTCTGCTTATTTTTCACTATTTTAACCTTCACAGGGGCAACGGTATCCAGAACATTCAAAACACTAGAGGTGACAGAGTTAAACAGTTCATCTACAGTAGAACACAATGCATTCTCAAAGTTTATCATTCCCATAAATAGTTCAGATTCAGATTCATTTATTTGCCATTTGCAGTAAAACCACATTGGAAAAACTGTGCAAGACTACCCCGGTGTGCGCCAGACAGAGACGACACACACCAGAGCTCTTGCCACGGCGCCATCTTTACGGCGCCATGCGACAAACAGTAGAATAAACAGCAGAGAGCAATAACATACAGGTATCAACAGACAGTTGGATAGAACACATTGTGCTTTGTATAAACCACGGATTTTTTTCGGGATGAGCACCTCCTACAGCCGCCCAATGTGGCTGTCAGAGGGGGGCGGGGTCAGGGAGGGGGTGAGTCGGAAACACAGTGAGGAGTGAAGGGGAGGGAGGGAGCAAGATGGATAGAGAGGGAGGCGGGGGAGACGGGATCCGAGCTGGAGACTGAAGTGTGAGATTGTTGTAGATGGGGACCTTGTTATTATGGCCTTGGCCCGAGGAATGTGAGATAAGAGTGGAGAGAAGACACAGGAGGAGAAAACACATCGCCTCAGACAATATTCAATGCAATGTCAGGCAGATATTCTATTAAATCCAATTAAACCGAATTGCGGCGCCCTCAGACCCCGTACACAGGGGCAGATCCAAGCCGGGTCAGAGAGTTCAAGCCTGGCAAATGTCATTCAATCTCAACTCCAGAGTCTTATGTCCATCGAGTGAACGAGCTGCGAGGTCTTTTATCAACTGTTCCACCAAAACCACTCTTCTCTGTCCAGACACGGCACTCTCAACCACGACGCGGCTAAGCTCCTTGTACATCCCATAAATATTGTCGGCCAGCAGGTCGTGAATCTTGCGAACTGCCATGCCTCCGAATTTGTGGTAGAAGAGAACAGCTCCAAAGCCAAACAGGAGGATTCCCACCACCAAAATGCCAAAGATATATACGTCTTCCGAATCATCAATGGACAGGGTCGACAGACAGAGGGGTTTCCACGAGTTCCAGCTGTCAAGAGTATACCCCGCTGGTGAGGTCCCGTCCGGGCACACGGGCTCTCCAGACCCACGCTTAGTTCACTCGTATTTTCATTTATGTGTCTTCTTCGAACAGTTGCAGAGTCCACTGGTTAGTTAGTGAAACCAGTGGTTAGTTGTTAGTGAAACATACACAGAAATGATCCGAAAGCGCAACATTGACCACGTTTACATTTGAAATATTCACCCCCTTAGTAACTAACAGGTCTAGAGTGTGCCCTCTGCTGTGGGTGGGGCCATTTACGTGCTGAGTGAGACCAAAGGTATCAAGTAAAGAACTCAGCTCTTTTGCATTTCTGTCATTAACATTATCCACATGAATATTAAAATCACCTGTAATAACTAAACTATCAAAATCTGTGCATACAACTGAAAGCAACTCGGTAAAATTATCAATAAAACTGTGACATGACTGCGGTGGCTTGTATAGGACTATGAAGAGTATTGGAGGAGATTGTTTTTGTTGTATTTTAAAAGACCCATATTCAAATGACGGAAACTTCTAAAGAGACATTCTATGGGAGACAAAGTGGTCTCTGAAAATGGCAGCTAAGCCTCCTCCTTTTTTGTTTTCCCGTATTTCAGATTCAAATTTGAAATTTGGTGGTGATGCTTCTATTAAAACTGCATTTCCTGTATTTTCGTCAAGCCAAGTTTCAGCCATGAACATAAGATCAAGATTATGAGAACAAATAAAATTATTGATTAAAAAGACTTGTTACAAAGAGATCTGACATTAAGCGTAGCAAGTTTCAAAGTTTCAGGATCAGCGTTGTGGTTGGCTGATTTTTACACGGAACAAGAATTAGATTTTCCAGACTAGACTGACTAACTTCAGATGTTTTTTTGTTATGTGTTCTTTGTGTTATCACTAAGGGAATGGCACAGGTGGCTTCATGATAGGGCCCCAGCCGGGTCTCTTCTCTACCTAGACTGCCAGTGGTTGCGAAGCAGAGACCCTGTGCATCGTAGGTAGAGGAGGGAGGAGGATGGAGAGGTGGGTGGTTCTTGGGTGTTGGACGAGGGGGGGTTGGAGGTGGATGGGTGTGTTAGGGGAGGGGCAGGAGTTGGGAGATGGACGAGGGGGGAGTGGAGGTGTAGGGGTTCTTGGTGATGGGCTAGGGGGGAGATTGGCTAAACGAGAGGGGGGTGGGGGTGGGGTTGGAATGGTTTTGGGGTTAGGAGAGGGACCGGTGGATTTTGCGGGTAAATTTGAGTTAGAATTTGAGGGACGGGTGGATTTTGTGGGAGAATTTGAGTTGGACGCCCTAGGTGGCTTTGGAGGTACGTATGGGGAGTAGTTATGAATGTTTTTGAATAAATTTGAGCTGATTTTCCAGAGTGCAGCAGCCATCTATGAAGGAGAAATGGTCATTTTAAGGACCTGATGGCCGCCATTTTGAAAATCAAGCCTTTTTTGGAGTCAAACTTTGGTAAACTTTTAGTATATTTTTAAGTACATCTGATACTACTGTAAACCACTGAAAAACCCTTTGTTAGAATTTTTTTGGGGTCATATTTGCAGCTGACTATACGTCGATAACTCGTTTACACACAACAGGCCCGTATAATAACCATCACACTATACAAATATTTCATTGCTTTGTAAAATTATATATATATATATATATATATATATATATATATATATATATATATATATAGTGCTTTCACTGAACGACAGTATAACAATTTTTATATATATATATATATATATATATATATATCCATCCATCCATTTTCTTCCCCTTAATCCATTTCTGGGTCGGGGGGGTGGCAGTCAGAGCTGCACCCAGTACACTTAGCACCAGCCCCTCACTGATCCTCCTGCAGGTGGTGAGTCCACAGGAGCTGAGATCTTTCAGTGGGAGCTTCAGGCAAAGTGGGGTTAAGTGTCTTGCCCAAGGACACAACGACAGTAGTCATCAGTGGGGAACTGCGGCCGTTCGCTCCTTCTCCTGTTTTTTTTTTAATGGCAGTTGGCAAACAGCTTTTGGTGCATTAGCGCCACCTTCCGAAATGAAGTGTGAGTCAGGATGGCCCCCACAGACAACAACTAAAAACCTATCATTAAATCCTACCTTTCAACCCAGACTTCTTTAGAAAAATAAACAATTATTTTCTAAAAAAAAAACACTTTATCATATACTTTCAATATATCCCTTAAATTAAATCCAACTTAAGGCGAAACTAAGAACCTTCTTAAAGCAGGCCCGGATTGCTCCACATTCTCGACTTCTCAAACATGTCACGTATTTACTTTTCTATACAATCTTTTGAATATGCCCCTTCCATGTCACTGTCAAACCATCATTCTAAATACTCATTCACTACCTACAATCTCGCCCCGTATATATAAATATTAACAACAGCCTTTCTCTTTCTGTTAAAACTCATTACTTTTGTTTTTGGGATAGAAAACCTAAATCCCCACTTTACAGACCATGACTCAACTTTCTGTATCGCTTCTTGAATTTTCTCCACTTTGTATTTTACATTCCTCGCTTACGTATTACTCCATCATCTGCGAACAGTGACACTCCTACAGACCCTCCTAAATTACAAAAAATCTAATTTATCATTATGGAAAAGATCGCTGGACTCACAAAAACTCGCTGGTGGCGTCCTATTGTCTACCTCAAACCTAGAGCTGAGCTCAGAACCTACTCGCACCAAAATCTTTCTCCCTATTAGAAATTTTCTGACCCATCCAAGCATTCCCCCTCTTATTCCCACAAACGAAGCTTCAGTTGTGCAGATGTATTTAATGGTGCAGTTCTGGAGACAGCCGACAGATGGCGCCGTGTGACTGTTTCAGTGTGAGCTCTCCTGCTGTGAGCTTTCACTGTTTATTGTTAGAGCTGTTCATATAAAACACTGTTCTGTGGAGAATCATGACATACATCATAAATGCACTTGTATTAGTGACACTAAGATGCCCACGTGGCAACCATGTGTTCACTTCAATTCTCTTTATTTACAAAACTTCAACAAGTCCCACACACACTAATGCCTAAGGTTTGTAAGTGCTTTGGAAAAGGGAACTCCCAGGAAGCTGCAGGAGCTTATAGGGCCAAAAACAACACATGTAAAACACATGTGACACTTTATACCTTTATACTTTCATAAACACATTTCTAAACATTTGACCCACTCACACATCCTCACAGTTTCAGTCTGGACTCTTCCTTTTCTGGTACTTGGTCTTACACATAGTAATGTCACTGGTGACACATGTGTATCCATAGCAACATACATGTTATATAATAAGTGACATCATTTTACAGTAATTAACCTGAAATGAACACAATGGGCCTCATTCACGAACGGTTCTTAGGAACAGATTTGTACGTAAATCCTACTTACGCGGTTTTTACGAAGAAAGTGGCATTCACGAATATTTCTCGTAACCAGAATTTCTCTTGGGCAAGTACAAATCCTACGAGTCCTCAGGAGCACTCGTACGCATTCAGTGCCGACATGTTCACACGCGGGGGTTGTCCTCTTTGGTGAAGTTGAATAAAAATACAACATTCCAGTGATATGTCCGTCATATCGATGTATGTATTTATTTATTTGTAGTAATCTTTATTAGTAATCTTTATTTATATACCGCCTTTTTCACTGCAGATCTGGCCTACTTTTTAATTCATTTTGAAATGAAATGTGCCAACGCTTTATCAAATACATTGGAAATCTTGCCGTGTATTAGTGACCCCTTCCTATTTATAGGGGGCATTTCTTTATCCACGGGCCACAGAACAACGGCATATATACTGCTGCTGCAGGAGGTTACTGGATCCGCGCTGAGTCTCTGCGCTGGTCTCTCCTATGGATCTATACGGGTCTGCGCTGGTGTCTCCCATATACGGGTCTGCACTGGTCTCTCCCATGGATCTATACGGGTCTGCACTGGTCTCTCCCATATACGGGTCTGCACTAGTCTCTCCCATGGATCTATACTGGTCTGCACTGGTCTCTCCATACGGATCCGCGCTGGTCTCTCAAGTCTGGTCTATGCGGTCTCTCTTCGGTCCGCGCTGGTCTCTGCGCACCGGTCTCTCCAGTCAGGTCACTCCAGTCTATGCGGTCTCTCCTATAGGTCCGCGCTGGTTTCTGTGTGCTGGTCACTCCAGTCTCTCCTCGGGTCTGCATTGGTCTCAGCCAGTGTTGGGCACGTTACTTTGAAAAAGTAATTAGTTATAGTTACGAGTTACTTCTCCCAAAAAGTAACTGAGTTACTAACGGAGTTACTCCACTATAAAAGTAACTAGTTACCAGTAAAAGTAACTATTGCGTTACTTTTTCGTTTTGTTCTGGAACATAATGTGCACTCGACGTGCGCATTTTTACCTTTAACCTCAGTGAGTCTGAAACAGTGCCAATATTTCCATCTAGAAAAGGCTGTTTTGCTGCTGAAGTCCTGTTCACTCTTCATCTCTCTCTGTGCTGTAAGCACTAAACATAAACACCCGCCACTGTGAATGTGGAAACACCGGTGAAGCACTGACTTCAGCCCAATCAGATGAACATATTTATCATATAAATCAAGTGGACAATTTGTTTGGCTACAGCAAAATATGTTTCATGGCCGCATTGTTTGTTCATACAAAACGCAAAACTATGAGTTATGGGTCTTACCTTATAAATGACCTGCACAGACCACTTCAGTTCAGACCAGTTCTGTGTTTAAGTCCAGATAATAGTTTGAGCGTAGATATGTAATCCTCCATTTGGAAATGAGTTTTAAAAAGTAAAACAAAACGCGTGTGTCCTCCGTAAACTACTCTGTTTTGCTAGGTGCAGCCGGGTGCATCCAATTTCTAAAATCAACCGTCTTACACTTCACCTCTCTTTCTTATCATTCCTATAGTCATTGAAAAATTACCGTAAGTGCATTTTAAATTATCTTAAAATGTGTTATATGTATGTTAGCCAAACTTGTTGCAGCCCTTAGCAGATAAACCAGTAAGAGAAAGGAGCTTTCAGATGGAATTGTATGCAGCCGACTTCTGCGCTCACATGCGCTCCTCTGAGCCCTCACGGTGATAGAAGCTGTGGTTGAGCGCGACTAAGACCCATATTTATTTCAAAAACACAATTTATGACCATCCTCTCAACTGTAGACATGTGGATTGTAAAGGAAATATGTTTTACATCAGCCAATAATTGCTGAGAGGTTTTCTCATCCTCCCTTCTCTCATGACAACACGCGCACGAGTCCTATCATGAAGTAAAAAGATAAGTTCATTGTGCGTCTTTAGTAACGCGCAGTAACGGGATGTCGGAAATAATAACGGCGTTATAGTTACACTCAAAGTAATTAGTTAGATTACTCGTTACTGAAAAAAGTAACGGCGTTAGTAACGGCGTTACTAGTAACGCCGTTATTCCCATCACTGGTCTCAGCGCTGGTCCGCGCTGGATCTCCTCCCAGGGTCCAAAATATTTTGAGATTAATCTCAAAACATTTTGAGATTCATCTTTAAAATAATACATAATATATTTTTAAATTAAGCTCATAACATTTTGAGATTAATCTCATCATATTCTTAGATTAATCTCATAATTTTGCTAGTTCGACTTTATTATCATAATATTTCGACTTTTAAGTCAACATTTTATAACTTTATTCTCAGTCTGGTAAAAGAAGAAAAAAGGGTGACTTTTGCTCCGTGTAAAGGCCTGTTGCTGTTTCCTCTGCCGTCTGCACACGGCCCTGCAGTCCCTTATATGGGCATTAGTGGGCGGTTACTTATGCGAAGTACCTATGCTAATGAAGCACCTGGCACGCGCGCTCTACTTACGAGGAAATGGGATTCATCAATCTGAGAGAACAGCTGCGAACAATTCAGCGGCTTACGAGTGCGTTGATGAATCCCACGTGGGGACTTCTTAGAAATCTACTTAAGGACAACTTGAGAAGAAAGTTGAGTAGTTTCTTACGAAGTTATTCGTGAATGAGGCCCAATATCTGCAGCGAACAATAAAATACTGAGATTAAAACCATCAATAGTTAAACGCAGGTTTGCATTCTTCATTTCTGGAGCTAAATCATTCACATAAATTGCAGATAAAGTTGGAGAGAAGACAAACAGCCTCAGATCATTCACTGCTCACAGGCGAACAGAGCCTTGTGAAGGGATTTTATACATTTATACAAATATCCAGTAATGCTACATTTAATTCACTTCTATTCCAGAAACTGTTTATCCAATCAAAGGCTTCAATCATCAAAACAAAGTAGTTTAGTTTTGCTGCAGTCTGGCTTGCACCACAGAGGACAGAACATAGATGTGCTCAATGCTCTGTTCTTCCTAAATCCATTCTGCTCATCGACCAATATCTGATGTTGTTGAATGTTTAGATCCAGAATGTAAATTAAATGTATAAAGCCTTACAAAAGCCCCCCAAAAATTAGCAACAATACATTCACAACTTTCAACATGTATTGAAAGACACCATTAAACACAGCTTTACGTTGTGCAGAAAATTCCGCAGTGTTAAAAATACAGTAACTTGGAACAACATAAGTTTTATCATCGATTGCATTAGAAACCGCTTGTCAAGGGGCCTGTAATACTTCACTTACACTTACATCAGAAAAGGACTCTGTGTCATCAGTACAATAGGCATTGACATGCTCATCAAAATAAACTGTGTCCACTTTGCACATCAAGAGAATGCTTTGTCATCTCTAATGACAATGCTCACTATATTGTTGAACATTGGAATGACAATTTCTGAGCCTACATAAGCACACCAATATGATACTCTGTTCCATAGCTTTACCCAGTTTGTAAGAAACTGTTCACATCAAAAAAGAACAAAGCATCCACAACACATTTTAATGGTCCAAATTCAAATCGTTCAACGTTGAAATTTTCCCAACGGTAAGTTGTCTCTGGTGTTGTTTGACTAAAGATTTAGTTAGATTTTTTAAGTTCTTAATAGATCTTTTGAAAAAAACATACTTCGAATTGCACACACTATAGGAGCAGACTTATTTCACGGAAACATCTGGGACAATGAAGGAAATGTTTCGGAATAATATTTTTTGTGGTAACAACAACTTTAACAATTTGTGGTGTTCACAAATTAAATGTTTCAAAAAGTGTGTCATGCCATGAGCTATCACTGGTTAAAAAAACAATGTTTACAATAATCTGAATCAAAAGAAGCAACAGATTCCAACAACTGGAATCTGGTCAAACTTTTTTATCTGCCCACATTTTAACCTCAAGAACTTACTTGGGGATAGAACGCATGAGATGCTGAATAAGGAGCTTAGAACTTGGTGTGCCTCACAATATGAATGCTGCTGCTGCTGCTGCTGCTGCTGTGTTACCGCTGCACTCAAGGCCAAAGTTTAAAGACTGGAAATAAAACTGATGTGTGCTCTCTTTGTGGAAATGCATTAAAGAATAATCAAGACTATTTTATCGCTAAATGTAGGAAAAAAGTAGTCCAAAGCAGCGAGATAAACACGTGCATTGTGCACAGGCTGTACAAAGCTGAAAGGTTTACTTGCATACATGAGCAGATGATTGTGGAAGGATTCCGAATGTGCTGTGGACCTACAAAAAATAAATAAAAAACCTGTCCATTTAATTGTACAATCTATAGAAGAAAAAGATGAAAATATATTTTCCTACCTGAAATTCTAATATTTTGGGACATCCTTGAGCCAGCGTTCAGAAAGGGCCATGTGTGCTTTGGATCCTTTCTTTATCCATTCTTTAGTGGGCTCTTCCACCAAAGGGTCATGTTGGCATGCATCATGGGGCCATTCATGTTCACCAGTGACGTGGTGCAATAAGCCAATCCACATGGGCTACAAAGTAAAACAATAAAAAGGCCATTAGTAAGACTAAAAAGACAATTATGGCATAATTCAAGTTCCTCACTTGACTCAACCATATTTGGTTCATCTATTCACTTTAAAAGTAATATTTATGTTAAGATTTTAACCTTAAAACTACTTACAAAGAATGTGAGTGATTGCATATATCTGTTGTTGGCCAGCCTGTAAACAAAGGTCAGCATAAATACAATAACCAAAACTACAATTATAAAAATACCACACACACATACTACCACACCCGGCACGGACATGGTGTAGACCAGCTCCGGACTCTGTATTACCCCAATACGTCTGTACCTTGCCCTACATGTGTGTATCATTGTCGAGTACTGAACTGCGGTGTGTGTTTGTACAATGTGTTATGCTCGTCTGTATTAATCCTGTGTGTTTCCCTTGTAAACTGCCTGTTGTGGGAGGGTTGTCGCACACGGATGACGTCCAAGACGCGCCCACTTCTTGAAGTCAATATAAACACGCACAATGCAACAGAACTTTCTCTTGGTTTCCCCGAAATCACTCTTGCAACCATCTTTTTGGTACGTGTCCCCTACACGGCCTACGCCCGCCACCATCTCGGGCCTGTACATCCACGAGGACAGCAATCACTCTTGCTGTCGGAGACGAGGACCTTCCATCGCCAGCCACTTTCGGGCTCCCTGGAACACCCCACCGCAACGCTATTCTAGACCGTGTTGTGTGTGTGAAACCCACGCCGGGATCCGATCTGCTGGCTTCCTCCTGCTCCCCGTTCGAACAAAGACCACGTGGACGAGAACATCGCCTCCATCCTATTCTTCATTCTCATCCTCCCATCTCCATTCTCCATCCTCCTCTTTTCATCAACATCTCCCTTGAACGGCTCAAAGTAAGACTGTTCTCTGTTGGAGTGTGATTCAAATGATGTGCATAACAATATTTGCTTAATGTGACCAGAAATCCCCTTCGTTATATTTTCCATCTTTAATTTTTGTAGTCAATAAATTCACGTTAACTTTAACTCAATCATTTAAGCGTCGTGTTGTTAAATTTTGGATATCCCTGGCCGATTTTCGTACTCAACCCATCAGATTTGTGATACTGGTATCGAGGCAAATACCCTGGGTCTGTCGTAGACCCTCAAACGTCTATTGGTGCCCAAAATAAATAAGACAGATCCATTGGTGGAACGGCGAGTTTCTGATACCTTCGTATTGATTTTATGATTCTGTTATTTTTGTTCAAATGTTTGCATGGATTGGCCCCATCAGTATCTGACTGATCTGCTTGTGCCCCACACTCCGTCACAGGCTCTAAGATCAGCAGACCAGGCTCTCTTAGTGGTCCCTAAGACCAGAAAGAAGTCGAGAGGGGATCGGGCTTTTGCAGCAGCAGCCCACAGACTGTGGAATGGTCTGCCTCTGCATATTAGACTGGCGGACTCACTTCCTGTTTTTAAGTTGCTTCTTAAGACTCATCTTTTTACTTTGGCTTTTAACTCAGTGGGTTGACTTTCTGTGCAATCTGTATTCTTGTATATGTTTCAATATTATATTGTGTTTTTACTTGTGTTCAGCACTTTGGTCAACTGTGTAGTTTTTAAAGTGCTCTATAAATAAATTTATTATTATTATTATTATTCAGGGACAAGCCTCAAATAAGAAAATCCCCACAAAACAATCGCCAGAATCCTTACAGCAGCGTGAGTGAACGTCTGTTTTTCTCACCTGGTGATGCAGATAGCATTAGCCACAGCGCCCTAACATGAGCTTTGCCATGTCATCAGCAGCTGTGTATATCTCCTTCTTCTTTGATCACCGTAGTTTTAACCTCACACAGACGTTATTCCTCCATGTGTCTCTTCTCTTCACACCGCGTTTGTAAAACTATATATTATAATTAGAGCTGCAACTAACGATTATTTTTACGATTAATCGAGTAATCGCTTGGCTGTGAATTGTGTAGAAAAAAAATATTTTTTCATCACAAAAAGCTAAAGTGGCAACACTCGAGGACGTATTGATGGCGTAAACTTAAAGTAAATGTTTGTAAGAGGCTCTTTGTGCTAATTCTGCTCTGATTGGATGAGACAGACAGATATTCATGAAATTATAAAAACAAAGTCAGTTTTAATCAAAAATACTACATTTTCATGTCATTTTTGCTCTGTTTGAGTCCGTGTGAACCAGAAAACGATTAATCGATTACTAAAATAGTTGCCGACTATTTCAATAATCGATTAGTCGTCGATTAATCGATTAGTTGTTTCAGCCCTACTGTATTCAATATGATTAACAATAGTGTGTTCAAACAAAATGTTTAATTAGATCTAGTTTTTCCCGATATTCCATTATCAAATCGTTGTAATATCCATAAATGCTAACACCTATTAACGGTTTAATTAGCATTTTTATCAATGATTGCATCACGTGTAGTCTATGTTTTCAACTTCTGCAGCTTTTTGTTCATAAAAGTAAAATATTTATTTAATTCAAGTTATTTTGATTAGCATTTTTGAACATTACAATGTACATTGTGGTAAATAAATCTAAGGCAACCAAAGTGAGACTGGCATAATGTAAAAACGAATAGTAGCCTTGTTAGCATGTTTTATAATATCAAGTAGAGTTAGCTAACTTGCCCTACACTAATTAGCTTGAATCTCACAAATAAGGTTAAAAGGTTAAAAGAGTTGCACACTATTATGTACAAAACAGATGAAAATATGTTTATACCTTGTTCAGATGAAACCTCCTACAGATTCCAGCTAATTCTCCTACGTCATCGCCGCCATTTTGGCTCCCCCTAGCGTTTGTTAAAAGGTACCACTTCAAAGCCGTTTTTTAAACATAATTCATCTGAACATGTCAAAATGAACACCCGAAATATTATAAACACATATTGTAGTTATGTATTCTGGATAGCAGCATATTAAATTCTAGTACTAGTTTAAAAGAATGGAATCTAGAAATATGTTAGCAGATCTATTCAAGATTCAAGATTCAAGATTTTTATTTGTCAAACCAAGTGAATAGTTTAAAATTATATTTCTCTCATCCTTGATTGTGGAGCGAGGGGTGGGGGAAGAGGGGTGGGAGGGAGGGCAGGGAGTTCAGCTTCCTGATCTAAACAGAAAGGCAAAGCTTTTGTATTAATATTTGGGTTTCAAAAACATAATAATTAAATACTTATATTCCCTAAATGTGTTTAAAAACGTTTAACTGTGTCATAACACAATGTTCAATTGCAAATTTTGCAAATTTAACGGAATAACAACTATGAAAAGCCAAAATCCTAAAAGCAGTAGGTCCCCTTTAAATCAGAGCAGAAGCAGCAGCGACGGCAGGGGGGCAATGGCAGCAAGATAGAGATGTGCACACACACAGGCAGAAAATTGTGTTTTAGCAAGAAAGTAAAAACAGAAAGAAGAAGAACTTTCAAGATTACTTTGAATATACAGTGAATATAAATTATGTTATTCTTTAAACTTTTGTCATCCAAGTCTAGAAATGGCCAATTTCAACACAAAAGTGACAAAAGGCACTATTACTCTTCGAGGTATCGAACTAGTTTAAACTCAAAATCTCTTTCTAAAAACAAAGAACAACTGTTGGATACAGCCCGAGCCGCGACAACAAATTTAAATAACTCACAAAAGCTAAAAGCTCAACTGTAGATAAAACTCTGCATTCTCCGGTGAACTCCGTTCACGCCAAAAACAAACTAAAAAACAAAACTCCTTTTTTCTGTATATAATTTAAACCGTGATCACTGAAATTTTGTTGCTTCTATACATTTGTCATTTATCAAGCCTGGAATTGGTTCATTACAAAACCTTTTGTGACAAAAGGCCTCCTTTACACGTTTCCCTTTTTTAAAATTGCTTTTATTTTTACACCATGGTTTCACTAAGGATCCTACACTTTATGGCCAACACTTTTTGATCCTATACTTTATCTGAACACAATTTAGAATTTGACAGACCTCAAAAACATACCAAAATTTTGCTAGTATCCAATTATGCAGACTTTACAGGGCGGCACGGTGGCTGAGTGGATAGCACTTGCTATACCTCCCCAGGCGTCCAGGAGTCATCCGGAACAGATGCCCGAGCCACCTCAACTGGTTCCTCTCGACGTAGCAGCGGCTCTACTCCAAGCTCCTCCCGTGTGACCGAGCTCCTCACCCTATCTCTAAGGGAGCGCACAGCCACTCTGCGGAGGAAGCTCATTTCGACCGCTTGTATCCGCGATCTTGTTCTTTCGGTCATTACCCAAATCTCATGACCATAGGTGAGGGAGGGAACGAAGATTGACCGGTAAATCGAGAGCTTTGCCTTTTGGCTCAGCTCCCACTTCACCACAACGGTCCGATACAGCGACCGCATCACTGCGCACGCTGCACCGATCCGCCTGTCAATCTCACGCTCCATCCTTCCCTCACTCGTGAACAAGACCCCGAGATACTTTAACTCCTCCACTTGAGGAAGGGCCTCTCCACCCACCTGGAGAGGGCAAGGCACCTTTTTCCGGTCGAGCACCATGGCCTCAGATTTGGAGGTGCTGATTCTCATCCCAGCCGCTTCACACTCGGCTGCAAACCGTCCCAGTGCATGTTGTAGGTCCTGGTTCGTTGGAGCCAACAGGACAACATCGTCTGCAAACAGCAGAGATGAAATCCTGTGGTCCCCGAACCGGACCCCCTCCGACCCTTGGCTGCGCCTAGAAATTCTGTCCATGAATACAGTGAACAGAACCGGTGACAAAGGGCAGCCCTGGCGGAGGCCAACATGCACCGGGAACAGGTCTGACTTACTGCCGGCAATGCGCACGCAGCTCTGGCTCCGGTCATACAGGGACCGGACGGCCCTCAGCAGAGGACCCCGGACCCCGTACTCACGGAGGACCCCCCAAAGGACACCCCGGGGAACACGGTCGAACGCCTTCTCCAAATCCACAAAGCACATGTGGACAGGTTGGGCGAACTCCCATGAACCCTCGAGTATCCGATGGAGAGTGTAGAGCTGGTCCAGTGTTCCACGGCCGGGACAAAAACCACACTGCTCCTCCTGAATCCGAGATTCGACCATCGGCCGTAGCCTCCTCTCCAGTACCTTGGAGTAAACCTTACCAGGGAGGCTGAGGAGTGTGATCCCACAATAATTGGAACACACCCTCCGGCCCCCCTTCTTGTAGAGAGGGACCACCACCCCGGTCTGCCACTCCATTGGCACCGCCCCCGATCGCCACGCGATGTTGCTGAGACGTGTCAGCCAAGACAGTCCTACAACATCCAGAGACTTTAGATAGTCAGGACGGATCTCATCCACTCCCGGCGCCTTGGCACCAAGGAGGCTGCCAACCACCTTGGTGACCTCTGCCAGGGTGACAGAAGTATCCACCCCAACATCCTCAGCCTCTGCCTCCGGAGCGGAGGACGTGACGGGGGGATTGAGGAGAACCTCAAAGTATTCCTTCCACCGTCCGACAATATCCCCAGTCGAGGTCAGCAGCTCACCCCCCGCATCGTACGCGTTGTTGGCAAAGAACTGCTTCCCCCTCCTGAGGCGCCGGACAGTTTGCCAGAATCTCTTCGAGGCTGACCGATAGTCATGCTCCATGGACTCTCCGAACTCCTCCCAGTCCCGGGTTTTTTCCTCTGCAACAGCCCGGGCCGCGGCACGCTTGGCCCACCGGTACTGGACAGCTGCCTCAGGAGTCCCCCGAACCATCATGGCTCAATAGGACTCCTTCTTCAGCCTGACAGCATCCCTTACTGCCGGTGTCCACCACCGGGTTCGGGGGTTGCCGCCGGGACCAGCACCAGAGACCTTGCGACCACAGCTACGAGCCGCCGCATCGGCGATAGAGGAAGAGAACATGGTCCACTCAGACTCAATATCCCCCTCCTCCGCCGGTACCTGGGAGAAGCTCTCCCGGAGGTGTGAGTTGAAAGTCCGTCTGACAGGGGGCTCAGCGAGACGTTCCCAGCAGACCCTCACTACACGCTTGGGTCTGCCAGGTCTGACCGGCTTCTTCCCCTGCCAGCGGATCCAACTCACGACCAGGTGATGATCGGTTGACAGCTCTGCCCCTCTCTTTACCCGAGTGTCCGAGACACGCAGTCGAAGGTCAGATGATACGACAACAAAGTCGATCATCGACCTCCGGCCATGGGTGTCCTGGTGCCACGTGCGCTGGTGGACACCCTTGTGCTCAAACATGGTGTTCGTGATGGACAAACCGTGACTAGCACAGAAGTCCAACAACTGAACCCCGCTCGGGTTCAGATCAGGGGGCCGTTCTTCCCGATCACCCCTCTCCAAGTGTCACTGGCGCTTACCACATGGGCGTTAAAATCCCCCAGGAGAATGACGGAGTCCCTGGGCGGTGCACTGTCCAGTACCCCTCCCAAGGACTCCAAGAAGGCCGAGTACTCTGCACTGCTGTTAGGCCCGTAGGCCGTCACAACAGTGAGAGACTTGTCCCTCACCCAAAGGCGGAGGGACGCGACCCTCTCATTCACCGGGGAGAACTCCAACACGTGGCGGCTGAGATGGGGGGCAATGAGTATGGCCACCCCAGCTCGCCGCCTCTCCCCGCGAGAAACACCAGAAAAGTGGAGCGTCCAACCCCTCTCAAGGAGTTGGGTTCCAGAGCCCAAGCTGTGTGTGGAGGTGAGGCCGACTATCTCTAGTCGGTACCTCTCGACCTCCCCCACAAGCTCGGGCTCCTTCCCCCCCAGTGAGGTGACGTTCCACGTCCCAAGAGCCAGATGTTGGGTGTGCGGACTGGGTCGCCGAGGTCTCCGCCTTCGACTGATAAAAAAAAAAAAAAAAAACAGTAATTAGAGTCATAACATGGTCTGATTACAACGCTCCCTCAAATCCACTTTTTTACAGGTTGAAGCTTCTGAAACTTATTGAGAGTAACATTCTATACAATGCTTGTGTGATGTATAATGTTGTGTATAAACTAAATGATCGCCTCTGTCAGCTCATTCCTATCTCTACTTCTACACACACACACGACACTAGAAGGAAACACTGGCTGAAGGGCAAACGCCGTAAACTCAAATGTACCAGTTTTAGTATCACCTGCAAAGGTCCAAACATCTGGAATGAGCTGGACAGTCCTATTACTCAATCAAAATCATTGAGAACCTTTAAAAAGAGATTGAAACACAGTTTGCTCCAACATTATACAACATTATGAGCCCTGCGCTGAAAACTGTAAACGGGTAAAGAAACTTGTAATGTACTGTATTTATTGTTTTGTTCCTGTATCATGGATTAAGTGAATTATTATGTGGCACGTTTGCTGTGTTAATATCAATGTGTAAAAAGTTACTGTACTATGACTAAGACCAATCTATTGGAAAATGAACCGAATGACTGAAACTGCAACTGTGGGGACCTATAGATGGGTGGGGATGGGATGGGATGGGTGGGATGGGATGGGATGGGTGGGGTGTTTGTATGTGGGTTTTGGGATTGTGTAGTAGTATGGAATGTTACACTTGTTTCTGCTGTGTTGTTTTATGTGTTATGTGTTATGTGTTGTGTGTGTCATGTGTTGTTTTTGGGGCCCCGTCTATAAGCTAATGCAGCTTCCTGGGAGTTCCCTTTTTACAAAACACAAACCAACACTTCATTGTAAAAGTGTATAACCAATATGGCTACGAGTTTTGTAAATAAAAGAATTGAATTGAATTGACTGCTGCCCAGTCCTCTCTGCACCGAGCCGCCACGGACCCCTTTGCGGGTGGTGGGCCCACACATATATTCTAATGTTTTAATGAATAAATTCTGATGCGAAACTAGCAGTATTCTTTTACCTATATATTGTGTTAGCAGTGCGTTGCTTTAGTACCATTTCATCAGTGATTGTTGTACAGCTTACAAGAAGTTGTGCTAATGCTAATGTTAGCATACATGTCAGATCGCAAATTGAGCTGGATGGCTCTGTGTTATGAGAGCCGAGAGCGTAGGGGAAATGAGAAGCCATTGAGCGAGTTGGGGGGCGGTGCTAAACGTTCAAACCTTGCAGAAACGGGTATAGCACCTTTAAACCATGTCCAACTTAAACCAAACCAAAACAAATCAAAAGGCCACTCAGGTGTTTAAGTTGGCTTTACGCAGGATAGAAAAAACAAAATGTCCAAACAAATTGCATTATAGGTGGGTTTATTGACCAAGCAAATGGCAAACATGCAGAACTGCAGCCTCTCCCAAAACGCCTCTATGCTAGTGTGATCAGGGAGGAGCACGTAGTTGTAGCAAGGAAACAGATTTGTTTGAATAACATAATTTATTTTACAAAAATAAAAAGGTTAAAAAAAGTCATTTAAAAGTGCCGATTAAAATGGTCAATTAAAAACAGGTCCCAACGCGTACCTGGTCAGCCCAGGTTCTTCCAGCGAGCCGGGTCCTGCAGGCACAAAGAGCACAGCGGCAGCGGAGGGAAGGCCAACAGCAAACTACACATATTCGTCCGCAATAAAAGAAGGCAGAGCGTCCTCTGCCTCCTGTGGTAGTTCAGCTTTGTGGTGTTCTCTGTGGACTCGTGAGGCGATGGCGATTACTGTGGTCCGGGTCGTGGTTCCGGTTCTGTGCTGTGCCTTCCCGTGTTCTGTTCCCTCGTATCGCTGCGTGCCCTTTTCTTCTTCTTCTTCTTTTAATTTCCGGCAGACTTGGCGCCTCATCGCGCATTGCTGCCTTTCCCGGTCATCTTGTGCACTACAACAATTTCCATAAAGAATAGGCTCAAGTCTATCCTCTATAACCAGATATGTAGCTCAGCTGCTCGTACAAAGTCCAAGACTGCTCTCACAACCAGATTCTGCTCTCTAACTGGACTCAGAAGAGACTTCAGATTGCAGTCCATAGAAACCTTTGACATAACCTCCTTCAGCACGGCTCGCTGATGAGAATATACTGGACAATCCATGAATACATGACTCACAGTCTGATTCTTGTTACAGTGTGGACATAACCCACTTTGATGTTTCCCCACTATAAATCTGTCCCACGCTAGCCCACAATGCCCTAATCTCAGCCTGGTAAGGATGACCTCACTCCTTCTATCCTTAACACACATTATAGGCTTACATTTAACAGAGGGATTGATAGCGTATAAGTGTCGCCCCCTGCTGTCCCCATCCCAAATTGCTTGCCAAGCAGCTGTACTATGGATTTTAATCTTAGCTTTCCACTCAACCCCCCTCTGGCACTAATCTACACTCTAAAGGTTTTTTCAATGCCTGTTTTGCCGCATTGTCTGCAACTTCATTGCCCCATACACCAACATGAGCCGGGACTTAGAGGAACCCCACAGACCCCTTTGCTTTCTCATTCTCAGAAATTTCATTCAGCAACTCGATCACTAGATCGGGCCTGGCATTGCCTTTATCGAAACCTATAGAGCTTAACACAGCCGCTGAGTCTGAACATACTACAATCTGACCTTGTTTAGTGGCCTTTGCCCACTGAAGAGCACATATTATCGCTTTAATTTCTGCAGTGTACACAGACATCTCATTTGGCAGTCTCTTATTAAAAACCACATCTAACTGAGGCACAAAAAAGGCGCACCCCATCCTTGAGGATTCCTTTTCCTTTGAGCCATCTGTATAAACCTGCAAATGGCCTTCCCATCTCCCTCCCAACGCCTGTTCTACAAGGTTACAATATTCAGGATCATTTTTTCCCCTTTTACCTTCTAACACTGACATTTCAATATCAGGGGCTGGTAATGTCCAAGGAGGAATGGCTGGCCATAAAGCCTAGCGTACATCGACAGAGAAACTGGGGACAACTAGTTGCAAGGCGGCTTTTGGCAACTGAGAGGAGATGGTGGGAGATGATCAGTTGCCGAAATCGGTCGATGTGAGCGCTCTTACAACTGGAGATAAACAGTCGGTCTCCAGTTTCAGTCAGTTGCCCGTGTTCTACTTTTCGGCAACTAGTTGTCCTCAGTTTCGGAGATATGACCCGATGTGCGCGCTCCATGCGCCGCTATGTGTATTGCGTGTATTGCGAGCCCGCAACAGTTTATGTCAGAAAACACACTGTAGTTGAGGCCAGTTGCTGTCGATGTACGCGCTGTTATTCCCGAGACTGGTCTGCTACTGGGAGTTGCCCGTTTTCGTCATATTGTCGATGTGTGCGGGGCAGCAACTCATATGCGACGGATATAATCAGTTGCAAGTCCGATGTACGCTAGGCTTAACAGCTGAGGGGCAACCCCCACCTCTCTAAAGCTCAACTTCTCAATTTCTTTGCTCACAGTAACAACAAAAGGTTCATAGTTCCTTTTTGCTCCTAACTCCCATGATGGATCTAGCAACTGTTTCGCTGGAAAGTCCCCAGTAAAAGCTCTTAGTTTAACCAGGTACTGCATCGCTAGTTTGTCTCGTCTTATCCTTAATGGTAATTCCCCCACCTCTACTAACAGTGCAGGAATTGGAGAAGACCTGCAGGCTCCGCAAGAAACCCTTAGTGCTTTCGCTTGAACAACATCCAGTCTATTCAAATGCGACATTGCTGCGCTACCATATGCTAAACACCCATAGTCCAACCTTGACCTCACCATTGCCCGATAAATGAGCATTTGAGTTTCTCTCAGAGCCCCCAACAACTCCCTGACAAAGCCCGCATCACATTTATCACCTTTTCACATTTAACTATAACATTCTCAATTTGCTTTTTCCACAGACCCTTTTCATCAAGGATTACTCCAAGAAATTTAAAATCCCTCACCCTTTCAATTTGCTGCCCATACAGCGTCAATTTCTGACTGCCCACTTTTTTATTTCCAAAAATCACAAACTTACTTTTCTCAACAGAAATTCTAAAACCCCAATCCTGTCCCCATTGCACCACTCTATTAATAGCTGCCTGCATTTGCCCTACCACATATCCTACGTTTCTTCCTCTTTTCCAAATAGCTCCATCATCCGCAAAGAGAGATGTGCCAAATGAAGGGAGTTAAAAATATCATTGACCATGACATTGAATAAAATTGGACTGATTACACTTCCTTGTGGTGTACCATTATCAATCTCTGTCCCTTCAGAAAAGACCTTCCCCACCCTGACTTGGATCACTCTGTTGCAAAGGAAGTTTTGAATCCAGTTGAGCATACGTCCATGAATACCACTGTCATAGAGCTTAATCCCCAGGCCATCCCGCCATAACATATCATAGGCTTTTTCAATGTCTATGAAGACAGCCACCAAACTTTGCTTATTGACCAAAGCCTTCCTTATGTCACAATCCAGGCTGAGGACAGAATCTATAGTACCCCGACCTTTTCGAAACCCACTTTGCACAGGTGATAGTTTGCCCTCCCTTTCGAGTCTATAGACAAGCCTGTTAGTAACTATTCTCTCCATAACCTTACACAAAACAGAGGTTAGAGCAAGAGTCGATATGAGCCTGCCTCAGACGCATTCTTTCCAGGTTTAAGAATAGGCACAACCACTGCCTGCTTCCACGCTGACGGAAGCTTCCCCTGCTCCCAAACATTATTAATAAGAGCCAATAAATCATATAACACATTCTCACTCAGTCTTTTAAGTAACTCATAACTAATCCCATCTTTCCCAGGAGCAGACCTTTTCCCTTTGCCAATTGCGCTTTCCAGCTCCTCCAAGGAGAAGTACACATTACACACATCAGAGTTGTCATCACTAACTTCGAGCTTGTGCCTGTTTGCCTCCAACGTGACATCTCTCTTCCTCCTGTCCTCTAATTGAAAATTTTCACCACTGTGAACTACTCTGAACTTATCTTGGAGTGCCCTGGCCTTTCCCCACTCTGTTGATACGGACGACCCTTTGTCTTCTAAAGCTGTCAATTCTCCGATTAACTCCTGACATACGTTTTACAGCCCTCCAAATATCTTTCAGCGAAGTCTCTATTCCCAGTGTACTACAATACTTTCTCCAGCTCTCTCTTTTGGCCGACTTGATTATTCTCCTGGCTGAAGCCCTTAACCTTTTATACACTATTCCATTTTCTTGTGTTGGGAATTTTTTAAGCACTCTAAAAGCAGTTTTCCTCTCCCTCACAGCATCTTCACAGTCTCTATTCCACCATGGTACTTTGGCACGCTCTTTTTGACATTTCTTTACAGGAATACACTCATACGCACTATCCATAATAATCCTACACAAACTATCATTCCATTCACTGAGTGTACCTTCCTCAATTACTCCATCTATTCGTTCATCACATAACTTACTAAATTTATCCCAATCCGCCCGCTCATAATTAATACTTAGGATTATGCTCCTTCCTCTTCACTAAAGGTTTCCCAAACCTCAAGAGAATAGGCCAATGGTCACTGCCAACATTCTCCTCCATAACCTCCCACTCTCCCACTCTGGCCAAACCACTGGACACAAAGGCTAAATCAATACTTGAGACTGTTCCTGACTGGATGTTAAAACGTGTAGGCCTTCCATCATTCAAACAAACTAACCCACTTGACTCCATAAAATCTTAAATAACACCTCCATTTACATCCCTACTACCACTCCCCCAAAGAGGGTTATGCCCATTAAAATCCCCCACCCAAACTATGTGTCGCCCAATCTGTGCTTTCACGTCCTCAAGCTCCGACAGCTGAATCTGGATACATGGGTTGTGCATATTTACTACCGTAATCCATCCCTCCTCACCCCACACCCTGACTGCTACACACTCGAGTGAGGTCTTAAGATCCACTTTTTGAAACTGGACATAATTTTTAATAAAGGTTGCACAACCTCCACCAGCTCTCTCACCCCTATCTAACCTGACACTATCATACCCAGGAATTACACAATCTAAGCATGGTTTTAACCATGTTTCTTGAATACAAATAATCTCAGGAAGTGGCATAAAATCACATTAAAATCTCTTCAGCTCTTGACCATTCAAACATACTGCTCAACTGGTGTCAAAACCTCCATCATCAACCTCAATACTTCCATCCTCAGCAACTATGACATCTGCACTTGCTTGTGCACTTTGAGATCTATCCTTTCCCTCCTTAACTCCTTCCATTCTCTGTTTCATAAAGTAAAAAAGATCCTCAGGCACTACTCTGTCCCCGTCAAGAAATCTCTCTGCTGCCCCAGTCACTACTTTAATCAAATCTGACCTTCTCTCACACTTCTTTGCAGCCCAGAGAATATCCACCATGAAGGATAGCATTGGTTGAGACACAGTAACAATTGCCACTTTACGTGCAGGAGCAGCATGGACTGCACCTCTGGGTGAACTAACGCATGGTTTCCTCCACATTAACACATCTTATAGCCCCTCTACATGCTGCCACAACATGGCCAAAACGCACTTGTAACAGCGGAGAGGGGGGTCTATTGTACTGTCTGACTGTGTAGCTCATGTACCCCAAAGTGACTCGGTCAGGGAGAGAATCCTGTTTGAAGGTGAGCAGAACAGCTGCACCTATGCTCCTAAACCTCCTTGCAGACTCCACCTAAGCCCCTTTAACATTTTGCACAATAGAGCTTTCTGAAATCTCAGGGCTCACATAAATGACCCCTTTAACACTGCCTCCTTGGTCTGGAACAGAACTCTCCACAGGGCGGTTTACAAAGGATTTCACCTTCAGAGCTTTTGCCCGCTGGTTCTCAGTTTTACACATAATCAGGAAGTTTCCGTTCATTAACATTTTTACATTTAAAACTCCTCCCAATTTGTCTCGAATGTCTTCGGACAGCTTAAGTGGATTAACGGCCCTATCACTTTTGTCCTTGAATTTAACGATAATCTTGAATTCACTACTTTGATATTCCAGACGAGACATTTTCCTCGCTTCCTCGTTACACTCGTCTCCACTGTCAATCCCTGGTCTATTCCTTTTCCGACGTCCTCCCCCCATACGCCGACCCCTACCCTACACCCACCGCACACTAACCTTCAACAAACTAAACCAATCCAACATATAAATCATACACAGAGCCTTAACAATGGGAAAGTGCACACTGCAACCAAGCACGGGCTTGAGACTAGTGATGTGCTGAGCGTGCCGGGTCTTCGAAGCGTGTACCGAGTAAAAAAGGGGCGTATTTTTTGAAGCGTGGTTCGAGGCGTGTGTTGGTGACGTATGTGGTGACGTTCGAAGCCTCGCCTAGCGGCCGCACCACGTGACAGTTCATATAGTGCTTCACAAGGGCGTAGGTTTGCGTGGGGACCATGGGGACATGTCCCCACCAATATTTAGTGAGGACTAAAAAGTCCCCACCAAAATGACATGATGTCCCGTGACCCGGACGGTCCGGGACACATGTCTTCCGTTTGTGCATACGTCGCGCCTCCTCTTCGCCTCCAGAGCAACAGCAGCAGCAGCAGCACGTGACCCGTTCCGTTCTCTGCAGTGACTGGCTGTCTTCTTCAGCGCCAAACTGAAGCCCTGAGCAACTGTTTAATTTTTAAAAGTTAGCCAGCGTGAAGTGTTTTTTTTCGTTCCCTGAGCGTTGTAGCACGTGAGTAATCAGAGGAAAGTATTGTAGATCTATTACCATTCAAAGTACTTACGTTATTTCTAATCTGTCAGCGCACTGTTTAATGTTCCGAGGAGCTCACACGGCACAGAGACAGAACAGAACTGGCTCCAATAAAGAAACAGGTTGGTTGAAAGGCTGAAAAAATACTTATTGTGCTCTTACTATCCAAAATGTATAAGTGGGTGTGTTGTGTGAATCAGGATAAACTAGGGATGAAAATATTCCACGGATCCACGATTTACAACCTTTATCTGCTGATAATGTAATTTCTGTGAAATGTGTGACAGCGGGCACTTGCTGTTATTTGCTCTAAGCACATTCAAGAGATGCACTCGAATGTGCACGTCCTGGTGCAGCTGCTGCCGCTTTGTAATGACAGCCGCGGCGCTCAGTGAAAGCACAGCTCTAACATGGTACCGAGCTCGGACCATATGCAGACAGAACCATGTTGCAAGTGCGGGTCTCCCTCGTATCTCCCGCGTTTCTCCCCTGTGTCTCTGACATGTCTCTCTCCTGACTCTTCCCAAAGCGCAACCAGCGCTCCCGAAATTAAAGCTCGGATACCTAAATTTTCCATTGCGTTAACGATGCATGCTGGTTGTGCGCAAAACACCACAACAGGTCATTTCAGTTTTTATTTTGCATACTTGAGAGCCCTGTGAGTCATTACTTGCCTTTTTGGGTTGAGAGTGGAATAAAAAAAAGAAAATATAGAAAAATCCACACTGTTACTTATTGCCAAACTCTTGTTAACTCATTGTATTGAGAAATACTATGTAACTTTTGACATTGGCCAAGTTATATAAATGATTCTGCAGTTCATGTATATGAATGTCTGTTTTTGATTGTGTATACCTTCTTATATAATTTAGAAAAAATGCCACCTCCACAAAAAAAGATAAAAGATATCAGGAGCTTTTTTAACAGTTGGAAAGTAAGTAAGAGAAAGCACAAGTAATAGCAAATTATGAATTGTGATGATTAATCTTCTGTTAACATACATAGGAAACTCAACCAACAAGAGAGAACAATATAGGGAATGTTGTGGTAGAAGCAACAGGCCCTTCAGTGCATCAGGTGAGGTTGGAATTTTGTAGGTATGCATGGGACTATGAATTGTTTTTAGAGATTGATCGTATGTCAAACAATGTAGTGAGCTACAAAAAATCCTTAACTGCTTCTCATTCAGTCTACAGCTGAGTTTAGTATAGAAGGCAACACACTATTGCAAATATAGTGTGTGATTATGAAGAAGATGAGCCAAGTCTGGGATCGTGTCATAAATTCAGACAGAAGACATGTTTTATTGTCGATGGTAGAGACAGCACGAACAACACGAACAACAGAATGCAAGTGTATTATACAGAGCGGAGGCATGGAGACCTCCAATCAGCAGCTGCCACAGTGCCATGTAGCTTGGCCTTCAGATAGACAAAACAAGGGAAAAGTACTGGCTTCTGCACATTGATAGAATGATGAGTTTAACTTTAACAAAAGTTGCTTAAAAGTGTTATGAAATCTCACATGATTACACAACAAATTCTGGGGGAGAAACTCTGGACCCCGTGTCAATGGGTGTAGACTCAGGTCGTAGTGAATGTCCCCACCAAGATTGGAACCAAACCTACACCATTGGTGCTTCATATAGTTCGGAGAGTGCATTGCTTTGACAGGTGCTTTGTGATCCGCGGCTGTACCATAGACTGTATTGGCTGTCCCCGTCTGCCTCTGTGTGCGTACGTGTGTGTGCGTGATGTGGAGCAGTCCTGTACTAAGTATAGAGAAACTACTTCATATGAAATACAATTAAAAAACGTTTCACTTTAGTAAAACCTCATATATCAAGGCTTCAAGTTAGTAGTAATAATACGCTGGATAATACATCTCACAACAGATGTGTGGCGCAGTCGGTATATGACGGACTCCAAAGAAGAAGATATAGCGTTCGAATCCTGGTCTACCCATAATAACTTTGTTGCAAAGTAAATGTATTTATTTATTGGGAATAAATGGTTTGTTGTGTTTAATTAATCCACCTCTTGGTATTTCCTCAATTAATCACTCTGTAGAACTGTATTACTTTGGATGTGTTTGTTGTAACAACACAATTGACTGAAAGACTCAAATAGTTCATAGTTCATGAAGCATCATTTCAAACACAACATGTTACACCATAGATTGTAAATATAAATTTTAACATTAAATCTCAACATTCATTGTAAGCACTTAAGAGTGTTATGTATTTTTTTGTCCACATGATGGCGTAGTGGAACATGAATCACCTCGAGCCTTCGAACCATGGGCCGAGTAATAGGCTGCAAACCCTCAATGCATCATGGGGCTTCATATTGCCATCACTACTTGAGACTGAAAAAAAGAGAAATGTCCACAGACAGTAAAGGAAAATCAAATTTGTGAAATGATCGCGACGAGCACAAAACCAAACTGAAGCACGGATCTGACGTGAAGCTGCGACCGTGCCCTTTTCTGCTCCCAGTCCGCCCTTTATGTCTGTCCCTGCTCATTGAGTCGCAGGTGCGCTGATTAGCTTGGAGCGCAGGCATTGGCTGAGGCTTGTGTGGCTCGGGGCAGCAAGGGATAAGGTTAATATTCACTTTAAGAGTAAATAAAAACGCTCATAAAAACAAATAAAACCATGCATTAAAACAAGCCATGCAACAAATATAACCACACAATAAAAGTCCATACTAAAATATGATCAAACATGCCTTGATCAAATTAAATTAAATAAGCAATAATTAACCCAAAATTATCTTAGTAAACTTAGAAAAATAACTAACTAAAGTAGATCATAAGTAGAATAAAAAAATAGCAGGGTTTTTAAACAAGGCTTTGTGACCAATACTTTTTATATCCTCTCGCCCTGTTTCCATATGACTAAATAGTTAATTGTTATGTATTGACATTAGTAAATGTGCCACTGTATTTACACACATAGAAGAGTTACGTTGCCAACTACAATGCTGATGACACGTTACGTTGTAAAGCTAAAAGCCCTGTCTGGTCTCTTGCCTCCTTATGTTTTACATGCAAGTATATAACAGTAATGCAGATTTATAGAATATTATTTGTTTAATAAATGATAAATGATGTGGACATGTACATTTTTTAAAAGCTGCTTCTGTCTATTAAAAATGAAGACAGTCAAATGACTGCTATTGAGAAGGTTGTATATGTTGATTTTTCGCATTTTGATATCACATAAACCGTTTTCTCAATGGGTTTTTGTCAATTGGTCACTACAGTGATAAGTATTTTATGTTTGACCAAATGTACCCTATTAAAAAAGTGTGAAGAAGAAGAGTTTAGAAACTTAGCCTAAAAGAAAAGAATGTATCATGTGCGTTTGTGGCATTTTCTATGTCTTACATGATGATGATGTCTAACATTTTCTTTCTAAACATACGGTGATAATAGTTATTTAAGACGCGATCTTTGAGCTAACCTGCCAGCACTACTTCGGGCTCATACAGTGCTAAAATAAGGCTACATCGGACATGTACCGGTGACGCGGGGACGTGTTTACAAAGCGATGGAACCAGTCCGGACTCTGGAACACAGGTGTCCGACTCAGGATCATATCTCCGGTTAGCCAAAACATCGAAGTCTGTGTCTTTTCAGTAGCACTTATTATTATTATTATTATTATTAGTTTATTTAAACAGGGACAATGCACATTAATTAACATACTGTAAATGTGCCAGTTTTAGCTCCAAAGCTAATTTTCAACTGTAGTCCCTGGGCAAGATGTAGATTGCCAACAATATATAACAATAACAACAACAATCATTATTAACCTAAAAATTATAAAACAATTGATTAGTATGAGCTCCCACACAACCTGTTAAAATTCGGCACAAACACTACACCATAGACAATTACACACAACAGAATTACAACGGCAGCAGGCATTAGCACAAAAGCAGAAAAAATAAAATACATTAACATTGATGTGCACAAGTTTGATTCTCAAGTAACCAAGATTTTAACTTATTTTTAAAGGACCTTAATGTATCGACATTGCGTATGTGAGAGGGGACAGTGTTCCAGAACTGGACTGCTCTTACTGAGAAGGCCGACTGACTGAAGGCACTTTTCCTAAGGGGGACTAACAGGTTATTTGAGGTGGCAGATCTAGTTTGTCGCCTGCTCAGATTTATAAAATTAAAAAGTGGTGGAGGAGCCAAACCACGTAAAATTTTAAAAACCAGATTAGCATCATGAAATTTTACAAAGTTTTCCCAATTCAGCAGGTTATATTTGTCCAATATACTGCAGTGGTGATGACGAAAAGGTTTCTTGTCCAAAACTTTCAGAGCCTGCTTATAGACAGAATCGATTGGTTTCAGCGTCGTCTTACAGCCCTGAGACCAGCTGGTGACACAGTAGGTAGGTTCCTCCTCCGCTCACAGGAGTCGCTGCTCCTCCTCCGCTCACAGGAGTCGCTGCTCCTCCTCTTCCTCCTGACACACTATCGCTCCACTCACAGCGCTCTTTCCTGTCTCTAACTCATTCAGAGTAATGATGCTTTCAGACCGCCAACGCGGAAACGCACATTCTCTAGTAGGGCGGGGCGATATAAACGGTATAAGCGGTATGCGATAATAATATTGCGATAGGTCATTATGTCATCAAATTGCGTAGGCTCTGACGCCAGCAGAGAGCATCAAAACAAACCGGCATTCAGCAGCATTAGCCTAGCACATTAGCCTAGCAGCATTTGCCTAGCACATTAGCCTAGCACTACTAGCCTAGCATTAGCCTATCAGACACCACTGGAAACAGCGAACAACAGCACGGCATTCACACCGTGTTTCTGTCTCTGTATTGTTGTCACAGCGGCCCCAGCAGAGGTAAATACACACACAGCAATCACAAAGCGTCTACCTTTCGGCCAATGAGTGTCAAAGGGGCGTAGGCCAGCGTGGGCCAAAATAGATCCATGCGTGTGCCGTGCCCGCAGCATCATCGCATCAGAAGTTTGGGAAACCGCGGTCAATAGCTCACGAAAGCTGCTTAGTGCAACAAACTTAATTGTGCCAAAATGACCATTTACATCAATTGTTCAAATCCAAAGTGCTGTTTTAATGCACATAAATCCATTGAATCATCCAGTTCACTGCAAGCGCAGAGAAAAGCGCTTAGGGAGCGTCAACAAATGGCAAGACCAGCTTTGTAAACGAACAATAGCTTTTACTGAAGTCATGTACCTGCACAAAACTCTCAGACACTATAAATAATGACCATGTCTAAGTTCTACAGACTTTGATTTCAACATTTATGAGTTTTTTAAAAATATTTTAAATTAATACATGTTTTTATTTTTTTTATTGCTTTTACAGTAAATGGTCTTTACTGTAACATACATAAATAATGTATGTTACAGCATTTGTCTCTTCATTTGTCTCACAACTCAATATATATACTAGATTCTAATGAATAAGTAACAATCTTGACTATTTTATGCAAGAACCTGCTAGACCTATATTGAAATTCACACACCAAATTATACCGCAATATATTCCGTCAACCGTCTGTGACCCAAATTATACCGCAATATGGATTTTAGGCCATATCGCCCACCCCTATTCTCTAGTCTTAAGACGCAGAAGTCTTCATACCAGCAGCCGGCTGGCTGTAATGCTAACAGAGTTTAGCTTGCGTGCTTCTTGTGTACAGATCTTCTCCAATATGCAGCTTTGCAGCGTGTCTTTGCTCACAGACATTCCACTGGCTTTATATAACAGTAGTATGTGTTCACGGAGGTGCGCCATACGTTAATTTCTATTATTAAACGTATTTCCGCATCGGCGAACACACTCGAAGCAGTTGCATAAAGTCGCGGGAGCATGAACACACACATTTGTTTACAAGCACACAGTCCCCATTCTCAACCCTGGTTTAGTCCTGATGTAGCTCCTGTTTTTAGAGTTGGTCTATGCTTGTTATAATGTACTTTTGTACAAAAAAAGTCACGGAGCTCAGTTGGCGCTCCAGTATAATCGGTCCGTCTGAAACTCTTCCTCCAGTGAGGAACGTTCCGCGGTGGAAAATACACATGCAATTAAATCCGTCAATTTTTTTTAACATGATGATTTTTGTGGCGTTAATTAATTGTAATTAAAGTCCCGGCCCTAAGAATTATACATTTCTTTTGTATGGCGTCTTCTTTTCTCTCAAACAGCTTTACAGGAAGGTCCAAAAGTGTTGTCGATGCTGAGGGGAGTATATTTTTTGGACCTTTTGATCATTATAAAAAGCCAACAATAATAATTATCTGCAACAGCCCTTCAGGTCACAGCAGCAGAGGTGGAGTAGCCTCTGGGTGGAGCAGGACAGGTCACAAGCCGCTTGGTTCGGACCAGCTTTGCCTTTCGGCTCAGCTCCCTCTTTACCACAACGGTCCGATACAACGACCGCATCACTGCGCACGCTGCACCGATCCGCCTGTCAATCTCACGCTCCACCCTTCCCTCACTCGTGAACAAGACCCCGAGATACTTGAACTCCTCCACTTGAGGAAGGACCTCTCCACCCACCTGGAGAGGGCAAGGCACCTTTTTCCGGTCGAGCACCATGGCCTCGGATTTGGAGGTGCTGATTCTCATCCCAGTCGCTTCACACTCTGCTGCAAACCGTCCCAGTGCATGTTGCAGGTCCTGATTCGTTGGAGCCAACAGGACAACATTGTCCGCAAACAGCAGAGATAAAATCCTGTGGTCCCCGAACCGGACCCCCTCCGGCCCCTGGCTGCGCCTAGAAATTCTGTGCATAAACACAGTGGACAGAACCAGTGACAAAGGGCAGCCTTGGCGGAGGCCAACATGCACCGGTAACAGGTCTGACTTACTGCTGATGCGAACACAGCTCTTGCTCCGGTCATACAGGGACCAGACAGCCCTCAGCAGAGGACCCGGACCCCTTACTCCTTGGAGGACCCCCCAAAGGACACCCCGGGGAACATGGTCGAACTCCTTCTCCAAATCCACAAAGCACATGTGGACAGGTTGGGCGAACTCCCATGAACCCTCTAGTATCCGATGGAGAGTATAGAGCTGGTCCAGTGTTCCGAGGCCGGGAAGAAGACCACACTGCTCCTCCTGGATCCGAGATTCGACACTCGGTCGAAGTCTCTCTGAAGCAGGATGTTCTCCTGAATCTGTGTGGACTCTGGATTCCTACATCGTGTCCTGTTTTCTCGTTCTTAAATATTTTGTTTAAGTAAATTACACTATTCTTATTGTAAATTTTACACAACTTTCTTCCTACTTTGATGAGCCTTGTGCATCCGTTTTTGTAATTATTTTTCAATATTAGTAAATGTAATTTACGGAAGCTTGTTAGGTTCACTTGTGAGTGTTTTTTTTTTCTCGCTGGTATCATGTTATTTCATGATACACAACTATCATGTTATTTCATGATACCAATTTATCATGATTTCATGAAATAACATGATAAATTCGTATCATGAAATAACATGATAAATAACATGTGTATCATAAAATAACATGATAGTTGTGTATCATGAAATAACATGATAAATTGGTATAATGAAATGAAAGTATCATGAAATAACATACCAGCGGGAAAAAACACACTCACAAGTGAACCTAACAAGCTTCCGTACTAATTAAACTGTAGATATGTCACTGTAGAAAAAATATGCATGAGTCGTATTTTGGGCTGAAGAAACGTTTGAATTCATATATATTCATGTCATTTTTCTTTTGTTTGTGGCAGATCTACAAAGTCCATCTACAGAATGGGGTTCACTTGTGATCAGTGTGGAAAGACCTGCAGCTCTGCTTTTAAACTAAAGAGACATTACAGAACTCACACTGGAGAAAAACCATACAAGTGTGATCTGTGTGGAACAGGTTTCACTAGAAAAGAAAGTCTCAAGATCCACAGCAGAATCCACACTGGAGAAAAACCCTTCAGCTGTGACGTTTGTGATCAGAGTTTTAGAGAAGAGCGTAATCTCAAAGATCATCAGAGGATCCACACAGGAGAGAAACCATTTGAGTGTGACGTGTGTGGAAAAACATTTAGGACCAAACAGAAGCTCTTACTACATCAGCGTGTCCACACAGGAGAGAGACCTCACCAATGTGACCAGTGTGAGAAGACTTTTACACATTTATCTAACCTCACTGAGCACTACAGAATCCACACTGGAGAAAAACCATTCATCTGCGGAGAATGTGGGAAGGAGTTTGCTGCTTCGTCCTCCTACAAAAGACATGAGAGAATTCACACTGGAGAAAAACCCTTTGCATGTGACCTCTGCAGTAAAACTTTTATAACCGAAGAACAGCGCAAACATCACCATTGGAGTCACACTGGAGAGAAGCCGTACAAGTGTGATCAGTGTGGAACATGTTTTACTACCAAAATAAGTCTCAAGGTCCACAGCAGAATACACACTGGAGAAAAACCCTTCAGCTGTGCCTTTTGTGGTCGGAGTTTTTCTCGGGGCGGTTCTTTAGAAGATCATCTGAGGATGCACACTGGAGAGAAACCATTTGTCTGTGAAAAG
This sequence comes from Knipowitschia caucasica, assembly GCA_964034765.1. Classification (NCBI taxonomy): domain Eukaryota; kingdom Metazoa; phylum Chordata; class Actinopteri; order Gobiiformes; family Gobiidae; genus Knipowitschia; species Knipowitschia caucasica. The sequence continues at coordinate 6,702,513 of OZ035825.1, forward strand.
TGTGGAAAGTCTTTTACTCGTGGGTCATCTCTTCATAATCACATTAAAGCCTGTGAGAAGCAGGTGTGAAGACGCAGCATCTGGAACAAAGTGAAGGAGACAGAGCTGAGGCTGCATCATGTGAACCCACAGTCAGACTCTACAGCAGGGGTGCTCACACTTTTTCAGCATGCAAGCTATTTATAAAATGATCAAGTCAAAATGATCTACCTACTACAAAAATGCAAAACATATATTTTATTTCTAAATATATTGAGGGTTCTTTATGTCTACAATGTAACTTGATGTAGATGCAAAACCGCATGATTTATGAAAGAATTTGCATCCACGCATAACCGAACATCTGCGTTTTCATCACATTCATCACATTCAAACATGTGGGTCCTCTGACGTCCTGCGTTGGAGAAAAACCACAGAAGTGGGCGGAGCTTAGATGCAGACGCCAGTGCTTGTGCAGCGGCACTTACAGTCATGTAGAAAAGGTGAAGACCTATGTTTACAAGCACTGACCCCCGTCCTCCGGTTTAGTCCTGGTTTAGTCCTGCCTGTTCACTTTGCTGCTCTCTGATGTGGAGCGAGGATGTCCGTTGCAGTGAACCGCTCTCAGCAGCGGACAATTTTTAAGGCAGTAATCCTTCCTCAGTGATCAGAGGTCACGCAAAACTCCGGTTATCTCTGTCTACACGCAAATGCATAAATGGAGTACCAATACTACCTTTGCGATCGACCGGTAGATCGCGATCGATGTATTGAGCACCCCTGCTCTACAGGATCACACTTCAGTCTTTACCCTGTGCTGCAGCTGCTGAGCTTTACAGACCAAACACTTATTGTGGATTTGAACATCTTTACTTTGCGCCTGGAGACTCGGACAAATCAGGTTTTTGTCTGAAAGGAAAATCTTATGGTTCCTTTAAAGTTGCATCGAGTCTAACTGTTAATTTACACAGGAGGCGTTAAAGTACGTACGCGTTATACGCGCGTAACATTTTTCCATGTTAACCAATGGTGACACTACTATTTACACTACTAGTGTTATATGTGCATATGACGAGAGGCTGCGCCTAATTTAGGATGGATTTCTAATTTTGTGCACGCTGCAACGCGTCTCCATGTCAAAACACATAGGAAATGCACACACGGAGGAGCAGCAGGTTTTACAGTGTTCTGGACATTGTTTTTTTCATTCATAAAGTCCCGTGTCTGGTCAGACCAGCGCACAGACCATGAAGACAAACACATGCATGTGATTTGTGTTGCTCTACATCAGTCCTCTGTACTGTCCTCTACACTGCTCCATAGACTACACAGGGAGAACATCAGAAGCCGCGGACCTGCGCACGCGGGCTCTGTGTAGATACAGCCGAGTAATGATACGCGCATATTCGCGCAGTAAACGCTTACGCGTCGTTAACGCCTACTGTGGAAATTAGCTGTAAGATTCAAAGTGACGTGATGTGGAAGGAGACAGAGGTTTGATCTGCAGTTTAGTTCAGAAAAAAAATGTCCCCACTCTGTTATAGTACAGAATATTGACTTATACATGTTATGTTGCCTAAATGGTGTTTTAGTATATTTACAATATCAATGTGTTTGTACAAATGTATTTGTGTTTCCAAGTGGTGGGCTCTAAATGGAGAAAGAAGTAAAAAGGTGCAGCCTCCCCATGAACATACAGAGCATATATATTAAACATGTTTCTTCTGCCGCTTTAGGACAAAGGATGCATTTTAGCTTTTGTGCTAATTCCAGCATCTTGATGTTGAAGCTGTTTCTGACACATTCATATGTACTGCCCTCATTCAAAGAAATAAACTGATGAATACAAATATGTCGTCTGTTTGGGACCATGAAGGAAGATCAAAGGAGGAAAACTAGTCCAGACAATAATGCAAGTTCAGTTGATTTGTCCTTTCTAAATCCATATTGATTGTTAGGATGTTGTGTTTTTCAATAAATGACTCCATTCTATTTACAAAGAGCGTTTCCTGTATCTCAGTACTTCCTTGTTTCCTCCAATAGCTATCAGTATTTTTGTATTTCTTCTTTATTTTCTATAATTTCTTCCTCTGGCTCGTCAAACTCGTCCGGATAATAGAATTCACTGGAGAATGCTCCCAGTTGTCGCCCATTATTTCTTTTTTACAGAGGAAACTCAGGAAAGCTATCAAGTGTGATACGCGCTGCGGACTGATTGTCATGGCAACGGTCCGAGGAAACATCAAATGTGATACGCACTATTCGGACCAATTGTCATGGAAACGGTCTGAGATGGGAAAATCTCAGACCGGTAATCAGCCAATCAGAGCGCGCGTACGGTCCAAGTCACATAATGTTTATGTCACGTCCTGATCCTAAAGTCACAGATTATTACACCACTCTCCATCTCTTCCACACTGGTGAATATATTGTGGATTAATGTTTGTCCTTTCACAGTGGGCCTGGTTCTGTTGGATAAAGAGAGAAAAGGTTTTAATGTTTCAGACGTGGATGGAACTTGATTTTTAATAAATCCAAGTTCAAATCTCTGCAGATAAAGATGTAATGTATCTATATGTTCAGTGTTCAGTGTTTGACCTGGAGGTCTGTATAAACCAATTAATACAATATTCTTCTTGTTATCGATTCCTATTTCACACAGAACACATTCCATTTTGTCTTTCACAACAGGGACAGTCATTCTGACAAAAGTCATATTTTTTACTATTTGACCAGAGTTTATTTCTGTACAGAGCCATCATTCTGACTGTTCCTGTTCTGTCTGAACATATCATTCTGAAGCTGCAGGAAGGCCTTATTATTCTCAAAGTGAGATTTAAGATACTTCCATTTAAAAGCAGAGTTTACACTGACTCTACATCAGTCTGAATAAAGACGATATTTGATGTTCTCTGTAATATTTCCAGTCATTATTTATGTTTGTATAAAAGTTCAGCTCTGGGTCGATGTCTGTCGTTACGTCATGCAAACTTATACTTACTAATCCTTACAAACTGATCCAGTTTAGATCATTGAGTGTCGTCCTTAAGGACTCAGTCCAGGTTTTCCAGTTCTTGTAGATCCTTGATCCATAGGACTCTCGTCTCTTCACGTGTTCTCACCAGTTTAATGTAGACTCTGCAGTTTGTGGCCCACATAGACTGGATCCTGACTTGTTTCCTTAAAGAAGCTATACCTGATTTATTTTCTATTGAGTTCATAAAAATGTGTCTTACTAGATACAAGTTGTATTGTAATCTGTAAATTAATGTAATTCTTGAGCTCATTGATTCAGCTGTGAATGAATTCAGGCCGTAAAAAGTGCTGAGTAGAGACTTCCACTCTCCTACAATCAAGAAATATAAATTATGTAATCAATTCGTACCCGTCAGTGCTCTGTAAAAGTTTCCCCTACCACAAAAAAATCATTGCCTTGGTAAGCACCTCTTACCAAGGCAATGGTTGCCATGGCAACTGTTACCATAGCAATAATTGCCATTGCAATCATTGCTATAAAAATGATTATCATGGTAACTGTTACCATGACAACTGTAACCATGGCGGCGGTTGCCAAGGTGATTGTTACCATAGCAATGGCTGCCTTGGCAACAGTTACCATAGTGATGGTTATTAAGTATATACAGTGCCTTGCGAAAGTATTCGGCCCCCTTGAACCTTTCAACATTTCGCCACATTTCAAAACAATTGACAAAAACATTTTTTTTTGTCAAGAATCAACAACAAGTGGGACACAATCGTGAAGTGGAACAACATTTATTGGATAATTGAAACTTTTTTAACACATAAACTGAAAAGTGGGGCGTGCAATATTATTCGGCCCCCTTGCGCTAATACTTTGTAGCGCCACCTTTTGCTGCAATTACAGCTGCAAGTCGCTTGGGGTATGTATCAGTTTTGCACATCGAGAGACTGGAATTCTTTCCCATTCTTCCTTGCAAAACAGCTCTAGCTCAATGAGGTTGGATGGAGAGCGTTTGTGAACAGCAGTCTTCAGCTCTTTCCACAGATTCTCGATTGGATTCAGGTCTGGACTTTGTAAGTAAGTAAGTAAGTAATCTTTATTTATATACCGCCTTTCACAGACCAGAGTCACAAAGCGGTTTACAATTGTTATTTTATGGGCACTTGTCCTCTCACTCCACACAGAGATGGGAGCGGGCCATTCTAACACCTGGATACGTCTATTTGTGAACCATTCCATTGTAGATTTGGCTTTATGTTTTGGATCATTGTCCTGTTGGAAGATAAATCTCCGTCCCAGTCTCAGGTCTTTTGCAGACTCCAACAGGTTTTCTTCCAGAATGGTCCTGTATTTGGCTCCATCCATCTTCCCATCAATTTTAGCCATCTTCCCTGTCCCTGCTGAAGAAAAGCAGGCCCAAACCATGAGGCTGCCACGTTTGCCATGTTTGACAGTGGGGATGGTGTGTTATTGATTCAAATAATTAGGCCCCAGAGATTATGTAAATACTTTTGCGTTGTCAGGGATGAACCAGACAGAGACGGATCATGGTGCGCCAAACTCTGGAAGTTTATTTAAGTTTCTCTCAAGTTCCACTGGTGTCCATTGTTTCTTTCTCTCAGACAGAATAAAGGCAGTACACAGTTTATATAGTCATTGTCACGTCACACATCGAAAGACATACGTGTCACAAAGAGACAGTCACATCATAGTCATAACATGGAGTCCTTGTAGAGTCCTTGTACAGTCCTGCACGTAGGCCATATTGCTATCTAATACTAACACCCTCCCCTTTGATCACATAATCACATGTGATCACTCAATTTGATCAATCAATAAAGTGAAAAAAGAAAAAAAAAATCTAAAAAAAAACTTTTAAAAAATTATTAAAAACAAAGAAAATGTATGCATTAAACTCATAATCATCAAATCAATATCAGTGGATTTTATCCTCTATCTTGGGAAAAAATAAATAAATAAATAAAGTAAATAAATAAACAAACAAAAACAAATCAAAAATAAAAACAAACAAAAACACTATTGGACACACAAGAACTCAGCAGATTCAGTCAAAACACAGACAAAAACGAGCTGAGTCTCAAATTAGAAGCTAATTTCACTTTTCTTACTCTATACTTTTATTCTAATTGTTTACACTTATTTCACTGTATTATTATCACTTTTCAATCTTAGACTATGTACTTTACTTTCACTATTCACTATAGAAACTATTCTAATCTATGTACAAATATGTTTGCATATTTGCTTATATTGAGCCATATTCTTAAACATACATTTTAATCTCTCTGTGGTTTACTTTCATTATCAGTGGATTATTGTCAGTGGGATTTTGCTCTATGTCTACTCTACATTCTCAGGAATAAAACTGAACACAGTAAGACAAATGGTTAACATTTACACTTCTATAGTGGTCAGTGATTTATTACTTTTTATTATCTAAAGATATTATTGTCAGGCATTTGGGATGAATGCCATCCATCCATCCATCCATCCATTTTCTACCCTTTAATCCATTTCTGGGTCAGGGGGGTGACAGTCAGAGATGCCACCCAAGTCTCATAGCACCAGCCCCTCACTGACCCTCTGCAGGTGGTGAGTCCACAGGAGGACGGCTGCTCTCTGAGTGTGAGCATAGCCTTGATCTTTCAGTGGGGGCTTTGGGCAAAGTGGGGTTAAGTGTCTTGCCCAAGGACACAACGACAGCAGTCATCAGTGGGAGTCCCATTTGGGATGAATGTACATCATTAATCAAGTTAGCATAATCCTTACAAGAGCTAATCTATTTTAGCAGGTTTGGGGTTGGGGTCAGTTATTCTACAATGGTGTTTGATTCTCTAATCTGTGCTGATGAATCAACAACTTTTTAAACTTCTCAAAGATATCTAAATATCTCATTAATCTAGGCTACACTCATGAACTTTTGTATTGTCAACATTCACCAATGTTTGAACACAAGTGAATTTGACAAGTATCTAATAAAACTGTAATTAAAACTGTAAGTAACTTTATCTACTTTTGAAGTAAAAGCTTGTGAAATGGTCCCTTTACCATTTGATATTAGCACTGGCTACAAATAATCTCTATTTTTGAAAGCATCTATGGTTAATGCATTTATCTATTTCTCTATTTTTACTCTATTTTTTAACTCCAAAGCTCGGCTGCAGCTTGAGCAAAGGCATATTTCTAATCTGTGACTTCTGTCACTTTTAATGGCTGTAACATAACTCTGATTCTAATATTTTAGCTGATCTATCAAAAGGATAACATTGTAGGGTACTATTTTAACTCTAAGTTGAAATGTGTTTATGAACAACAAAGGAAATCAAATTCTACTCTTTTACTACTATTTAACATCTACTTAAACGCTACAATACTCATACTTTATCATTTTCAAACATTTTAACAGTTGCTCAGTCTCCCAGACAAAAAAGTCCAAGTTTTTATCTGTCAGATGTCTGAATACTTAACATGTATTGCATTTGTCACAGTTGTGGTTCTGGTTGTAGCAATAGCATCGGCAATAGACGTTTTTCATTGGCTGGTTCTTGTTCTGCAAATGGCTGTGTCCAATAGATCATCAGATGTCCAGAAGCTAGGGACAAACAAAAACAAAAGAAAGAATCATGAGTATCTCTCTCATTTAGCACTCATCAATGGCATTATTTCAATAATATAAACATCACTCCCCAGTTTTCTCTCTCAGGTCCTCAGATCCTCAGGTCCTCAGGTCCTCAGATCCTCAGGTCCTCAGGTCCTCAGGTCCTCAGGGTCCCCAGGTCCTCTGAGGGTGAGTCTCAGTCGTCATCAGGTCAGGTCATATTTCAAGAGATGTCATCTTGGACATCAGTAGGGTCCAAGCCATGGTTTTGGTCTCCAGATTCATTCAGGTACTTCGGTTGCTCTGGTCTCTTCACTTGGACATCAGTAGGGTCCAAGCCATGGTTTTGGTCTCTCCAGATGCACATCAGGATCTCCAGATACAGTCTTTTCACTTGAAGCACATCAGGTCATTTGCGATGCACTTCTGGTCAATGGTGCAGTGTCACAGTTCCTGTACACAGCTTGTTATGCAGTAGTTACTCTCTATGGTTAAGTCACTTTGATTCTAATCCCAATCAATGTAATTACTTCACACAGTACAAAATCAACAAATCAAAAGTGTCAGGACAGAGTTCAATTAAGTCCATGACAATATAGAATTCAAATGAACATTTCTGGTCTCAAAAAATACTGATTCAACTAAAGATTCAAGTGATAGACAATTAAAAATATGTGTTTACATTGGAGTAAACTTTTAAAATGCTTTTTTCTCATGTTCTGCTTTTTCATGTATCTATATGTAAATGTGAATGTGTGAGTGTGTGTGTGTGAGTGTATGTGTGTGTGTGAATTTTGGGGGTTGTGTCTCCAGACTCCTCGAACCACCTGTAGGTCTCAAAGGTCACACTGTGGTGATGTAAACCAACTGGACACACTCTCAACTCTCCTCCAGGTCTCTCCCTGATGCTCCACCCATCACGTCTCCAGAAACCTCTCTCTACCCCGGTCTCTCTCACACCCACTCAGCTCTGGAGTGGGGGAGGGGCAAGGAGGTGGCATTTCCCTTTGCTCTTTGATCTGTGACCTGTGGCTGGGTGGGCTTTGTTGTCCAGTGTCCACTCCTGCTTTCCAGTGACCCTGTACAGTGTGTGCCCTTGGTCCTGGAACACAACCTTATAGTCAAAATCAAAACACAGATATCAGTATGTGAATGAGATTGTTTTTCTCTCTAAAGTCTAAACAATTTTGGAGCGCTCTTGGCTTTTCAACATGCGCTATGTAAATAAAGATGACTTATTATCTAACTAATGATGACATTTTTAGGACCAGAAACCAGAGGTGTGGACTCGAGTCATGTGACTTGGACTCGAGTCAGACTCGAGTCATGATTTTGATGACTTTAGACTCGACTTGACCAAATATAAAAAGACTTGCAACTCGACTTGGACTTTAACATCAATGACTCTGACTTTCACTTGGACTTGCGCCAATTGACTTGCAAAGACTTGCGTAACCCGGGCCATTTTTACCTTTCTCCGCATCTCTCTTTCTATCTATGCCGTCTCTGAAGAAACAAAGCCTCGCGGTAGTTGTAGCGCTCGCGCGAGAGTTCGAACGTGAGTTCCCCGCAGTTCGCGCAGCAACACTTCCCTAAACAAGCGGACTGCATTCACCGGTGGGTGTGTTGTCGTAGGGGAGCTGGAAATGAGCGAGCTGCAGGTATTTATCGCGACCTAACGTCATATTTTGTTCTACAAACCGTAATTGATATGCTTTCACTACAGGCGCCTCATACAATTGAATCGACGCAGTTGTCACACTGTGTGCCGTGTTTTAAAGAGGAACTGGTGAGTCAAACTAGCGCTAGCCTGCGCTGCTCTGTTGGCTCTTTCTTATATTTTTCTGTGTGGGCGCCGAGGCCTATTATTATGAGTATGTTTTTGCTGTGCTCCTCCTGCTAAAGTTTGCATACATTAGATAGTTGTTTTGATTATGTGCACTAAGCTAGATTAATACTTGCACTATTGTTTATGGTGCATTGATATGAGAATCAGTGCTTTGACTGATTGAATTAATTTATATGAGACATTTTATTATGTAATGATATATTGGTAATTATGAGATATTACTAATGCTGGTCCAGTTCATACAGGCCAGGTTCCTTCCCCTCCATTGGTCCCTTCAGTCCTTTATAATATAAGCATACTATTCATATATGCTGCACTTGCTACTTCCCATTAAAAACCCCAAAGATAAAAAGTATGTTGACACGGACTGCTCTGATTTTATGTGTGGTCTGTGCATGTGTAACTGAGCCTGCATCTGGCACAACATCCAATTAGATCACATAGATAGTTTTGATTTACCAGCAGCCAACGACATGGAACAAACTGTTAGTCCATGGGTCAGAGACCAACGAGAATGCACCAGCAAAATGATTCCTAACATTATTTTGTTTGCCTACAAAAGTACGTGGAGACCAACAAGAAACAAATCGCGGTCAAAAAGACTCGAGAGGACTCGAAAGTCAAACCGTCGGACTTGGGACTGACTTGAGATTTGTTGGCCTTTGACTTGGACTCGACTCGGGACTTGCCTGTCTTGACTCGTGACTTGACTCGGGACTTGAGGGCAATGAATTGAGACTGACTTGTGACTTGCTAAACAATGACTTTGTCCCACCTCTGCCAGAAACTAAAGAAGTTATGAAAACAACAATTATACTCAAAACAAACAACCTTTTAAACCTTAAAAAATGTGTACTTTTGTACTGTGTGTTTAATTATCTTGAACATTTATCTCGGCATATATTCTACTAATTTAAAATAATTGCAGCATTTTCAAATTAAGTCAATATGAATTGGAGCACATTTTAGAGCCAGTCTCCTCTGCTGTGTGCATCAGCAGGAGCAACAAGGTCAGGCGTGTAGTCAAAACAAAAAAGTCAGCGCTTGAATGTGAATTGGGTAGAACTCAATATAATAGTTTTACAGCTAATCCTAATTCCCTCTTTCTTTTTAGACGAAGTCTATAATCAATCATCACTTTTAACACAGATTCTAATTTAAATGTTTGAAAAACGGCTTTTGCAACTAAAATAAAAACATAAAACAAACACAACTCACAAAAAGTTAAGAAATAAGCAGCAGATTTAAAAAGAAAAGCAAAGCTTTTTGTACTAATCTTTGGGTTTCAAAAACATACTAATTCAAAACTTCTATTCACTAATGGTGTTTAAAAACGTTTAACTGTGTCATAACACAATGTTCAATGGCAAATTTCGCAAATTTAAAAACTTAATAAAAGCCAAAATCCTAAAAGCAGGTTTGTTCTGATTCAGAACCAGAGTAGCAAAGGAGGGGGCCGTTTCCCCTGACAACTGCAGCAAGATAGAGATGTGCACACACACAGGCAGAAAGAACTTTCAAGATTACTTTTTTAAGCAAATATAACTGATGTTGTTCTTTAAACTTTTGTCATCCAAGTCTAGAAATGTCCATCCAAGTCTAGGCGCTCTTAGTGTTTAACGTTTCCGTTTCTATTTTATCGAGGTAGCAAACTAGTTTAAACTCAAAATCTCTTTCTAAAAAACAAAAACAACTGTCGGATACAACCCTCTCATAGCTCAACTGTAGATAAAACTCTGCAAAAAATGTAAATAACTCACAAAAGCTCTCATAGCTCAACTGTAGATAAAACTGCATTCTCCGGTGAACTCTGTTCACGCCGAAAACAAACTAAAAAACAAAAAACTCCCTTTTTCTGTATGTAATTTAAACCGTGATCACTGAAATATTGTTGCTTCTTTACTTTTGTCATTTATCAAGCTTGGAATTTGTTAATTACAAAACTTTTATTGACAAAAGGCCTCCTTAACACGTTTCCCTTTTTAAAAATTGCTTTTAATTTTACACCATGGTTTCACTAAGGATCCTTCTCTATCTTTTCTCAAAGGGACTCTAACCCCAAAAACGTTTTCTCATAGGGACTCTAACCCTGAAGCTTCTTCTCAAAGGGACTCTAACCCCGAGACTTTTTCTCAAAGGGACTCTAACCCCGAGACTTCTTCTCAAAGGGACTCTAACCCCGAGACTTCTTCTCAAAGGGACTCTAACCCCGAGACTTCTTCTCAAAGGGACTCTAACCCCGTCAGGTAGCGAACCTGTTTTTAATCTAATCTGATCTATAGATACATGACATTTGGCAGACCTCAAAACAGACCATAATTTAGTTCACTCAATTAGCAGACTTTGAATAAACAGGTGTCCGCTCTTACCTTTTGTCGAACAGGGCGCCAGGCACCGTCAGAAGTCCACCAAATATCAGCTTTTCCACGTCCAACCAGGTCTCCAGATCATGAACCAGCGCTCACTAGTACCAGGAACTAGTCGCCATCGGCAGAGACCAATCGCACATCAAAAATCCCCGGAATGTGGACATGGGAAAACAATTTTAAACGCTCAGTCCAAAAAAGAGGACACAAAAAAAATATAGTGAGAGAGCGAAAAAGAGTCCTGGAGCCGGTCGCCTCTCCAGCCTGCTGGACCGCTCCCAGGCCCCAGATACTCTCAGCTCTCCCACGCCGAGAAAAAGAAACAAAGAAAACTCCCTCAAAACAATCCAGAGAATGGCACACACTGAGCCGCACATTCTCCACCAAATCTGTCGAGGATTTAGCAGACAGAGACGGATCGTGGTGCGCCAAACTCTGGAAGTTTATTTAAGTTTCTCTCAAGTTCCACTGGTTTACTTTGTTTCTTTCTCTCAGACAGAATAAAGGCAGTACACAGTTTATATAGTCATTGTCACGTCACACATCGAAAGACATACGTGTCACAAAGAGACAGTCACATCATAGTCATAACATGGAGTCCTTGTAGAGTCCTTGTACAGTCCTGCACATAGGCCATATTGCTATCTAATACTAACAGCGTTTTTATCACACTTTGATGCAACTGTGGTTAAAGTTAAACTCATCATTCTAACAATGCACAAGACAGTTCATTTCCACTATATGTTTTGTTTATCAAGCCATTAGCATCAGCAAATGCTGAATCTCTGTTCGTGTCTGTCTCTACCATCGACACTACACATGTCTGAAAGACACGATCCCACTCTATTGTTATTTTCTTCAATCCCTTCCCCCATCCAGGTGAAGGCTTCAAATAACCCACTCACGGGCCTGATATGCTCTGGTTTGAGCTTGAATATTACGTTTTAGCAAGAACATTGTAAAAGTGGTTGAATAGGCCTACTGTACTTTTGTAACACAAATGAAAAAGACATGCGGTCGACAACTGAAAACGTAGGATTTCACCGTGTAGCGCACTGCACCAAATAGCGCTATCCACCATATAGCGCAATTTCACCTGGCATACATATACTGTCTTTACAAAACTTAATTAGTGTCAGGAATGAACCAGACAGAGACGGATTGTAGTGTGCCAAACTCTGGAAGTTTATTTAAGTTCCAGTGGTTTCAATTGTTTCTTTCTCCCAGAACATGAACCAGCGCTCACTAGTACCGGGAACTAGTTTCCATCAGCAGAGACCAATCACACGTCAGAAATCCCCGGAATGTGGACATGGGAAAACAATTTTAAACGCTTATTGAGTCCAAAAAAGAGGACAAAGAAAAATATAGTGAGAGAGCAAAAAAAGCCCCGGAATCGACCGTGGTGAAGTTAGTTTGAAGTTGGATATCCGACAGACATTCGCCGCAACATTTAAGTGCACCCGTACTACAGACAGTACGGTAAACACACGGAGACATGTGCGCTGGTATTTTATAAATGCATTAAAAATACTTAAAACATTTAAATGACAAAATAAGAGGTGTACCTGCTGCAGCTAGTGGAGGACTATGATCCTGACCTGATTTGGAGTCAATAGCTCACATGACCTGGAAGCTATTGAGCTAAAATGCTAATATTTACGTATACAAATGAATTTAAAATACTTAAAACATTTAAATGACAAAAGAAGAGGTGTACCTCCTGCAGCTAGTGGAGGACTATGATCCTGACCTGATTTGGAGTCAATAGATCACATGACCTGGAAGCTATTTCAACTCACCCCTCCGGGAGAGCTTCTCCCAGGTCCCGGCAGAGGAGAGGGACATCAAGTCTGATTGGACCATGTTCTCTTCTTCTATCGCCGAGGCAGCGGCTCGTAGCTGTGGTTGCAAGGTCTCTGGTGCTGGTCCCGGCGGCAAACCCCGAACCCGGTGGTGGACACCGGCAGTACGGAGTCCTATCGAGCCATGATGGTTTGTGGGACTCCTGAGGCAGCTGTCCAGTAACGACAGGCCAAGCGTACCGCGGTCCGTTCTGTTGTAGAGGCAAAAACCAGGGACTGGGAAGAGTCCGGAGAGTCCATGGAGCATGACAATCAGTCGGCCTCGAAGAGATTCTGGCAAACCGTCCAGCGCCTCAGGAGGGGGAAGCAGTTCTTTGCCAACACCGTGTAGCTCTCGATTTATCGGTCAGTCTTTGTTCCCTCCCTCACCTATGGTCATGAGCTTTGGGTAATGACTGAAAGCTGTAATGACACGGATACAAGCGCTGCTTCTCCACGTCGAGAGGAACCAGTTGAGGTGGCTCGGGCATCTGTTCAGGATGCCTCCTGGATGCCTGTTCCGGGCACATCCCACTGGGAGGTGACCCCGGGGAAGACCCAGGACACGCTTGAGGGACAATGTCTCCCAGCTAGCATGAGAGTGCCTTGGGGTTCCCCCGGACGAGCTGGAGGAAGTTTTTGTGGATAGGCAAATCTAGGCCTATCTGCTTAGACTGCTGCCCCCGCAACCCGGCAACGGATAAAGCGGAAGATAATGATATGGATGGGTAGTAATTTAAATGTAAAAAAAAAGAGGTGTACCCCTGCAGCTCAACAGCTTCCAGGTCATGTGATCTATTGACTCCAAATCAGTTTAGGATCATAGTCCTCCACTAGCTGTAGGAGGAACACCTCTTCTTTTGTCATTTAAATGTTTTTAAGTATTTTAAATTAATTTTATACGTAAATATTAGAATTTTAGTTCAATAGCTTCCAGGTCATGTGATCTATTGACTCCAAATTAGTCAGGATCATAGTCCTCCACTAGCTGTAGGAGGTACACCTTCTTTTATAATTTAACTTTTTAAGTATTTTTAATTAGTTTTGATATTTAAATATTAGCGTTTTAGCTCAATAGCTTCTAGGTCATGTGATCTATTTACTCCAAATTAGTTTAGGATCATAGTCCTCCACTAGCTGTAGGAGGTACACCTCTTCTTTTGTCATTTACATGTTTTAAGTATTTTTAATTAATTTATATACGTAAATATTAGCATTTTAGCTCAAAAGCTTCTAGGTCATGTGTTCTATTGACTCCAAATCAGTTTATGATCATAGACCTCCACTAGCTGTAGGAGGAACACCTCTTCTTTTATAATTTAACTTTTTAAGTATTTTTAATTAATTTAAAATTTAAAACCAAACACTCAATAATAAAATACCAGCGTACATGTCTCCGTGTGTTTACCGTACTGTCTGTAGTACGGGTGCACTGAAATGTGGCTTTTGAGTCGCAATGTACCCAGAGCGAAGGAGAGGTTTGCCGAGAGGGAAAGACCGTTGAATGTCTGTTGGATATCCAACTTCAAACTAACTTCACCGCGGTTGGAATCGTCACCTCTCCAGCCTGCTGGATAGTGCCCAACTCCAGATACTCTCAGCTCTCTCACGCCGAGAAAAAGAAAACAAAGGAAACTCCCTCAAAACAATCAAGAGAATGGCGCACACTGAGCCGCGCATCCTCCACCAAATCTGTCAGGAATGAAGCAGACAGAGACGGATCGTGGTGCGCAAAACTCTGGAAGTTTATTTAAGTTTCTCTCAAGTTCCAGTGGTTTCCATTATTTCTTTCTCTCACACAGAATAAAACTCACGTGTGATTCACGCGTCTTTTATTTTCCCCCTCCCAGTGACGTTGCAATGACCAAACAACCTCCAGGTTGGCACTTGTGAGCATGGGTACATTGCGCAGTCATCGCTCTTTCTTCTCTCTTCACTAGGAGAGAGGCATTTTAAGCCTAGCGTAACTGTTACATCGGACTTATATCCGTCGCCCATATGAAGTTTTCTGCCCCGCGCAAACATCGACAAGACTGGTTAAAACGGCCAACTGCTTGTAGCAGGCCAGTCTCTGGAATAACCGCAGACATTATAACTACTGCAAGAACGTAAACTTTGCATCACGTTGGTGATCTTCCAATAAGAGAGATACGTTTATGGATAGAGAAACTGATTGTGTATAATAACGCTAAACGTTATCTGACTCAAACAGCTCCGCTGGTTGTCTTCGCTCCAACCCAGAAAAAAGCAGCACTGCCAAGTTTTTGCTCTGTGCCTCTCTAACCTTATAATAACATACATAAATGTAACCAAGAAGATGCTTTCAAATAATTTAGCAACTGTAATCATTCTATTTTAAACTCCCTGCAAACTTCTCTCGCTGCGTCTCACTCCTCTGCAATCTATTTGAATGTTATTACACATACAATATAATAAGTCTAAGCACGTGAACACTTAGCCCGTGTATTTACACAGACTGTTAAGTATAAAAGAATGAGGCCCTTGCATTAAGAGCCTCTGTTGCTGTGAGGCCCACATCATCAGGTCTCGGTGCCGTTTCTGTGTAGATCAGAGCACACGTTCTGTCCTCGGCTGGAGTTGTTCTCTGGAGGCTTTTAAGCGGGAGTCAAGGATAGGCGCGATTCGACTGTTTTGTCAGCATTATTTTCTTTTTTGTTTAACTGCCTCCCCTGCGCGAATTGGCAAATGTACTCAAGGGACTCCTAAATACCGTGGCCCACATATGAGTATATTAATAGGAATCAGGAGCTTTCTGACCCACCCACCCCGCACCTGACCAATGACCTCCTAATTTGTTTTGAGGCAGTCCAACCCGCCCGAAACCGCGGGAAAAAGAACCACGCGGTTGACTGCGGGGTTTCGGGCCGACGGCCGCGCATCTCGCAATGTCCTGTTCAGGGCTGCAGGAGCAAATTGTCCATTATTTTAATTGGAGTATCTGGTCCATGCACGCTGATAAAGTAAAGAAAAGTTAGTATCAAGCCAAAATTTCAGAAGCCACCAGTCTGCGATAGGATTTTTGAGTTGAAGGCATTAACTTAATTCTTCAAGTTGTGTTGAAGAACTACACTTATATTAAGTTGTGTCAGTTAAGGGTTTTCCCAAGTTCTTGCCAACTAAGTGTTTTAAATTCAA
The DNA here is from genome assembly GCA_964034765.1 of Knipowitschia caucasica. Classification (NCBI taxonomy): domain Eukaryota; kingdom Metazoa; phylum Chordata; class Actinopteri; order Gobiiformes; family Gobiidae; genus Knipowitschia; species Knipowitschia caucasica. Next base: position 6,718,309 of record OZ035825.1, read on the forward strand.
GTTACTGGAAATTTCAAGTCTAGTGATAAAACCTTACTTATTTAAGTTCAGATATACTGTTCCCTACAATAACTTACTATTTTGAGATTTAAATTAGCCCCCCATTATAAGATCATCGAGATTTTTAGTTCCAGGATCCTCTTCCACACGATTTCCAGCCATGCATCAGGTTGCCTGCGACTGGGTAGATCTATAATAACCACAACACACCCTGACTGCCGAGCTCCAACCATACTCTCTCCTCTCTGTCCTCCGGCAGCAAGCAGCCTGATCACCACCACACCTGCGCTTCCCTTTTTTGGTTTTTCCTTTGTAGTTTTCGCTCCGTCTAGACTTGTTGTTTCTGTATAATAAATATATAACTTTTAGTAACCGTTGTCCTTCAATGTTGCACCCTGTAGTCGCCAGGGTGTAACAGTTTATCGGTTGCATGCAACTTCATCTGGACAAGGATCACTTGGGTAAGTTGAAAGAACACGGAGCACCAAGGAAACCATATGCGAGACATGAGAACATGCCAATTCCACACAAAAAAGTGTGCCTGTCCCAACCGGGATTCGAACCTGACCTTCGTGTCAAGAAGCGAGAGTGCTACCACCTCAGCCACACTACGTGCCGCACACACATGCTTAGAACAGTAGGGAACAAACTTATTGTATTCTAAGACTATGACCCATAGAAGAGAATATACATAGGCTACTCCTTGGCTAGGCCGTCGCGATTACGGTTGGTAAAATTAAATATTGTCATTTGCTTCTGTCCTTGTATAGTCAAAATATAAACTCTATCACGACTGAATATTTTCTTCCCGGTAAAAACTAAAGCTCATTTCATGGCTTGTCATCACATACAAAACTTTGAACATCGTTCAACAACCACAAATCCTGTCACACTGAATGTCATCACAATACTTTATCTTCTTTACATCCTGAACAATCTTATACCATAACAATCAAGGACAAGGTGTGTTTTTTTATTGTTTGACCATTGTCCACAGCTTCTAACCATAATGATTGTGAGATGCTCAATAACACGTTTAAGCAACTTTTGTTAACTCATCATGCTATCAATGTGCAGAAGCCTGTACTTTTCCTTGTTTTGTCTAATACTAGAAGGCCAAGCTCACATGGTGCACCCGGCCCCGTGGAAGCTGCTGATTGGAGTCTCCCTGCCTCCGCTCCCCTGGTATAATACAAGCCTCTGCATTCTGTTGTATCTGTCTGTTCCGTACAGCTGTCTCGTACGATCGACAATAACAACACTGTACATTCATGTCAGAATGAAAGACGCCGAGATCCCTGACGTTGTCATCTCGTCTTTCAGGAGCTGGAGATGACGGGCATTGTCTGTAACACCTAGAGAACAGAAAGACTGTTTTTTTTTACAACATAAATGTGTTATTTTTTTCAGCAAACTGAGAAACCTCACAATAGAATAGCATCTCTAGGAGTCAAGCCATGGCCGAATCTGCACACCCCCTGATTCCACTCAGGCCATGCTGTTGAGCTGCTGATACATGGACAACACCAACGACCTCTTTTGCATGGTCATCATTTGGAACATTAGATTTCATCAATATGGTCATAATTTGGCACATAATCGTGGATCTCTCATGAAAAATTATATGACAGAATTTTGAGAACTGAATTTGAATTGCTGAAATTCTGGACACTATAAAGCTCCAAACGATCGCGATTGAAAGACACTGTCACAAGAAGAATTCATAGCTCGACCACAGAATGCAAGCACTGAGAAAAATCAACACCGGAGAAGTCGGGAGTAGAACTGTTTTCAAGCATATCTCTGAAACCCATAAGCGACTGATGTAAGGTATCTTGGTAATTTTAATCTGAAGATGTCGTTGACAAGTTTTTTATGAAAGATCCTTTGAAATGATTCTTATTAGCGTTATCTGAGTTTTTTGAAGTAGCCGGAGTAGAAGTACCTGGAGTTTAAGTATTGGAGTTATGATTCGTTATGTTGCTGTTAAATCTACGATCCGATGGTACACACTTCGACTTGTGTGACAGAGGGGGGAATGTGGAGATGTCATAACAACTTTAAAAACACAACCTTTGGTTTAAAGTTAAACTCATCATTCTACTATGTGCAGAAGCTAGTTCTTTTCCCCTTGTTTCCGATCTATCTGAGGCCAAGCTACATGGCACAAGTGCGCAGCCATGCTGGATTGGAGGGTTCCTGCCACTCGCAATCTGTATAATACACATTGCTAAAATAAAATATAAATGTTTTTTCCCCCCCCCCACTGTTGTAATCCTGTGTTCGCTGCTGGCTCATACGAATCGACATTAAAACCATTGTCTATCTGGTCTGAAATTGTAATGACGCGATCCAGACTTGTCATCTTCAGTCAGGGTGGATGGAGCGTACATGCGAGCCTTGTCGTAACATCTAGCGTTCAGAAGACATACTTTTTGTAATTAAAAGAAGTCATAATTTCAATACTTTTTATTTCTATTACACCATTAGTAACTAAATGCTTGCGTATCTAATTCTTTTTTTAGGAGGGAAGCGCTAGTCAGGACCAGCTCTCCATTCGCCTCGCAACATCTTAACACTTACCAGCAAATCACAACTCCCATGAACGGCCCAGGCCTTGTCCAAATTTGGGGCTAGTTTAGAAGAAGGAGGATACTAACCCGCTACTTGGGATTTGCTAACACTATGCATGTTCAATGACGGTGATGAACGAAACAACAGGGTGGACATAAGGGTAGGGCTTGTTTAATTTGTCGGCATCTGGGGGAGGAAGGTCTTCAGACGAATGAGTGTACTCTTCCAGACTCGTGAACCCAGGAGAAATTAATAATACTGGACAAGCACGTATTATATTTTGGGTCAAATTATGCTTATGACAGTATGTTTTCATCTAGACATGAAGCAAGCTGATAATGTTGAATAAAAAACAGTATGTTTCCATTCTGACTGAAGTCACATGATAATGTTATAAAACAAGATAGTTTCATTCTGACTGAAAGCACACATAATTAATGCTTATACCAAAACAGATGTATCTGTTTCCACTTCATGACATGAAGCACATGATCACAGGCTCGTTATACAAAACAGTATGTTTTTCATTCTGACTGAAGCATCCATCGATAATGATTATGTGATGTCGAGAAATGCACAAAGCCACTAGGTGAAAAACCTGTAAACTATTCAGGATCCTCCCCCGCTCCCACTAGATGGCAAAGTGAAGCTCGGTACTGTGATAACGGCCCTTAATTTACCAGAACAACACGTGGCCGTAGTCACCAGTTGATTTTTCGTTGTTACTAATAACCTGTGGGGTCATTTGCACCGTGGAGGTTTGAAAGATATAAAGTGCCAAATGCACACTCCATGCGATGCTAGTGTTAAAGCTGCGTTCATATCTTTGTCAAATACTGTTTCCTTTTCTCCATAGCAAGTCTGTAACAAAGATCCAATAATCTGAAATTGTCAGCTATTTACATGGTTTTATGAAACAGCATTCTAAGAAAAACAGGTTAAAAGACGAACATTCCCACAAAATAATCATCACAGTCAATTATAACACTGTAAAATTTGAATTTACCTGTTATGGCACTCTTGTTTTAGGTCACTATGATTGTAGAAGATTAAAAGATGTTACTTTTGGCCATTAAACAACACGACAACACTCATGAATTGGTCGAAAATCAAGATGTATTGATTCTTTCATAATCTGATCTCAAAATGGACCTGGTCCGGTGGTCCATTTTGGACGGTGAGTGAAAAGTTTTTGAAGGCAATGCATGCAAAGTAGTGGCTACTGCTCAAAATAAGAATTTGTTACAATATGCTAACTAAATGATGTTTTAAACCCGCGGTATAATGGATCAACACTTCTACCCGAAGAAATCATCAAAAACGCTGCTGGCCATAACTTAAGGAGCATTCCGTATGTCTAAACATAGATTCTTCCAAGGTAGGCTTACAATCTTGTATTCAAATCTTCAGCATGATTATGGACAAAGCAAAGTCGTGATGATTAGAGCTACTATTGTTTGTTTAATGATTAAGTTGTCCTCACTAAGTTGTCCTGTTTTGATTTTTTAAGACAACGCTCCAAAACACACAGCAAAAAGTGTCAAAGCCTGCAATCAAAGGAGGGGAGACGTCACTGGTACCGACAGAGCACACCCAACGCGCAGAGTGAGTTACGTAGTTATTTTCATATATATATATAAATAATATTATATATATAATTATAACTATATAATATATATTCCTGTTGAATACCATCGCTGATCGGAAAATAAGGAGGCTAACAGTGCTACATAGTCAGTGTTTTGGTTTACAGGTCAGCACGTAACAAAACAACAGAATAACAAAAACAGATCGACACCATTGAGTTAGTGGTTGGGGCGTCCAGTGAAAAGATACATTCGCTGTAGAGGCCAAAGCCGATGAGCAAGCGACGCACTGAACCTCGCCGCAATAAGAGTTTTTTTTTGTGCTAAACAAACTCACAAACCCAGTTCTGCAATAAATTATATAGACCACCTGGATCAAAGTCACTTCGACCATGGTCAGAGCCTTGAAAGGAGAGCCACTGCTTGATGATATCCCCACGGCCACAGGGAATGTCCACGTTTAGCCTATACTTCAGCCTACTATGTTAGGCATTTTTCTATATCCGACGTGTTTGTCCAAGGTGCAATTTGCCTAATTATAATAAACATTTCTCCATATAAAACTGAATCGGATCCTTGTTGATAGTATTGTGATTGTAGTCCATTGATTGCACACCCAGCGCACTGAGCCAAAATGCTCAGTCGTCTCTCTCGTCTTATTTATCTCACGCCGTGTTATGAAAATGGGATTTATTTTAGACCAATACTAATTAAAACTTTGCTCAGCCAAACATAAAATACCAAAGAAGACCTCACTAAAAATCACGAGCAGGCAGATTGCTTCAGAATGTCTTTTTATTTACGAATTCAGCATAGATTTCTATAGACAATACAATAATTATTTTAAATATATACGGTTAATGCAATTTGTATTATATAGATAAAGATATAAAGAAAGAAACTATCATCCAACTATAAACACATTTACATACACATGCACGCCCAGCCGCAGGCCAGGTATAGGCCTGGTAGGCCGGTGCTATATCAACAGTACCAGTTTTTTCTTGGCCCTTCCCAATTTTGTTCTTCGCCTCTCAAGTCCACTAACTTATTTTGTTTAAAGTCATCATTTTCAATATTTATTTATTTTATACACACATTATATAACTAAAATGTTGCGTTCTAATCTTTTTTATGAAAATATGAAGCCAGTTTCTCCAATTTTCCCCTAGGTTGCCTTGCAAACTCAGGTTCTGTGGTGGTTGAAACTGTGCCATCTTCTCATTTCGCGTTCACTTCTGACACCATGTAATATGTAATGAAGGAGGCTTGACGACTCATCAATTTGTTAGCCATGCGTTTACTCGGTGCCACATAACATAACCCGCACTCCCGCCTTCCTGACGTACGTGCGTAAGTGACCATTGGCTACGGGTGCCTGTTTGCACTAACTTACATCACAGGCATGGGGGCTGAAAGATTAGCGGAAGTCGCCTGGAACTCGCAAAGATCTATGGGAAAGTCGCCTGTATTTGGGCATCGTCTGGTCCTCCCGGTTCTGCGCAGTGTATTATCTCCCATAATGCGTTGCGCTAAACACGCGTGTGTGGGTCTCACACCGGGTCTCACGCACGTGCACAGAGGGGCTCGGCCGCGCTCTGACCAATCAGAGCAGTTCATCAGAGCGGGAGTTAGAGCGAGAGCCAGAGGAGTAGAGTTTGTGGCACTAACGTGTGGATTTAAACAAAACCGAAGGATTTAAGAAGAAAAAAAGTTCAGGATGACAAGGGACACTAAAATCCCCACAAAATCCGACCTTTATGAAAGCTGTAGGTTCTCTTTCAGCTGAGGTTGAGCTGTTTTAATATGCATTGAGTTCTATGGGGAAAATTTCTGGGTAGCCCACGTGAATTTAGTCTGGTTTAGTCTGCAGTACCGCGAGAATCCCCCGAGCACATGAGTTATTCAGCTACAAGCTGTAATACCCTATCCAGTTATTATAATAGATCCATGGTCAGAACACAGCTCTCCTCAGCGTTGCCATGGAGACAGTAGAGAAGTCTGCTCCCACCTTCAGACCAAAACATCCAGTGGAAAATACCCGACTTCTACAGACTGTTGTAAGGAGAGCTCAGTCTGAGCACGACACTAAAGTCTGATCAAAGATCCACAGGTGAATAAAAGAGGTTTAAAGTCTGTTCTTCATCTGTGTCTCTGCTGAGTCTCTTTACAGCTGCACTCTCTCAAGGGGCGGGGCCTCACACTTTTTTAATCATACACTCTCAGGAAGCCAGGTAAAGCTTGGGCTCCAACACTGAGGACACACAAATGTGTAACTGATGCTTTCAGATGTTCATCAGGACCAGAACAGGACAGGACTCAGGAGTGATGTCTCTGTTGTTGAACGAGGCCTTCTCTAAATACATTCAATGGACAATTTCAGCCAAAGACACTCACTTTCAAATGTGCCTCTCAGTGTGACTGTAGTCCTGCAGCACAGCAGCAGGGGGCGCCATACTCCTTCATAAATGTGGAGCTGAGGGATTAGAATCCTGTGTGTGATGATTCCAACATGTTCATATATCAGCCTTAAAACCAGCCGCACTAGAACCACCCTTTAATGTTGCTCAAACTGTGTGTGCTTTTCTACAACAAACATCACAATATATGAATGATATCATACAACAGCGGCTACACAACTGTACACACGTTTATTCACAAACAACTCAAACCACGTCATTTACATTTACATCATGAAGCATTAGACATGTCTCAATCACTTGTTTTCCTGCTTTGATCCTCCTTCATAGAACTAAACACACTATATTTATGTGGTAGATTTACTTTAGTTTATTTGAATATTCATCAGAGTGTGAGCAAACAGCTGCAACATAAACTGGAACAAAGAGGAAAAGATCTGAGGGACATTTCAAATCAAATCCTTTAGGGACATGGCGACGCCTTTCCACCTCTCAGGTCTTCATCAGGAAGAGTAGAGTCAAGGGGTCGGGGGTCGGGGAGGGTTTAATAAGAACCACAAGTCACATGACAATGTATTTCAACTAAGGAGAAAAAAAAAAGAACATAGACTCTGAAGAGTGTAGGAAACCTTGACAATATTCTGTAAAACTACAACATAAAACTACTGTTGTGGTCGATACAGTATGAAAAACTAAAGAATTCCATAAATCCAGCAGTTACACACATTTATACACGCCCAAAACATACTTCAAACTAAAATGAATGTTCCGTAGTAGCTGATATATATGGTCTGTTTGGATTAGAGGAGCCCAAAACGTTCTGTTCCCACAGACCCAGGCTCAGGGCGCCACAGTTGGGGCGTAGGCTGCTCTCAGAGCTGTGTCTTTGATTTGTCTGTAGTGTTTGTCCTTGAAGAGAATAATGTTGGTGAAGTGCTCAGTGGGGGAGATCGACCAGAAAGTCACTGAGAGGCTTGTGTGGTCAGAGCATTTATCTGAGAAATATGTTCAAGCTTGTGGACCCTCAGAGTGATCTATGTAAGTTACAAAGACTCTACATCAGAGTAACGAGCAGAGAATCAGGCTCATACCCAACGTCTTCTAACTGTTTAAGAATGTGTGTAGTATCTTGTAGAAATGATGCTAAAGAGTTTGTTAAGTGCTTTATGAAGAAATCAATGTGTTTTGATGCAGGTTAAGTCAGAGTTCCTTTGACACTAATTCTGGTTCTATCTGGATGGAACTGTGTGTGTTCGGTCTGTAAAGCTCAGCAGCTGCAGCACAGGGTTAAGACTGAAGTGTGATCCTGTAGAGTCTGACTCTGGGTTCACATGATGCAGCCTCAGCTCTGTCTCCTTCACTTTGTTCCAGATGCTGCATCTTCACACCTGCTTCTCACAGGTTTGAATGTGTCCATGAAGATGTGAACCACGAGTAAAAGACTTTCCACACTTTTCACAGACAAATGGCTTTTCTCCAGTGTGGATCCTCTTATGCAGTTTGAGAGAACCACTCTGAGTAAAGCTCTGACCACAAACGTCACAGCTGAAGGGTTTTTCTCCAGTGTGGATTCTGCCGTGAACCTTGAGTTCTCCTTTTGTAGTAAAACTTTTCCCACACAGATCACACTCAAACGGTTTTTCTCCAGTGTGAGTTCTTTTGTGATTATTGAGATCTCCTCTTTGGGAAAATCTGTGCCCACACAGGTCACACTCGTGCGGCTTCTCTCCAGTGTGGATCCGATGGTGAAGTGTGCGCTGTTCTGCAGTTCTAAAAGTTTTACTGCAGAGGTCACATGCAAATGGTTTTACTCCAGTGTGAATTCTCTCATGTCTTTTGTAGTTTGAAAAACGAGTAAACTCCTTCCCACAGTCTCCACAGACAAATGGCTTATCTCCAGTGTGGTTTCTGTAGTGCTTAATGAAGCTAGATAATTTTGCAAATGTCTTTTCACATTGGTCACATTGGTGAGGTCTCTCTCCTGTGTGGACACGCTGATGTAGTGAGAGCAGCTGTTTGATCCTAAATGTTTTTCCACACGTGTCACACTCAAATGGTTTCTCTCCTGTGTGGATCCTCTGATGTTTTTTGAGAGTACCATGTTCTCTGAAATTCTGACCACAGAAGTCACAGCTGAAAGGTTTTTCTCCAGTGTGGATTCTGCTGTGGGCCTTGAGATTTCCTTTTGTGGTAAAACCTGTTCCACACAGATCACACTTGTATGGTTTTTCTCCAGTGTGAGTTCTGTGGTGGGTCTTTAGTGCAGAAGCCGAGGTGCAGGTCTTTCCACACTGATCACAGGTGAACCCCATTCTGTAGATGGACTTTGTAGATCTGCCACAAACATAACAAAGACATGTTATTAATATAAAACGTTTCTTCAGCCCAAAACACAATTGTAATTGGACTCAAAACTAATTACATTTCCTTATTTTGAAAAAGCAAAATTAAAAGAGTGCACACGCCTAAAAGAGGAAGAAAGTTCTGTATAAAATAGTAAAACAATAAAGTGTACGTTTATTTTCACAAAATAATAATATGAAAAAAAGTGATGAGATGCTGGAACCCAGAGCCCACAGACTCAGGACAACAACTCTGCTTCAGGTCGAGCTCAGGAGGGGAGAGAGGGAGAGACAGGAAGAGGAGAGAGTGAGACCTAAGCCAGAGTCTGTCAGGACAGACAAACTTCAGCCACGATGACATTAGATTGATCTGAATCTAGCTCCAGTGAAAACATTTACAGTCACGAAATGAGAACTCAGGCTGGAGGCATGTGTTCACAAGAACAGTGTCCCTCATTGTCAGTCCTGGTTTAATTCAATTCAATTCATTCTTTATTAAGAACACAGAGAAAACTGGTTCATAAATGTAAAACAAAAAAAGCATACGTATACTAGGGCTGGGCGATATAGCAAAAAAGTAAAATCTCAATTTTATTTCCTGCTTTGGACAATTTCAATTTTAAATCGATTTTCATTAAAGTTTGCCCCGAAAAATATTTTTAGATCTTTCCGCTCAATAATAAAGTTTCAAAACCATTTTGATTTTGTTTCCCCCAATACGTATTATAAAAGTCTCGTACAAACTGTGCTGATATTGCAAGTATAATTTATGTACTGCTGGAACTCTCACAATATCCTTCATTCGATTTCACAATTTTAAAATTTTTCACGAATTCGATTTTTTCAAAAGCCGATTAATTGCCTAAATTCGATTTATTGCCCAGCCCTAACGTATACAATAAAACTAGGACTGTCAAACGATAAATTTTTTTAATCGAGTTAATTACAGCTTAAAAATTAATGAATCGTAATTAATCGCATTTCAAACTATTGGCAAAATTATGCCATATTTTTCTGTAAATGGTTGTTTGAATGGAAAGATAAATGACATCATAGTGAACATATGTACTGTATTTGTTTGTTATAACAATAAATCCATATAAAATGGAATTAACATTAACATTCTGTCTTTTTTTTAGACTCAGACCAAAACCATTGTTTGTTACAGATGAGGGACATTTCAAAATAGTCTGAAATGCAGAATGTCATTAAATCTGTTTGATTTGCTCACACCATTACTTTTTTCCCCGGAAGTGGGAACGGTCCAGAGCGCTGTCGCGCCCGCAGCTCATCATGCAGAGTTCATACAGGAAACAACAAGTGCCCCGCGGTCACGCGTGTATTCTTTCAAAACTTGAATTCCCAGAGGGCCTACCTGCTCTGTCCCCATCTTACACACGCATGTGTCCGTGGCATTCTGTGTTAATATGGGACGCATGGGCATGCGTCAAATGCGTTAATTTTTTTAACGCGATTAATGAAAAAAATGTATTAACGTGCGCTAACACAATAATTTTGACAGCCCTAAATAAAACTAAAAACAGGTGTACAGGCAGGACCTCCAATGCCTCCATAAGTCAGGAAAACCTAACAGAGCTCCTCCTAGGACAGAGCAGAGCTTGGATGATCTTATTTGACAGACTCACGGCTCTGCACATAAAAGGAGTAAATACAATATCTGATGGAGACAACACATGACCTCGCACCACAATTTACAAACATTTCACCGACGCTACAAAACCTGGGCACTTTTAACAGGATCCTCAGAGTCATTGGGCGGCACGGTGGCTGAGTGGATAGCACTCTCGCCTCTCAGCAAGAAGGTCTTGGGTTCGAATCCCGGTTGGACCAGGGCCTTTCTGAGTGGAGTTTGCATGTTCTCCCCGTGTCTGCGTAGGTTTCCTCCGGGTGCTCCGGTTTCCCCTACAACTAAAAATATGTACAATAGGTATGGCATGTGCCTCCTGTACTGGCACCCCCAGCCAACAATTGTAAACCGCTTTGAGACTCTGATGTGCAGTGAAAAGGCGGTATATAAATAAAAGCTTACTTCCTAGCTTACTATTGTGAGCCACATTTAGACTCTGCATACTCTTTTTCTTATATCTACACATTGTATTTTATGCCATGCTCTATGCCATATTGGGAACAGATATTTAACTGCTGCTATAGGCCTGCACTGTAAGGACACAACAGTACAAAGATGGCGCCTCGTACGGTCGACATGGCTCTTTGCTGCTCTCTTTTTCTTTTGTTTTTACTTTTTAACTGCGCATCTGGCTGTTCCTACACCCGTGAGGAACTTATGAACATCCGACCCACCGTTCCCATGGACCTATTGCCTGTTTTCTTGGCATCTGCGGCTGATTTAGTTCATGTTCTAGCCAAAAAAGTGTGGGCCCGTAAAAGGGGAAAGCGTGGAGGCTTGCTCGTGCGTCTGAGGAGGAGAGGAGCGCGCACGGCTCTCCCCGGCTCTCCCCGGCATTTTTCTCTCCAACGTACGCTCACTGGGCAATAAGATGGACGAACTCAGCCTGCTCATGAGAAGAAACAAGGACTTCGCCACATCCTGTGTCCTCTGCTTCACTGAGACCTGGCTAAATGAGCGGATCCCGGACTGCGCTCTGGAGCTGCAGGGTTTTGGGCTGTTCCGCGCGGATCGCCATTGTGCGCTCTCAGGGAAGAGCAGAGGCGGACGGCTGTGTTTCTACGTCAATACAAACTGGTGTAACGATGTGACAGTGATCTCCAAGCACTGCTCTCCTGCTCTGGAATATCTTTTCATTCATTGTAAACCATATTACTCCCCGCGCGAAATTGTTTCATTCATTCTTGCCTCTGTTTACATACCGCCATGCGCGGACGCGCGCGAGGCTCAGCGCGCACTTGCAGAGCAAGTACTGTGTATGGAACGCTTATACCCGGACTCTCTGATTATTATCCTGGGGGATTTTAATAAGGGAAACTTGAGCCAGGAATTACCCAAATACAAACAGTTTATCAAATGCCCCACCAGAGAGGAGAACACTCTGGATCACTGTTATACCACCGTGCGCGGAGCTTTTCGCGCTGTTCCCAAGCCAGCCCTCGGCTTCTCAGATCACTCCATGATACATCTGGTTCCTGCTTACAGACAGAGACTAAAGCTCTCGAAACCTGCAATGAAGAGCTCCAAAGTGTGGTCTGATGAAGCTGTGGAAGAGCTGCGCGCATGCATGGAATCTACAGACTGGGACCTTTTCAGAGCTGCCACAGATAGTTTGGATGAATATACGGACACTGTGACGTCATACATTCACTTCTGTGAGGATAGCATCATTCCAACAAGGACCAGGGTCATCTATAACAACGACAAACCCTGGTTCACTGCTAAACTCCGGCAGCTCAGGAAAGCAAAGGAGTCTGCTTTCAGGGAGGGGGACCGCAGCGGCTACAAAGCAGCTAAATATCAGTTCAGGAGAGAACTGAAAGCAGCCAAGTCCCGGCACAGAGAACGACTACAGGAGCAGTTTGGTAACAACGATACTGCTTCTGTCTGGAGGGGCCTACGGGAGATCACCAACTACAAACCCAAAGCCCCCCCCCGTGCTGACGACCACAAGCTAGCTGACGAACTGAACTTTTTTTTTCAGTCGCTTTGATGCTGCCCCTGACACCCTCCCTCCCCCACCCCCCACTACTCTAACGACCCACCCATCAGCCCTGCCCCCAGCCTGACAATAGCCTCTAAAGAGATTAAACAACTCTTCTTGAGGCTGCATCCCCGCAAAGCTCCTGGCCCGGACCACGTGTCTCCGGCCACTCTGAGATACTGCACCAGTGAGCTTACTCCTGTGTTCACGGACATTTTCAACACCTCTCTGCAGTCCTGCCATGTCCCGGCCTGCTGCAAATCCTCCATCATTGTCCCCGTCCCGAAGAAGCCCAGGATCACAGGACTCAACGACTACAGACCTGTAGCACTTACGACTGTCGTCATGAAGTCATTTGAACGCCTGGTCCTCTCCCATCTCAAGTCCCTCACCTCCCCCCTCCTGGACCCCCTGCAGTTCGCCTACAGAGCCAACAGATCTGTAGACGACGCCATTAACCTGGCCCTCCACCACATCCTACAGCACCTGGACTCCCCGGGGACCTACGCCAGGGTCCTGTTCGTGGACTTCAGCTCTGCCTTCAACACAATCCTGCCATCCCTGCTCCAGGACAAGCTCTCCCAGCTCAACGTGCCCGATTCCACCTGCAGGTGGATCACTGACTTCCTGACGGACAGGAAGCAGCGAGTGCGTCTGGGGAAGAATGTCTCGGACTCTCGGATTATAAATACAGGAGCCCCACAGGGCTGTGTTCTTTCTCCCCTGCTCTTCTCCCTGTACACCAACCACTGCACCTCCAGCCACGACTCTGTGAAGCTGATCAAGTTCGCGGACGACACCACCCTCATTGGACTCATCTCCAACAACGATGAGTCCGCCTACAGGAGGGAGGTGGACCGGCTGGTGTCCTGGTGCAGTGGTAACAACCTGGAGCTGAACGCCCAGAAGACAGTGGAGATGATTGTGGACTTCAGGAAGAGCACTGTCCCCCCACCCCCACCCTCCGTGATGGACTCCCCCATCACCTCTGTGGAGTCCTTCCGTTTCCTGGGCACCACCATCACCCAGGACCTCAAGTGGGAGCCGACCATCAGCTCCCTCATCAAGAAGGCCCAGCAGAGGATGTACTTCCTGCGGCAGCTCAGGAAAGCCAAGCTGCCTGCACAGATGTTGGTGCAGTTCTACACGGCCATCATCGAGTCCATCCTCACCTCCTCCGTCACCGTGTGGTTCGCTGGAGCCACAGTCAGGGACAAACAGAGACTACAGCGCATTGTGCGCTCTGCAGAGGAAGTGATCGGCCGCAGCCTTCCATCGCTGCAGGACCTGTACTTCGCCCGAGCTCGAGGCCGGGCTGGTCGTATCACAGCCGACCCCTCTCACCCTGCACATGGACTATTCCAACCACTCCCCTCAGGCAGGAGGCTGCGGTCCATCAGGACTAGAACCTCCCGCCACAAGAACAGTTTCTTCCCCTCTGCTGTTGGACTCTTGAACACTTCTTAACCTATCCCCCCGCCCTTTATAAAGTCACTTTACTGCCCTTTATAAAGTCACTTTACTGCCCATCATACGTCACTTTACTTCACTGTACTGCTGTCACCTTACATTGTGTGCACCATGTGCACTTGTATATTGTAAATAGTAACTGTAACTCTATTTTAAATTTAAATTTATTCTTTAGAAGTGTTTATTATTTTTATTATCTCTTTTTGACTGTTGCACTGAGCCAAAGCAATTTCCTAGTCTGTGACCTCCTGTTACTTACGTGGCAATAAAAACGATTCTGATTCTGATCTGCATACATTCAGTGGTTAACACAGGTGACTGCCAACCATACATCCAGTTTTACACTGATTTAGCTGCAGAGACAGGTCATCTATGTAAACAATAAACAAGAGGAGACAAAATTCCACCCTGACACACCCTTTTGCTAACCCTGAATGGGTCAGAGGTGGAATCGCCCCATCTGACCTGCACGGTCTGACAGGAGTACCAGAAGTATCCTTATGTCCTTAAGTATCCCTCGATCTACCAATTTTTGGAAAAATGTTCCATGGTTAACTCAAACTTTGGATACGTCCAGAAAACACATGAACATAGTCAATCCCTGAGAGTTATATTAGTCCAACATCTCTTTGAGGGCATAGATGCACATGTCAGTACCATGTGCAGGCTTGAAGCCAAACTGGTTAGCAGTGGTGTATCAATATGGCTTGAGTCAGGTTAAGAGAATAATCTCCAAAACTTAAGACACGGAGCTTGCTAAAGCAATTGGGTGGTAGTTGTTAATGTCACAGAGTTTACCAGTCTTATTTTAGATTACAGGAATCAATAAAATGGACAAAAGCGACTGTGGCAAAAGGCCATGAACCAGAAACCCAGTGAAGCAAAGGGCTAAGAGAGGATACAGCCGTATGCTGGTAAACTTTGCTTGTTCAGAAGTCACTTTATCTAACCCACTAGACTGGTGTTTTTTCAGCTTGAAAACAGCTTCATACACTTCTTGAGGGGTGACAATCACTCCAGGGTAATTTCCAACAGGTTTTTTTACATTTGTATTTATATTGCTCTCAACACAATTGAACAGATCATTGTAATAATTCTTCCAGTGCAGACATATATTATAGGGTCCACTTACACCATCAATATAATTAGGCAGGGAGGTTTTACATTTATTTATCAGACTAACCTCTTTCCAGAAGCCAGTATACTTATTAATTTGCAACTTTGACACTAAAGAATCAGCCCTTAATTGGTTTAGTCCTGGTTTAGCTCGTGTTATGGCTGTTTGAGTGTCTTGTGTCCCGGTGAACACTTTGCGGCTCTCTGATAGCTCAGAAGCACATGCTTCAGAGCAATCTCTTGCTTTTGCTGCTTGTATGAAGTCTCTGTCCCCACTGCCTCTACCACACCGCACATGCTTTTCAGCACACAGATGTGCATCACCATTGACACGGCATTGAAACACGACGACTGTACATCCACGGACGCAACACATGGTCCAGTTGTGGATTGTGAGTTTTTCTTTAGGCCTGAGCCCCGACTGGGGAAAGGGCCTATTGCTTTCACAAAATGGTGAACGCAAGGGGTGGTGGTGTGTGACGGACGCGTCAGTGCCCAACACTCACCAAAACGTGACAGTTGCGTGCGTAAACTCAAACGCTTTAAAATTATGTATCAGGTGCCATTGAAACTATTGTTTTTGCTCTGAGACTTTCGAAAAAAAAATCTTTTATTATTGATTTATTTATATTTTTCTTCTGCTCTTTGACCCTATTTCCGGCGCCAGCCCCCCGCTGTGCAGCTAGTCGCTTTGGCTCTCTTCTCTTTCCGACCTTTTTCTCCATTTACTTCTTGTAGATGTGCTTTTTATTTTTTTCCTAAAAGTAGGCGTTATATCGTGCATTAGTGCACACGGAAAGTCTAGACTTTTTCACTGGATTCACCTTGTTTTTCGGCACTTTTGGACCCCTCCGTTCACAGCGCCACAAGCCCCTCCACATGTCCCATTGTCTACACGCGGAAGCAGCTTCTCGGACTAAGACTCTGCTTTCTTGCACTATGAGAAGCCGGTGATCCCCGTGGAGATACGCAGGAGACAGAGGCTCCAGAGGAGGCAGAAAGAAGAGGAGGAGACTGTACCTCCCCTCCATCATCATGGGGAACGTACGGTCCATCTCCAACAAGACCGAGGAGTTGGCCGCGCTGGCCCGCCATCTCGTTGTCAGTCTGTCTGAAAAAACCTGCTCTACTATTGACAGTTTGTTGATCGCCACTTTTATTGTACATAATATATCGTGCATATCGTTTGCACATTTCTTTTGGCACAATCTTGAGTGATTCTATTTATGCCAGATGTGACATACTTTATTAATCTCACACAAGAGAAATTTACATATCTTATCTTAATTTAACCAAAAATCAGACCTGGCAGAAAAAAATAATGGTGTTTATTTTTTATGGGACTAAAAGAATTCCAGAACAACGCCCCCTACAACAGCCAATTTACTCAGCCTATGGGAGTTGTACGAGGTCAAGTTTGTCGTAGAGCCAGGAAATTTGGTACACATGTTCAAGTCAAGACAAGAAAAAAAAATGTATGGCGTTGCCCTCTGACTAACAGGAATCCCATAAATTTCATTGGAAAAAATTAAAGGCAATAATTTTTACATGTCTGTTGGAAAGCGGCGGCTCCTTGGCCGTTTCACCGATTTTCCTCAAAATGGCTCCATGTCATCTCAACACATGTACCATCAAAATGATTTCAGGGAATTTTGATCAGTGAAACATTGTTTGAGCAGCAGAGCTGCAAAATGTGACCTTTTATTAGCCATTTTTGAGAATAGTAAATTTGCTCTTGTTTGCACAAAGTCTGACTTGCACAATACTTGAATCCATTGTTCCACTCCAGGGTTTAGGTCAGGGGTCTCAAACCGGCTCCAGAAAGTTACTCTACCAACAGTTCTATACTGAGCAGGAGCACAGATGACTCCACCCATTTCCTCAGGTGAGTCCAGTTTTAACCTGAAGATTTGAGGAAATGGGTCGAGTCATCTGTGCTCCTGCTCAGTTTTGAACTGTTGGAAGTAAAACCTGCCGACACATGGCCCTTTCTGGAACCGGTTTGAAACCCCTGGTCTAGGTCATTTGAAAGTGAAATAATTGAAACTGGTCCATCAGAGCCCCCTACAGGCTATGTCAAAGTTTTACATGGGGATTGTCACATTTAGTTTTTCCAAAACATTTGAAATTTCGCACATAAATTTTGTTTTGACCTCTTGATTCAAAAAGTTAATGACAACCAAGAATTTTTTTTTCTCTGCTGCCGTGGCAACAACAAAGGCTCCCCATTCTGTGTCTATGGGAAATGTACACTTTGCACAAACATCAAACCAGCCTCGCTCGTTTCACCCATTTGGCTGAAAAGAATCAAACAATGTGTTTGCCTCGTTTCCGTGTGTCTTTGAGCGCATCTGGGCGCTAGCTGTGCGGCTACTAGAAGTATTTTTTTCCGCCATTTCTCATAATAAACCTTGACACATGAGCACAAATCAATATTATAATCTGTATATAACACCACAAACTGTTTATTTACACTTTGACATGCGCAAATCGAACTTCCAGACAAATCCGGTTTCCGGGACGAATTTCAGCAGCCACGCTCCTCATGGTTGTTGCTGCTCCCAGCAGGCCAAGCTTGTTGCAATTTCATGACATAATGACCTATCGTAATATTCCGGAATAACAAAAATTTCTATTGTTGAACAAATATTTATCTTATACCGCTTATATCGCCAGCCCTACTGCTCGAGTCATGTTTGTTATCGTATGCTACAAGCAATAATACTGAACGTATTTGTACAAAAATGTCCCTTTTTAAACATCCAAAAGTGACATGTTTCAGAAAATAAGTTGTATATTTTAGTCGACTAAAATTGCTTCATATGGATGTAGACTAAAATTGGACTAAAACTAAAATACATTTTAGTCAAAAGAAAATAGATTTTCTTGTCAAAATTAACACTGCTTTAGAGCAGTAACACTTCACTCACACACTATCCACAAAGCCACACAAATGAGTCAATAGTTTCAATTTAATGCATTAAAATAAAGTGACGCATCGAAAAATCATCTCTCTCCAAACTGCGATCGTAGAGCTGCAGAAGAAGACAGACTTCGGTTTCCTGTGGCTAATGCTACAATCTTAGCTGACAATGATAAAAGCAAAAGAAACCACCCTTATAAGCGAAGCATCCATGTGCCTTATTGTCAAGCGGACCATGACAAACAACTCTGGAGGAGTTTGGTGCAAGAGGGGACCGCTTTCTCCAGATTAATGACTAGATAACTAATGCAATTTTGTGTTGGGTCTTAAGAAATAGCTGTCCTACAAATATTGATGAGAGATTGTGTCAGGTACTTCAAATAAGCTTAAAATAAAATAACAAAAATTTCTTCAGGTCTAAACTGCGTTATTACAAATAAATCCTGAAAACAGATTTTATATGGAGTTACACATGCCATTTGTGGGTCGGTGCTCAAAGCACCAGTCCCTCTCTGATCCTCCGGCAGGAGGTGGGTCCAAAGGAAGATGGCCTCTCCCATCAGCGGTGACACAGCCTTGGTGGTAAGGTAAAGGTGCACTTTATTAATCCCCGTAGGACAAATCAATCCTCTGCATTTGACCCACCCTGATGCCGCGAAGGCCCAGATGTTGATGCTCGGCTTGGTCAGGACTACCGGAGCAGGAGGATTTGACCTAGTGAGCATGTTTTTAGTGGTAGGGGAAACCGGAGCACCCGGAGGACACCTGCGCAGGCACGGGGAGAACATGCAGAAAGACCCTGTTCCGACCGGGATTCGAACACAAGACCTTCTTGCTGACATTATGCAATTGTTTTGTTACAACTGGTAAGTTCTGCACTTTCTTTACAAATGTTTTGTTAAATAAAAAACATTTTTAAAATGTCTTCATTAGAAAATGTATTGAAACTGCATGTAATTTTTTGCATATTTAATTGATCATTTCCTCCAAAAGGCTATCTTTAAGATTGTAATTGGACCATCTGAGCGTTATTAGACAGAAGCTTTGAAGAGATGTCATTTACATGTCAACATTAGTGGTTATAAATCATCTTTTATGAAACACATGAAGTCCTTAGGTAGTGGCACAGAATTTTAAACATGTTGATCCCTAAACATGTATGACTTTATTTAACAATAGATAATGTTGATGCACAATGAAGGAAGAGCTGTCTCTGACAGGAACTCAATCTTCACACCCAAAATACTCCAAATATCCAAGTTGAAAATTCAATGAGATGCTTAAGGGATGCAGGAGATGAAAAGAGGAAGTGCTTCAGTTTTTGAGGATGAGAAGGGTTATACTGTAAAACAAGAAAATGAGAACATTAGAGAACAATAAACCATGAAAAGTAAGTCCCCCCTTTAGACAGTGTGAAGTACAGGTGGATTCAGAAGTTCAAAGGTTGTGATGTTAGGAGTGAGGTGGCATGTATCCCTCTGTACTTGTACTGCACTGAAGAAATTTACCCTCAAACCTCCAATATAAGCCCTGGTCCCAATGTTTCATCTTGTAGATAATGACTTGAACAGGGGTTAAAGCAAAAAAAAAGATTTGACTGAAAATTTTCGCATGGAAATTTATTACATGTAAATCACAGTAATATGCAGGACCAAGTTATATTTGTAATTACAATATATTATTGTATAATAGATTGTATATTGAATACAGCTCAAATGAATTCTTCAAAGATATACAGTGTATTTTGATATGAAATATAAGTGGATCAAGCAACGAGTAAACTTTTTGACAGAATATTAGTGAGAGTAGCTTTACTTGAGGCGATATGGAGCGTCAACCCTTTGGCTCTGTCCTCGTAAAAATATTGCAAAAGGACGATAAAATTCTGTCCACATTTGTTTGTGGACACGTCAATATTTAAGTAAAAGGTTTCCCTATCAAGTTTGAGTGCACAGTGCACTTCGATCAACTGCAAATGATTTAAATAAATCTACCAGCGGTAGTGATATTCTGAACGTTATTTTCTGCGATAAAGCCACAGACACGGTCCGCCAGAGCAAGCCTAGTGTTAGTTGTTGCTGATGCACCAGGTAAAGATGAAGTGTGGGAAAGTGCACAAACAGCTGCCTTGTGCGCAGTTTTGAGCTGGTGGCGAATCAAAACTTTTTTCTCATTACTCCCATACATGCAATTTTAATGGCAAAGTACGAACAAGAACCGGCCACTTTCATCTTTTCGCACCATGACTCATTGATTGGCTCTTTTACATAACGCTGAGTTTTGCAAGAAGATCGCAAACAAGACAATATTAAAAGCTCACCAAGACATGTTTGTCCCCATTCCCAGTTGCAGCAAAGTCCGTTTTTTACATTCCGTTAAGTAAAATAGCATTGCGTTTGGTAAACGTTAATTACCTTTCGTCTATTACGTGCCCAGCTTACCAGTCCGCGGATCTGCTGCTGTTATTGCTCCGTTTGAGATTCAATTTTCCTCCTCTTCTCCTTTTCAAAAGCTCCGTGCAGTTTCCAGAAACTTTCACCTCCGTGTTACCAATGCTAACTTCATCGCGTCTTCATTTGCGCGTGAGCTCAGCTACGTCCCATTGCCTTGATTCATTTCGGAGCGCTCATGTGGCCACGGCACGTTCAAGGCCCACTCGTGATTATATTACTTATTATTTCTATATACATATAAATACAATTATATTCAAATTATTATTATACATCGATTATATATATATATATATATATATATATATATAAACAGATTCACACGTATATGTATTACTATATATTATTTTTATAATAAATCATTTCATTGTGTGTATTATTATCATTATATATATATATATATATTTTTTTTTTCCAGACCAATTTCATTTGACGGAAATCCGTCACCTAGACGGAACTCTTTAATCCCTGGACTTGAAGCATCAGCTGATTGCACTAATGTAGCTGGTGAGATTGTAAACTTAGTCATTCAGTCAACTTCACTTCTCGGTGGAGACCAGGAAAGACCCAGGACATGTGTCTCTCAGCTGGCCTGGCAACGCCTCAGGATTCCTCCTGATGAGCTGGAGGAAGTGTGTGGAGTGGGACGTCTGGGCATCTGCTCTGACTGCTGACCCTGCGATAATATTTTATTTTTTGTATGGTTCTCATTCATTTATCACTGTGTATGCAGTGAAAGAATAATGGCAGGTGAAGCTTCTTGGAGTGTCCAGAAAACACCATAAAACCGATGCATGATTAATAATAAATGAGGCCCAAACATATTGTTTTAATACTAGTTTTCTAGTATTTAGAATTAGTATTTAGTCTTGTGACAGCACCAGAGTAAATGATTGATTACTAAATTATTGAAATTGGTCAATAATTTTTGAAATGGTTGTAATAAGCATCCATCTTCTTCCCCCAAGTCCATTTCTGGGTCAGGAGGTGCAGTCAGAGCTGCACCCAGTCCACAGAGCACCAGCCCCTCCCTGGTCCTCCTGCAGGTGGGGAGTCCACAGGAGGATGCTCTGTCAGAGACGACACAGTCTTGATTTTTGTAATAAACAACTGATCAATAAATGGTTTGTTGAATCTTCCATAGTCTTTGTGAGGAGAGGCTTAGTCTCAGCTAACTCCATATTGACTGCAGAATGAAATGACAGTGAGTCTACAATCCAAGCAGGACTCATCACTGTTTGGGTCAAATGGAGAATGGATTGAACTATTTTTTTATTACAGTCTTAATTTCCATTACTCGTTTTGTTTAAACAAAATGTGAAAACATTTCTGGCTCGAAGAGACATGGACAGGACATGGAGGTCTGAGGGACATGGACACAGCAGGTCTTTGCTCTCCAGCTGAAACATCTATAAACTGTAGTTTGTGTCTGGATGCACTTAGAATTTTGCTCACCTGCTGCAGCTGCGATGATCAGGGTTCTTCAGGAACATGCTCATCTGTCATGTCAAAGACTTGGCTCCTGTCCTCACAGAGGACACATCAGAGGCTCCTGTCCTCACAGAGGACACGTCAGAGGCTCCCGTCCTCACAGAGGACACGTCAGAGGCTCCCGTCCTCACAGAGGACACGTCAGAGGCTCCCGTCCTCACAGAGGACACGTCAGAGGCTCCGTCCTCACAGAGGACACGTCAGAGGCTCCCGTCCTCACAGAGGACACGTCAGAGGCTCCCGTCCTCACAGAGGACACGTCAGAGGCTCCCGTCCTCACAGAGGACACGTCAGAGGTTCCCGTCCTCACAGAGGACACGTCAGAGGCTCCCGTCCTCACAGAGGACACGTCAGAGGCTCCCGTCCTCACAGAGGACACCTCAGAGACTCCTGTCCTGAAAGAGGAGATGGAGAAGTTAGCGCTTTATTGATCACACAGTGGCAGAATTTCACCTGACAGCTGTTGGTAATGCTGTTTTTATATTGTAGCATTTTCATTAAAAAACAAGAAGGGAGCCTGCATGCTGTCTGTCTTGAATGGTTTTACACATGTAAATACATTTGACCATGCAAGTAAGGCAGTGGAGGATCTTTTTAATGCACTGAACACCATCCAGAGGTTCATACACTTTTGAATGAACTTAAAAAGCAGAGCATTTATTTAAAGAATGTCTTTAGTCAATTACATCACATGTGCAGTTGTACGTCTATAATCAAACATACCTTTCCTGTAGTCTGTAGTTTTCCCATGGTCTGTTTCTTGCATGTGCTTTGTATATGTAAGTATTTACCCTTTTCTCCAACAATATTTGTGATGCATGTCCGCCTCGTTTCTTTGTTCCTTTTAAATAACAAAACAGACAGTTTCATATCCTCTACTTCTGGTACTTCATCAGAGGTGAAAGGATAATACAGAGTTCAGAATTGTTTTTATATATAGAAAAATACAAAATTGGAAATATTTCTTCACTTAACCTTGCACTCAAAGTCAAACAGGGTACATGTTTTTATGTTATGTTTTTAAATCTCAATCCCGAGCAGGAGTCTGTGTGCTTCCAACCTTTCTGTCTATGTCTTGCTGAATAATAATTGTTACATAAATTGAGGCAACGCATTTTCGCTCATAAAAGTGCAATCATTTGGTAGAAATATAACTTATATTACTTTTGCTAATGTTTAATTTAGTCTCATAATTTCACATCAGGTTTAACTTTACCTCTAGAAAGCCTCAGACAGTATTTTACATCTGAATGACAGATGTAGATGAACATGACGTGATGCAGACTGAGGCTGTTCTGAAGTTGGTCCAGAACTATTTTCACTTCCAAAACTAACAACAGACCGTCGCAGTAGAGTCAGAACTGCTTTCAAACGCGGATTACTCTATCAAAATCTTAATATAAACAGACAAAACTTACCACAGATGAAGATACACATGTAGAAAGTGCCCAACAAACGTTAGCAGCAGCTAAAGCGGCAACAAGGACGAGTTCCACAAAAAAAAGTGTCCGACTCTGGATAATAGGCACCAGAAAGAGTCCGACTCAGGGTGCAGTCCTGGAGAAGTACTTTGTCTTGGCCTCAGTGTTACACAGTTGTTTATACCATAAAAAGGACAAACAAAAATTCAAGAATAAACGACACAGGAGGTGAACGTGCTCCAAGAACTCTGTTAATATTACAGTTAAAGTAAACAGATGAATGAATGTCCATTGAACAGACAGTAAAAGACGCTAGCGGCCTGTGGCTAATGCTAATGCTAACAGCACTAGCATAACACACACTCACCGATCGCACGGAGCAGGAGCAGCTGCGGTGGTAGAAGGAGCTCTACACGGGGATCATGCAGATGTTCCCTCTGCTCCAATCAGCTGCTGACTTTATGAAGCACAAAGATCAAAGTGTTTCCAAAGCTGCGGATCACGTCACCTCCACAAACGAAGCTGCTTCTTCTTCTTCTTCTTGTGCATTACAGGTGTAACGCCGAGATACCATGGATCTATTATAATAACTGGATAGGGTATTACTAGCTTGTAGCTGAATAACTCATGTGCTCGGGGGATTCTCGCGGTACTGCAGACCAGTGTTGGGTAAGTTACTTTGAAAAAGTAATTAGTTACAGTTACTAGTTACTGCTCCCAAAAAGTAATTAAGTTACTAACTTAGTTACTGCACTATAAAAGTAACTAGTTACCAGTAAAAGTAACTATTGCGTTTCTTTTTCGTTTGTCGTGGTACCGAGTTTTAGCTGGTTGTAATTTAGGATAACTTCTAAGTAGATTAATTGTTTCAACAACGCCACCCTATTTTAGTATTAGTGTTATATGTTAGTTCAGGGAACTGTCACGCAGGCACACGGGTAATAATAAGACAGGCCAAGGTGTCATTTAAATTATATAGCATTTATTTTTATCCATTGATCAAAGAAAACACATTACAAAACTTGCAATTGAAAGAGTCTATTTTAAAATAATTAGTTCCCACAGACACACACGAGCAGCCGTCACGCCTGACAGAAAAAAATCAGGGAAAATACAGTGCGCAGAGCCCGGAGCATGTGAACGGGGCAATCGTTTGCTGCCCGCGCAAAGCTTGCACTCCACGACAACGTTTTTATCTTTTTGACTGATGTAGTTGAAATAGTGTGCATATCTCCACCGGTAAAAAGAACTCTTCTCCTCTGACTCTGCCATGTTGCTTTACAAACAATCTCGCTCATGTGCGCAGCGTGACATAAGCACGCAGGCACGCATGGAGCGGTAGTGCAGTTCTCCCCTGCTTTCCCGAGGCCGGTGCCGCCGGTAACGAAGTATTTAGGTAGTAACTGTAATATAATGAAACGTATTTTCATAATAACGCGTTACACTACTACGTTACTCAAATTGTAATTTCGTTACAGTAACGCGTTACTTAGTAACGCGTTACACCCAACACTGACTATGACTATCTGAAATCCGAAACCAGATTCTGAAAGAATAGACTGTCTACTTTCATCAGCAAAAACAATTTTGTTTCTAGCTTGTAATCCCCAGTTGAGTAGAGGGAAGTTTTACTGAAATCACCAAAAAGCTGAGAAAAAAGAGGCACAACAAGTGCATTTAGCTGTGCATCAAACCATTCAGAGAGCGCTGCTGCCACCTGCTGGTTCGATTCAATATGCTCTCAAGCTTATCCCCATACATATTAGATATAATAGACATCTGGGAACATGAAAATAGCGGAAAACGCAATTGACGGAATAGTGCGTCAAGGCAGGGCCATGTAAAATTAATTTGCGGGCCGGATTTGGCCACACACACAAAAATCAGGTGAGGGGAATCTTACTGACAGTCTAAAAACTCAAGTAAATAGTATGTTTAGAAGATAAATTATGCCAGATGTATACGTAAACTCAATTTTTTCATATCAGGTAAAAAAAATGAGGAGACTGGAAAAACTAAAAAAAGCAACTCTTGAATTAGACTGACACAGGCCATGTCAGTCTAATACAAAAAGTCCACTTAGCCCAGGTGTAGCTTTCAGGGTATTTGTCAGTGTACCACACACACACACACACACACACACACAGATCTCACAACTCTGGATATGTTGGAGTGCTTTTCTCTCTCCCCTTTTTCCAATTGCTTTCAATAAGTTTTGCCTCATCCATCGCAGCGTCCTCGATGCTTCAATAAATCGTGCTTTGCATAGATCATAGTCACAGCTCATGCACATCACTCACCGCTTCTTCTATTTAAAACAAAGCCTCAAGGGGGGTTGATAAAAGCAGTCAGAGCTGTGCGCTGCTTACGGACGTCTGACGGGCAGCAGCCTACGCACGTAAACGGAGACGCGGCCGGTGGAGTCCAGCACTAAAGTTTTGGACTCCACCAGAATAAATGGTAGATTTACAATTAGGAAACAATTATTTAAATTTATTTCTTAAAAATAAATTACACACATTTGTTAATAATCATTGCAATTAAACAAACACTTATAACCAAGGACCACAGCATATATTAATACATGTATAATAATGTGGTAAATATCATTTAGGCCCGAGCCCCAACCGGGGTTGTAACTGTCATAAGTCCTGCACGCGACGGCACGCTGCCCAAGCACTGATAAATCACTGATAAAATGGCTTTGCTCCGGCTGTAGTACACAGGTGAAATGATTGGAGGTCCTATCAAAGGTGGGTTCTTTCAACTGTCTTACGGACCCCCAAGCCGACGGTGCGTGACCAGACACTGACAAAAACAGTGCACTGACATGGCTTTGCTCCTGCTGTAGTACACTGTGTAATAAATGGGGTCCTACTATGGGGGGGGGCGAGGTGCGCTCGTCAATCACCGAGAACCCAATACTTGCGTTCACAACGTATCATTTGTATTATAGGTTACTATGGAAACCTATATTGTTTTTGCTCGAAGTTAAAAAAAAAAATCCTTGGTTTATTTATTTAGGCCCGAGCCCCAAGGCTCCCGAGGCTCAAAGCGCAGGTACACCTGAGGTACTCATGTTCCTCAGGTCAAGACATGAAACAAAACTCGTTATTATGGCTCCGGCCCCTGACAAACAGGGAGCTCATATAATTTCAATGGGAAATGGAAAAATGAAAATTGATATTTTTTCACACATGTCGGTTGGAAATTATCTCCTCCTCGGCTGTTTCAGTTGCCGGAGGCACTAAAATGGCTTTGCTCCTGCTGTAGTACACAGTGTAATGAATGGGGTCCTATGGGGGGAGGTGGGTGACCTCATGATGGCCGAGGTGATTGACGAGCGCGTCAGCGAGAACCCAATAGTTGCGTTGCGCCTAAAGTCGTTTCGCTTTAAAACCACGGTATCATTTGTATTATAGGTTACTATGGAAACCTAATATTGTTTTTGCTCGAAGTTTTAAAAAAAAAATTCCTTGGTTTATTAGGCCCGAGCCCCAACCGGGGTAAGGGCCTATTGCTTTTCCAACGAGTAATGCCTCGGCGAAGCGCTCGTCAATCACCGAGAACCCAATAGTTGCGTTCGCCTCGTCGTTCGCTTTAAAACGACGTATCATTTGTATTATAGGTTACTATGGAAACCTATATTGTTTTTGCTCGAAGATTTAAAAAAAAAATTCCTTATTTATTTATTTTTTCTTCTGCGCTTTGAACCTTAATTTGATCCCCTGAACATTGATGAAAAGTTGTGAAATTTGCCCAAAATTCAGAACTGGCGAAAAAAAAAAAACATTTTTGTGTTTATTTTTATGGGACAAAAAAAATGCCCGAACAGCGCCCCCTACAAAAGTCAGTTTACATTGCGCCTATGGGAGCGGGTCGGAGGTCAAGTTTGTCGTAGAGCCACGAAATTCGGTACACATGTTCCTCAGGTCAAGACATGAAAAAAAAGTTATTACGGCTTCGCCCCCTGACAAACAGGAGCTCATTAATTTAAATGGGAAATGGAAAAAAATGAAAATTGAATCTTTTTCAACACACGTCGGCTTGGTTTATTTATAATCCTC